>JAFEMH010000073.1:30000-630000 GCA_022495995.1 Adenophora triphylla var. japonica
GCTGCACGAACCGAGGTGCAATTTCTTTAGAGATTCCGGATGAGGGGGTTTATCTGCTTTGTTTGCTGGCCGAAGTTTTGGAGCTTGCTCGGTGGCGAGCACTAGCTTCGAAATGCGAGCAAGGATATTTTGGCTGACGAACAAGGATATGCGGGGCTGAAGGCGACGAGGCTGCGAGTGCCGAAGCGAGGATATGCGGGCTGAAGCCCGGCGAGATGCGGGGCTGCGAGTGACAGTTGCGGGTGCGGCGAGGTTATGCGGAGGCTGTTGCAGTGCTTAAGCCTTGAGGATATGCGAGGCTAGGTGACAGTGAGTGCGGAGGATATGCGGGCGCTAGAACGAGATATGCGGGTTGCTTAGGCGATGGCTGCGAGTGCCAAGCAGGATATAGCCGGTGAGGGGAGAGAAGGTGGCAGCAACGCTGCTTTTATCTCGATCACCCTTTTTGGTTCTGATGTATTGAGGTAGCGGGTTGCCAGCAAGAATTTGCGGGCACGGAAGCAGGGGAGTCACCGGAGTGGGCAGCGGCCATGGATTGCCTCTTTGTTTTTGCAGGAACAAAATTCAGGAACAGCGGAGGAACGATTTTTTGCTTTCGCCGGATCACTGATGACGCCACGACGGCACCTCGGGAGGAATCTGCAAAACAGCACCGTTAGGTGGCAGAGGTTGCGGGAACACATCGGCACCTCGGGAGGAATCTGCAAAACAGCACCATTAAGGGTGCGGGGGTTGCCCCGCTTTAACCCTCGGGTGTAAGAATCAGTCGTTGTTTATGTGTATAAACTGTATATGGAGAGAGTATTGTAGAGAGAGAGAGAGAGAGAGAGAGAGAGAGAGAGAGAGAGAGAGAGAGCTAGCTGTAAGTGTATATGAGGGAATGAGAGCTTACCTTTGCTTTGGAGGGGTTATAGTATATATAGGGTATAAAGTGCATATGTGGCACTTTATGATGGGTCTCAATGTAAATATTTGGTATATGTATATATGAGATATATTTGACTGTATGGGACGGTATAAATGTGTATATATAAATATACTGAAAAGTCAGGGCTCATCATATCTTATTTTTTTATTTGGTTTGAGCTCAATCTTGCACCTGACTGGCTCAATCCCGCTCCATCTTGATTTTGCCAACTTGAGTGCTTCTTTCGAATGTGCTCAGTTAGTCGATTCGATATGCACTTCTCCATGCGCTCCTCCTCAGTTAGGCGCTCGAGATACCCAAACTTGCCGAAATAAATATTGAATGAGAATTTTTTATTTTTATATGCACAATTTTTTGAAAAGAAAAGAAAAACTTTTTTTTTTTCAATTAAAGACTTGAAAGAAAATAATAACACATACGACAAATCTTTTTTTTTTTTTCTGACTCACACACACACTTACGTACACGCGCGAAGCGCTAGGAGATAAATTCTAGGGAGAGAAAGTCTTCCCTCTAACCACGGGGATCCTTCCCGGGTTGGAAGCCATGAGCTCTAACCGGCGAGCGGAAATCCCATGTGCGCGCATACACATCTTTTTTTTTTTTTTTCCTTTTCCTCTTTTTTAAAGGGGATCGACACATTTCACCGCTCCCCACGGATGCGCTTGGGGCGCCTAGCTATGCTAGGGAGGGCAATGTCATTCCCTCTAACATTTGGTGGGGGAATCGAACCCATGAAAATTACATTAATTAGTATCCTAACTTCGAGCCACTTTTGTGTTTGAATTCATTACGGTGATATTAAAAATTCCATTAATTAGTATCTAACTCAGCCCTTTTGTGTGTCCTCCATTATCTTGCTATACACAAATACATTTTTTTGGTTCTTTTGATATCTTTGCTTCTTGTGCGGCTCAGTCGAGTTCTTCTTTTAAGTCTTCGACATGTTGTATCTCGTCTGTGGCCGGGTTTCATTTTTTCCCGATACTAGGAGGTCCACTTGCTTGACGTGTTTGTCGTGTATGCATCACGTACGGCGAAAAAAAACTTCTATGGGCTCCTCCCGCTTTGTTTTTGTCACGAGGCATGCTTTGCATTTTCTAGCAACGCCGTTTCAATTACGGCCTTTTATCACCGCGATTGATCATGGCTAACATAGGCGACAAAATTTCACAACAAATTCTAAACCACAAACCACAAACCACTAAACCACAAACCACTAAACCACAAACCACTAAACCACAAACCTAAACCACAAACCACTAAACCACTGAAACCACACAAACCACTAAACCACTAAACCACTAAACCACTAAACCACTAAACCACTAAACCACAACCCCTGAAGCCACAACCCACAAACCTAAGCCACTAAACCACTGAAACCACACAAACCACAAACCCTAAACCACTAGGCCACAACCACTGACACAAACCACACAAACCACTAAACCACAAACCTGAAACCACTGAAGCCACTACCTGACACAACCACAACCTGACCCAACCCCTAACCCACACAAGCCACAAACCACTAGGCCACAAACCTGACAAGCCACTAAACCACAAACCACTGAAACCTAAACCACTAACCCCTAAACCACAAACCACAACCACAACCACTAACCTGAAGCCACTAAGCCCTAACCACTAGGCCACAAACCACTGAAGCCCTGACCACAAACCTGAAGCCTGGCCCCACAACCCACACAACCTGAAACCACTGAAGCCACAAACCACAAACCACAAGCCACACAAGCCACAACCACAAGCCACAAACCACAAGCCACAAACCACTAAACCTAAGCTAACACAACCACAAGCCACAACCCAAACCCCAAATCCTAAACCTAAACCACTGAGGCGTAGGGTATAGGGTATAGGGTATAGGGAAGTATAGAGGGTATAGGGAGTATAGGGTATAGGGTATAGGAGTATAGGAGTATAGGGTATAGGCATGGGGTATAGGGCGTAGAGGCGTAGAGGCGTAGGGTATAGGGCGTAGAGCATAGGGGGCATAGGGCATAGGGCATAGGGCATAGAGGCATGTAGGGAATAGAGGCGTAGGGGCATAGGGAATAGAGGCATAGGGCATAGAGGCGTAGGGCATAGGGCATAGAGGCGTAGGGCGTAGGGTATAGGGTATAGGGTATAGGGTATAGAGGCATAGGGTATAGGGGAAATTTCTATTAATAATAATAATAAAATAATAATAAAAATAAAATAATAATAATAATAATAAAATAATAATAATAATAATAATAATATAATAAAATAATAATAATAAAATAATAATAATAATAATATTATTATTATTATTATTATTTTATTATTATTATTATTATTATTGTGTGTGTGTGTGTGTGTGTGTGTGTGTGTGTGTATTATTATTGTTATTATTATTATAGCGGCGGAAATTTCCGTGTAATTTTAAAATCGGCGGCGGAATTGCCGTCGGTGGGAGTGACATGTCATCGATCCGGTGAGCGTACGTATCGTTTAGCGTCGGATTTGCAGCGACGGAATATTCCGCCGCTAAATATTAATTATAGCGTCGGAATTTAATTTACGCCGCTATAATTAATATTTAGCGGCGGAATATTCCGTCAGTGGAAATTATAAATACACGGTTTATTTCTCGAAATCAATTACGCCAAATATTTCCCTCTCTCTCTTCCCGCTATCTCTCATCTCTCTGCGACTGAAGAAGAAAGCGGCCCGACCTAGAAGAAGAAGCTCACGCCGCCGGCCGTCTCTCATCGCCGTCGCCTCACCGCCGCCGTCGCCTCACCGCCGTCTCTTGCTCGTCTTCTCCTTCCTTCGTTCGTTCTTGAAGCTCAATCCTCCGTCTCTGCTTCCTAATCGCCATTGACAAGAAACGATGCGTTTTCTTCCTCTCATTTCTTGAAATTCAACCTCTTATTTGATTGAAACTCCTAATTTGAACGGTATTTGTAAATCAAATTGGTAATCTTCGTTTGCTCGTCTCCTCATTTTTTTAATGTGTCTGTTTTGGTGATGCTTTTTTACTGTGAATTTTATTTATTCCTAAATATTTTTAATTTGGGGTTTTCTTTTCCATAATTTGAATTATCCATATCCCCATTACCCACATAAGAAACCCTCACTAGCTATGTTTCACGGTTTGTTTTATTTTTATTTGCATATCAAGCCGCCGTTGTTCCCGGAAGGAACGCCTCGGCCCGTCCCCACCGTGCACGATGTTTGGCGGAGGTCACCTCTCGGGGACATCGAGGAGAGGAGCCCGAGTGTTAGGGATGGGGGATTACGGGCGGCAATGCCGTCGGCGACGTCGGACCGGCCGTCGGAGAAATGTTGCCCGGCCTCAGTTTCATGATCAGAATTCGACACTCTGGAGGCTGCGTTGGAGGAGGAGAGACGCGAGCGGGCAAAGCTTGCGGATGCTTTGGCGGTTCGACGCAGATGCGGGAGGAGAACGATCGACGTCATGCGGGACTCAAAGACAATTGGCGCGTTGATGGCTCGTCTCGGCCCGGACTCCCGGGATAATTCCCGGCGTCCCCCGGGTTGATTGCGGACTTTTTAGACATTGTTGTATTAATTTATACTTGTTTGTAAACATTTGAGACATTTGGTACCCGCGGGAGCCCTCCCCGCTCCACCCCTCCCTCCCCTCTCCCCCTCCGCCCTCTCCCCCCTCTCCCCCTTCCCCCCCTTCCCCCTCTCCCCCCTATCCCCCTATCCCCCTCCCCCTCTCCCCCTCCCAGAATTGGTACGGTGGTATTTAGTTTTTATTTGATACTTATTTGGTATTTGAATTTTAGTTTTTATAGTTTTAGTTTTAGAAATTGAAATGTTATATCGGGTACAAAAAATTTTGGTTTTTTGATATTTTAAAATATTTTTTTTTAATTTATTTCGGAATCGGCGACGGAATTTTCCGTCATTTGAAATTAATCTTGAAAAGAAAAATTAATTAAATAAATTAATTTCGGCGGCGGAAATTTCCGTCATTTTGTAATAAAAATTAATTTAATTAAATTAATTTCGGCGACGGAATTTCCGACGCTATAATCATTTAATTTTTATTTAATTTTTGATTTCAGCGGCGGAAAATTCCGTCGCTGTAATAAAATTTAAATTAAAAATTAAATAATTTCAACACGGTATTTTCCGCATTTGAAATAATTTAATTTCAATTTAAATTTTATTACATGACGGAAATTTCCGCCGCTGAAATTAATTTAATTAAATTAATTTTTATTACAGCGACGGAAATTTCCGCCGCTGAAATGAATATTTAATTAAATTAAATTAATATAGCGGCGGAAATTTCCGTCGCTGTAACCATTAATTCACCGGCGGAATTAAATTCCGTCGGTAAAAGAAAAAAATAGCGGCGGAAATTGACCCGGCCGAGCACCGCGACAGTGGCCGGTAGCGACCAAACGGACGGAATTTTTCCGTCGCTGATTATTTTTAGCGACGGAATTTTAATTTTAGCGACGGAAATTTCCGTCGCTAAACGACCTTTTTCTGGTAGTGTAAGTGGGCTCATATGTTGGCCTTTGTCACATACAGGCATGCGAGTAACGGCCCTAAAAAGGGCCTTCGCGCACTTAGTGGGTCCGGGCTTTGGCCTTTGTCCCCACTTGCATCTATATCCACTTTTTCTTGGTGGTATCACACGGGCAGGACAGAGTATCTTGCCCGCGATCGAGTACGGGCGTAATGGCCTTTGTACACATATAGGCGTGCTAATCGTAATGGATCTCTGCGCATCAGTAGGTAGGAGCTCATATGTTGGCCCTTTAACCCACTGACATCCGCTTGCGGGCATCCACTTTAGCTTTTTGAGGCTAGTGGGAATAACTTACGGATTGGCACAAGCTTTGGGTTTTAACCCTCTCCAATCCATAAGTTTTGCTTGGGTAGTAGGTTGCACGAACAGAGTTGCAATTTCTTTAGAGATTCCGGATGATGGGGTTTATCTGCTTTGTTTGCTGGCCGAAGTTTTGGAGCTTGCTTGATGGCGAGCACTAGCTTCGGAATGCGAGCAAGGATATTTTGGCTGACGAACAAGGATATGCGGGCTGCCGAGCTGACGAGCTGCGGGCTGCCGAGCAGGGATATGCGGGCTGCTAACCGACGAGATGCGGCTGCAGAGCCGACGAGTTGCGGTAGAAGCCGAGCAGGTTATGCGGGTGCAGCCGCGGGCCGGCCGAGGATATCTGGCGGCCGCCAGCCGATTTAGCCGCGGCCGCCGAGCGGGATATGCGGCCGCCGAGCAAGGATATACGCGGGTTCTTAGGCGATGAGTCGTTGCCCAGCAAGGATATAGCCGGTGAGGGGAGAGAAGGTGGCAGCAACGCTGCTTTTATCTCGATCACCCTTTTTGGTTCTGATGTATTGAGGTAGCGGGTTGCCAGCAAGAATTTGCGGGCACGGAAGCAGGGGAGTCACCGGAGTGGGCAGCGGCCATGGATTGCCTCTTTGTTTTTGCAGGAACAAAATTCAGGAACAGCGGAGGAACGATTTTTTGCTTTCGCCGGATCACTGATGACGCCACGACGGCACCTCGGGAGGAATCTGCAAAACAGCACCGTTAGGTGGCAGAGGTTGCGGGAACACATCGGCACCTCGGGAGGAATCTGCAACAAAGCGGCACCCATTGGGGTGCGGGGTTGCCCGCTTTAACCCTCGGGTGTAAGAATCAGTCGTTGTTTATGTGTATAAACTGTATATGGAGAGAGTATTGTAGAGAGAGAGAGAGAGAGAGAGAGAGAGAGAGAGAGAGAGAGAGAGAGAGAGAGAGCTAGCTGTAAGTGTATATGAGGGAATGAGAGCTTACCTTTGCTTTGGAGGGGTTATAGTATATATAGGGTATAAAGTGCATATGTGGCACTTTATGATGGGTCTCAATGTAAATATTTGGTATATGTATATATGAGATATATTTGACTGTATGGGACGGTATAAATGTGTATATATAAATATACTGAAAAGTCAGGGCTCATCATATCTTATTTTTTTATTTGGTTTGAGCTCAATCTTGCACCTGACTGGCTCAATCCCGCTCCATCTTGATTTTGCCAACTTGAGTGCTTCTTTCGAATGTGCTCCGTTAGTCGTTCCGATATGCACTTCTCCATGCGCTCCTCCTCCGTTAGGCGCTCCAAGATACCCAACTTGCCGAAATAAATATTGAATGAGAATTTTTTATTTTTTTATATGCACAATTTTTTTGAAAAGAAAAGAAAAACTTTTTTTTTTTTTTTTCAATTAAAGACTTGAAAGAAAATAATAACACATACGACAAATCTTTTTTTTTTTTTCACAACTCACACACACACACATGCACGCACAGAAGCGCCTAGGAGATAAATTCTAGGGAGAGAAAGTCTTCCCTCTAACTTCTGGGGGATCCTTCCGCCGGGTTAGGCATTTCCCAGTTAGGCGGCGGGAATCCATGTGCGCATACACACATCTTTTTTTTTTTTTTCCTTTTCCTCTTTTTTTTTAAAGGGGATCAACACATTTCACCGCTAAAGCGATGCACTTCACGGAGGCGCCTAGTTTATGCTTGGGAGAGGCGATGCCATTCCCTAACCACCTGGTGGGAATCGAACCCATGAAAATTACATTAATTAGTATCTAACTCAACCCTTTTGTGTTTGAATTCATTACAGGCTGATATTAAAAATTCCATTAATTAGTATCTAACTCAACCCTTTTGTGTGTCCTCCGCTATACTGCTATACACAATACATTTTTTTGGTTCTTTTGATATGCTGCTACTGTGCAGCTCCGTCGAGTTCTTCTTTTAAGTCTTCGACATGTTGTATCTCGTACAACGCTGGGTTTCATTTTTTTCCCGATACTAGGAGGTCCCTTGCTTCAACGTGTTTGTCGTGTACATCACATGCAGCGAAAAACTTCTATGGGCTCCTCCCGCTTTGTTTTTGTCCGCCGACATGCTGCATTTTCTAGCAACGCCGTTTCAATTCTGGCCTTTTATCACCGCGATTGATCATGACTGCTGCCGGCGACAAAATTTCACAACCAAATTCTAAATCTAAGCCTCCACCTCCTTCATTAACATCCCTAATAGTAATCATCGACATTATAATAGGTTTGCTTGCAGTGATCTAGAAATCAACGACAAAATGAAAACATAGAATTATTGAAACCAACAACTGTTGTTGAAACCAACAAAAAGATGGGGCAGTTTCTGGGTATAGAGAGAGAAAGAGGAATGGGCAGTAATCGTCGACACGATAAAGCACAAAATCGAATAACACAATAAACCCGCATTTTCATTCGAAAATAGAACAAATCTTTTAATCCCAAACTTGATAATCAGAACCTAAATAAGAGTCAACAAACAAAACCCACCCACCCCACGAGGCATACATCGGTTCTTGGATTCCCAGGCAGCTCACGAACAAAAGAATTATTCCAATTGAGATCTTCAAGTTTCAACTTGACAGATTTATCCTCACCCAAGCTCTGTTTCTTCAATTCATCGGTCACCAAATCGATCGAAAAATCTAGGTTTGACCATCAGATAGGTTTTCATGACAAATGGGACAATTAATTTGTGGCAGATTCCTTGGACATGGTGAATTGAAGAAGAAGAGGTGACAGATATGAAGAGGGGGTCGCCGGAGGTTGTAGAGCAGAGGGGTCGCCGGATTTCATTGAGAGAGAGAGAGAGAAATGCGTGAGAGAGAGCATAAAAGAGAAAGAGAGAATGCCTTGATTTAGATTTGAGGGTATGGTCAGTTTGTTTGGCTATTTAAATTGTTATAAATAAGGTAAGAACTATACGTTAGTTTTGATTTCAATTCATGAATTCTACTAATGTAGAATTCAAAATGTAATTTTTTTATTGGTAATATTCACCCCATCTTATCTTAGGGACTTATAATTGGTAAAAATCCCTTTATAAATTTTGGTTAAATTTCAAATAGGGAGAGTGGTAATTTTCAAGAGAAAATCATTTAAAAGAGTGACCCTTATTTAGGAAAAAATTAAAAATAATGATTAATTATGATCATCAATCTCTTTTTCCATGGAAATCAAATAACGGAAAATAACTAAACTGATTATATGTAAGCAAGACATTCCAGCATTTCCACCGCTTTTGATGCTTCTTCAATGGTTTGTCCAGTCCATCCTTTTCACGCTAGCAATTTGCATGGCTAGGGTTTCACAAAGCATATCTTTTCAATAATGCATGATCAGCTAGGGTTTTCCCTCCGGTCGATGAACACCGAAAAATATAGCTCCAAGCTAATCTAATCGACAATCATGGGCGCATTCGGCCACCTCTCTGAGCAGGAGCTGATAAACAGAGGCATGATTATCTGTCGAACAACGGATAGAACTCACCCCTTCGGCATTTTCTATGGTGAAAATCCTTTGCATTACTCTTTTCCCCTCACGTTATTGGAGATTACTCTTATTGTCATCATCACCCGCACCGTTCGTTGGATTCTATCTCCCCTCAAACAGCCTCGAATCGTTTCTGAGATCCTCGTAAGTTAATTTGTTTCATTGTATCCGTTCCTTAGTTTCATGTAAATCATTGAAATTGGATAGTAAATGAAACTTTAATCTGGTTGTAAATACGTATATTTATGTTTCATAAGGTTTGATTTTCAATAATGTACAGCATTCGATCTAGAAACATGAACATTACGATCGAAGGTTGGAAATCCACGTATGTCTATGTAAATATGTCGCTAAATTGGTGGAATTACATTAAATTTTCTCTTTGATAATGGAAATGATCGCTATATAACTATATATCTTTTTTTTTTTTTTTTTTTTTTTTTTCATGTCTTGTTGTTGAAATGTTGGTTCTAATGTTGGACTTATTTTCTAATGAAGGGTGGTATAATAGTTGGACCGTCGGTATTAGGCCGTAACAAGAACTTCACGCGATATTTGTTCCCTGAAAACGCTTCATTTCTTCTGAAAAATGTAGCGGTGATGGGTTTCATGTACTTCCTTTTCTTGACCGGAGTTAAAATGGACCTGTCAACCATGAGAAAGGCAGGGAAAAAACAATGGTACATTGCAATATTTGGTGTGATTGTTCCAGTTCTCGCAGTCACAATTACTGCGCTCATTGTACGCACTTCTTTGGTAGGCGAAATGCATAAACTTACTTCAATTTTGGGAGTTTCCGCAGCTCTAGCAATCACATCATTCCCCGTTCTCTATCCTATTATTCATGAGCTCAATCTATTAAGCTCGGATATGGGACGGATGGCCTTATCGACTGCAGTAATTTCAGACGTTTTGGAATAATCATTGTTATAGCTTTTGAGGCAGCCAAGCATGGAGAAATCAATCCTGTTTTTTCTCTATGGTACTTGCTATCCTTCTTTTCCATTGCACTTTCAATCAGGCTTGGAATCAAACAAGTGTTGCTTTGGATCATCAGAACAACGCCAGAAGGGAAGCCTGTTGAACAAGCGTATGTTGTAGGCATATTGTTGGGGGTTTTGGTACTGGGCTTTCTGGCTGACGCTACTGGGGTTGCAATAGCTAATGGGCCTTTATGGTTGGGCTTAGCGGTCCCAGATGGGCCCCCGTTGGGGTCCACGTTGGTGGCGAAGAGCGAGACGATTGTGATGGAGATATTGATGCCCTTTTCGTATGCGTATGTGGGGATGATATTTAACTTGTCAACCATGAATGATAAATGGCCAGAGTTGAAGCCATTGCTTTACATGGCCTTGGCAGGGTACTTGACAAAGTTCTTGATAACTTTCGCGTTTACTCGTTGGTTTTGTATGCCTTCAAGGGATGGTCTTGCTCTTAGCTTAATTCAAAGCTTAAGAGGTCAAGTTGAGATCTTGTTGTTCATGCACTGGATGGACCTTAAGGTACTACTCTCTCTCGATTATGAATGTACAACACTTGAATACTCTGTATTTTTTCGATATTTTCTACACAGATTGTGACATTTTAACTTTATTGCAGATGATAGGGGAGGCGGATTTTACGCTGTTGATGATATTAAGTGTGTGTGTAACAGCGATGGCTACACCGTTGATTCAAATAATCTACGATCCAACGAGGCCATACATGCTTAACAAAGCGAGAGACATCAACACAACCCTCCAAATGCAGGGCTCAACATAGTAGTATGCATCCATGATGAAGAAAGTGTGGCAGGATTTCTCCAATCTTCTAGAAGTTTCCAACCCAACCATAAGTAGCCCTTTCTCGGTTTATGTGATCCATCTGATTGACCTCGTGGGCCGGGCCATTCCCATGTTCATCGACCACAATATCGTGGAAGATGTAGCGGAAACGGTAGATCAGGAGCAGTCAAACCATTCTTCCATTCACAATGCAATGCAGCAGTTTGAAGAAGGGAGGAATAAACTAATCAGAATCAATGCATTTACGTCCGTCTCCCCGAAGAAGAGCATGTACAACGACATTTGCGAGCTGGCATTGGTAAGAAAGGCTTCCCTTATTATCTTGCCTTTCAAGAAGGAGAGCCTTGACAGCCCGGCTGCAACCGCGCTGGTCCATAATAACGTGCAGTCCGTGAACCTGAGTGTCCTGGCTCATGCACCTTGTTCTGTAGGGGTATTTGTGGATAAAGGCTCTATTGAAGTTGCTTCAGGAGGAACTGATGGCTTCCTTATGAGCAGCACGTACCACCATTTTGTCGTGCTTTTCTTAGGTGGACCCGATTCAAGAGAAGCGCTCGCGTATGCTGACAGGATGGCGGGGAATGCTGACGTGTCATTGACGGTGATACGGTTTCTCCCTTACAACGGAGAAGGCGATAACTCGCTGGAAAAGAAGTTAGATGATGGTTTAGTAACGTGGTTTTGGGTGAAGAACGAGGGGAATAATCAAGTGGTTTATAGGGAAGTAATCGTTAGGAACGGAGCCGAAACCGTGGGTGCAATCCAAGCCATGAATAGTGAGTCGTATGATCTTTGGATCGTAGGGAGGAAGCATGGGATAAATCCCCTTCTAGTACAAGGTTTGGACGGTTGGAGCGAGAATCTTGAACTAGGAGTTATTGGGGATTATGTTGCTTCTGTTGATTTAGGTAGTAGGGCTTCAGTGCTAGTGATCCAACAGCAGATAATGAAAGAGCAAGAGAAATGGATTCAGTTGGATTGGTGGAGAGATTTTCGAGTCGGGCAAACCAGCAATGCGAGTTCTGGGAGCAGCGAAACGAGAACGAAAGTGTATCCATACGATTCCATATGACGAAATCGAATGACTGACGACTTTGCACTGCATGTCGAGTGATCAACTAGATTGTCGAGTGAGTTTGTAGAATTATTTGTATAAAATGTTTGTTTATGTAAATTTACGCGCCCTGAGATGGTTCTTGGAGGTGTAATAGTTTGAAGGTTTGTAAATGGGTGTGGTTGTTCTACCATTGTAAAGAACACTTGAAGCATCACTCCTTTTATTTTTTATTTTTATTTATTTTTATAAATTTTAGAATGGCAGAATGACAATTTAGGCGCCTGAAGTTTATGAAGATGCGGATTAGGTGCGAAGTGCGAAATGATCAAAATGCCCTCACGTGAATCGCACGTGATTACTTTAACGGCCTTTTTGGACGGAAAATGTCAAAAAGCCCAAAATTGATCAAATTTACAACTTTGGGCTCTAAATTAACAGATTTAAGACTTCAGGCTCCAATCCAATGATACTCCTCGTAAACTTCAGACCCTAAATTGTCAATTTTTTCTTCAGATCCTAAATTGTCAATTTTTTCTTTATTTCATTATTCTAGCTCATCTAGAGTTGGGGATTGGGCAGGTTACCTACGATTTAACCGTACAAAAGTTCAAAATTTTCAATTTCCAACCATTATTTAAGAAGTGAAATGTCCAAACTAACCCCGATAAACATAGCAAATATGAGCCATTGAAATTGGTCCGTAAACGAGATTGATCATTATTAAGGGTAAGACTGTCTAGGAGAGATGAAATGGGGATGAAATTTCATTTCATGTAGTTAAACCACTGCAATGGCAAAATAAAAGGGGATGGGTTGAAATTGTGGAATGAAATTTTTCAGTTAACTAAAAAAAAAAAATTTAAGGATGCGTGTCAGCGTGTAATTGGAGGAGGCCAGGCGCGTGAGACGCAAGGGTTTTCCTTTTTTTTTTATGGTATTGCCAAGTGTCAGCATGTAATTGGTCCTTTGGATTTTCGATTTTTTTTAATCCCAAATCTTTGAGCTTAGTTATCACCTAGTAAATTAATTTTTTTAATTATTTTTTTTCACCAAAATTCATCATTTTTCCCCCTACAAATTGATATAAGTTTCATTTGATTTTGATTTGGACAAAAAAAAAACACCCATTTCTCAATTATCCTTCTTCATTTTAGCCTTTATTTAAAAAAAATCATTATTTTTTTCTATAAATTGATGCAATATTTTTTTAATTAAGTGTGAAATATTTTTTTAATTATAAATAATAATAATAATTATTATTATTTTACTAATCATAAAAATAGAGAATATAAATAAAATAAAAGTGGTGGGGTATAAAATAAGTTGGAGGGAGTTGAAATTTAATTTAAGTTAGCCATTGTAGGAGATAAATGAAATGAATAGATGAAATATTAGATAGATGAGAAAAAAATGTAAAAAGTACTCCCTCCGTCTCACCCGAATTTGGACAAAGTTACTTTACACGGAGATTAAGAAATAACAATAAGATAATAAAAATGTGTGGTAGAAAATGAAGAGAGAGAATGAGTGGAGTTAATAGTGGTTGGTTGAATAAATTGTATGGTGGAGAATGGGTGGAGTTAATGAGTGAGTGGGGTATGCCCATTTTTTTATTATTATAAACTTTCCTTTTTGGGTTGTCCAAATTCGGATGGGACGCCCAAAAAGGAAATTTGTCCAAATTCGGATGGGACGGAGGGAGTATTAAATAAAATGGGGAGGGGGAATAAAACCATTGTGCTTAGTCTAATAAGTCTAATAAGGTATTTTTTTTAAAAAAAAACTTATCCCATCAACAAGAGTATCATTTTAAACATGATCTACTCTAAACCCTTTGATTACATCCGGCTAATACATCCGATATTTGCGCAGCCAATGCTGTAGAGATTGTTCCGTCTAACATCGTCTCCTAACCCTAACCAGCCTTACCGTAGAAACAAATTATTGCGTCCAACTAGGCTTTCCTGCCGACGGCTAGTTCCCTTTCCCGACCAGATTACCTTTATTTCTCTCTCTGATAAGTTAATTTTCTTACGTAAATTTGGCTTTGGTCAGTAGCACCAGCAGTTTTAGCAATGGACGACGATGCATCAAATTCACTTCGCCGCATGTCAACTCGGGCCCGTAAAGTTGCTCCTAAAATGGCCGCTGCACTTTCCAGCACTGATAATCGTACTCAGGTCTCTTATCGTCCTCCTCATGCTAATTTTATTCTCACAATTACTCTAGTTTTCACTTATTTTGGGCAGTGCTTTCGATTTTCAGTTTCGAGTCACAACCTCACATTTTTGAGTAACTAATTATGAAATTGATGGAATTTAGGCAATTCTCGCACGTCTTGAAGCACTTGAAAATGATAATGCTGGAGTGGAATTGGTTGAAGCTAACGATGATGATGATGCCTCTCTTGATGATGATGATGATGATCAAGGTTCATATTATTCATTTAATTTGATATAATTTAATTCTTATTGTTTTGATTTTTTGCTTTTTCTAGTTTGAAATTTTGTAGTACAATGTTCCTTCTGTACATGTTCGGTTCACTTGGTTACACATTTATTTATTCACTTTGTGGAGGTTCATCTAATGTTGATAAACTTTTTTCATGTTATGTAAAGTTCTAATATAGTGAGGTGCATGCTTAATTTTTTAAATGAAACTTATTTGGTCGAGTTCCTGAGTGCAGAAATGTCCCGCGCTCTTGGGAATTTCCCACATTGAGAATGAAAGCAAGACTTTTGAGTGTAATGATGTTGGACTACATAAATACTTTACCTTCAAGCATAAAAACACTCATTTTCGTGTAAAGATAGACTACTTGTTGTGGAGTACCTAGGTGGTAACCATGTATCTACACAGACTGTCCATATATCCTCCTTTAACCAATCTCTCAGTCCATTTTTGGTTTCTTTAATCCTCCAAACAGAATTGACTCTCCTCTAGTTCCCTGCACAAGTCTAGTATTCAAAGAAAATTCTATTTCAGTTAAATACTTTTTGTATTTTTCCTTTTCCGTATCATGAATTTTTTGCTTAATCAAAAAAGTTACCAGACCTCAACTTGCAATTATTGACTTAATATTTGATTATCTCTCTCCTTTCTTTTCCTGATTTTTGATGTTTTGTATATTCGTTTCTTTATTCTAGCCTATCAGAAGAGGCAGTCAAAAATACCAAACGTAAAACTCGCCAGGCAAAAGCACTTGAGAATGCGAAGAAGGCCCCACGAACATTCCTTGAGCTCTTGCATGAGGTAAGTAAAGGAAATGTTTCATTTAATTGAGCAACGGAAATTCTGGTTGGTTGACCTATTGGTTCTTATTATGTTAATTTAATGGCAACAGGCGAATTTGGAATCTCTGCCTCCTCACGTTCCCTCCTATCTAAGAGCTGCAGTAGGCCCTCCGAGCTCCACCACCCGTCGCCATTTTTGCACTGTTTGTGGATTCATGGCCAAGTATACTTGTGTTAGGTGTGGAATGCGCTTCTGTGCAATACGGTGCCAGAATGTTCACAATGATACTCGCTGTCAAAAATTTGTTGCTTGATCGTTAAGAGGATTTCAGCCGCCAAAATCTGTATTTTATGATTTGATAAGAAAATTTTATATTTTGTTGCTTTTCATGTTCAAGCTCTCTGGAAAATTTGTCATAATGAATTTTATCCGTAGAGTGGACATTCTTATACTAATAATAGCCAATGCAGTTTCTAGTAGATCCCTCTAATTATCATCTGAGTGATCTTCCTCTCTTTTTCAGGTCTTCTGGTTCTTCCGTGATACCCGTATGTTGCACATAATGGAATGCTGCGAAAATCTTTGGGTCTCAATGTGGCTATGGTGACCCTAATTTCTTAACTATCTGTAGTATACTAAGCCTGCTAAAACTATTTAAAAAAAAAAAAAATTGCAAGTCTTTGGAAAGCAAAACCACAGTTAGTTCCTACTATAGTGAAGCTCGTCTAAGACTTGTATTGAGTTTCCCGTCATTTGTGTATGTTATTGAGAAGCTTGAAGCTTCATGAATAAAGATTTTATCCGTAGGAATCAAATCTCCAAATTAAGCCTGGAATGTTTGATTGTTTTCTGTTTCGTTGTAGCTTTATTTTTTCTATGGCCTTGATATTCTACTACGCACTCTTGCACTCTAGTATTATTTCGCATTAGAATTAAAGAACAATAAGAAAAGCAAGAACCAAGTGATCAGTTTATTCTTTTTTTGTCGACTAATAGGCAAAAAAAAATAGAGGAAAATTGGTGCAACTATGTATTATGTTCACTCTCTCTTGGATTCCTGTCCAAGTATATCTTGAAAGCCGTTCTCAGTAAGCTTCATCAAGCAGTAGAGCTCTGATCTTCCCACTTGAAAGAAAGTGAATCATTAAAGACCAAGATACTAAATGCAGGCAAAGAGGGATTTCTGAAATCCCTGGGCAAGAGAACTCATCATGCCTTAACAATCCAATGCCATTTGATTGGTGATTGCTTTATTGATAATATTAACATGAAGGTAGATCTGGTGGAGGAGGTCTCACCGACTCTGATTCTCCCGGTCCATTCTCAACCACAAACGCCATAGCCAATCCCCAAGCGAGATGGGAATCTATGTGACAGTGCATCAACCAAACCCCTATGTAGCAGGTAAGTTAGTTTTAAATATTGTATCATTGAAAGCTATTTGTCAGTGAGAGACTGAAAATTAACTGTACTAATTTTCTTACCTGGATTATCTGCTAGGAACCGGATGGCTCTACGTCCACCAACAGGAACATCAATGGTATTTCTCTCTTGTGGATCCACTAGGTTAAAGTTGGCAGAATCTCTTCCTGAGTTGAAGTTGCCGAAACCCTGCCCAACAATGTTAAATTGGTACCCATGGAGATGAATGGGATGATCCTCTGTCGAAAAGATCCCTGTATCTTGTAAAACAATTTGTACCTTGGAACCAAACTTCAACGTGTGGAGCTTAGTTCCAAAAACAGGTTGCCACAGTGCACGACTTACATTCCCCGTGTAATCAAACGCCACTGGCGGAACCGGAGGGAAGTCTGTGGTGAATACACCTTGTATATTTTGGTAATATGCTTGAAGCAAGGAGTTCGTTGTAGGGAGTACAAAAGATATATTGTTCATGCTGGCAGCAAAGCGAGTATTATTCGGACCCTGACATCTTGGGCCAGGGATGCAGTTCACTAAACCTAATCCTACCGTGAAAAACAGGTTCTCATCTATCTCTTCCGGAACCTTGACTTCTGATAGACTCCGTAACTGGCTCGTGAATGTAGTAACTGTGACTGTGTCATTCTATCTTGGTAACTGTGGTAACATAGGTTGGAGAGAATTCCATTTTGGGCACCGCATGGAGTCGACTGGTACACAAGAACTGCTGTGGTTGTAGTATTGTCAAATGGCACATTTTGGCCGGTGGCATAGGCACGTGCTGCCATATAGTAATGTGCTGGGGGCTGGTCAGCAATCAGAAGTACATCTGTTGTTTGACCAGGCCCCAGCATCACGGTTGTGGTTGTGAAAGGTTTGGTGTAAGCAGCATCAGCTCCAACTACCACTAGTCTATGGTTGGCAACAGTGAAGAAGAGTTGTTGATGGAGGGCAGAATTGATGATTTTGAGGAGCACTGTATCGCCACTCTCCACGAAGAACTTTACTGTATCTGCACAACAGGTACTATTTTACTTGCATTATCAGCAGTACAAGATTCATGTGATTAGAGTTGGGCATAGTTTAGAGTAGAGTTAAACCTTTGCTGGAGCATCTATATAGATTGCCAGGTTGACCATTTATGGTATATGCATCAGATATATTTGGAGCTGCTCCAGTGAATTGTGACATTGTATTGGGCGCTGTTTATGACTTTGATGATGAGAGTATTCCCATCTCGAACTTCCAGGGTTGGCCCTGGGAATTGTCCATTGACTGTTATTATGTTCTTGGTTCTGCATAGCCTTTTCACTGGTACTGCTTGAATCTAATCCCAAAAGAAAAAACATTTAGCCAACTGAAAGCCTGTTATCTAGATGAAAGAGGAGAAAATTACATACTACGAAGTCATGGTAGTGAATTTCTGCCTCGGCGGAAGAAGCTACAAACCCCAGTATGGTGAAAAGACCAATGAAGAATATGTTGCACCATGGCTTTCCACCATTGTTGTAAGTCCCCATAGATGATGTTTTCAGCCTTTGTTGGCTTATCTTTGAACTTATAATGTTTAGGTTAGACTAATTAATTTTACTAGTAACTTATACTACACTACAAGGAGAATTATACACTTTGGCAACATAGTTCAACCTTAAAGAGGATTTGGTGCACCCGTTAGCTATCTCAGTTAAACAAGTGAAGATTGTTTTATCATCAGAATATTATACCTCTAAAATATGAACTTTCCTGGGAGTGTTAGTCTAAAAGATGATACTCACTTCGTCCTGTAATAAGTGATGCGCTTTTCTTTTTGGTTCGTCCCAAAGTAAGTGTCGTGTTTCTAAAAAATGAAATAATCTTTGTATAATTTGACCATGGTACATACAATGTACAAACAGGTAAAGCACATTTTTAAAAAGTTTGAGAAGTCAACTGTAACCTTCATTATTAGACGAATGGAGTAGTTATTTTGTTTTTTCATTATCCAAAGATGTACTTCCCTTAATTAGAAAATTGTATTTTTTATTAATTAGAATATAAGTATACTCTTTAATTAGAAAAGTGTGCTTTCCTCTATCAGAAAGATGTATTTTCATTAGTCAAAATGTACTTTCCGTATCTAGAAAAATATTCTTTCTTTAATTAGAAAAAAATATACTTTCTTTAATTAGAAAATGATTCTTTTCTTAGGGTCAATTGTGATAAGGTTACGGTTTTCCATAGAGATATGTACAAGATGACCCAATTGCTTTTATGGAGGCTTTTTTTGGGGAGATAAGTCAACTCATTTTGTAATGTATGCTTGTTTACTTTGTTTTTCATTCAACTCCATTGAGTAACTGTTTATCGTTCATCAATTTTGTAGTGCTATTTCTAGATTTTTATTTATACCAATTTTGATTTCTTCATGCCTCTCTTTGTTGGTTTCTTCTTATTTCATTTCATGAATATGAATTTCAGGCTAGAGAAAGAACAAAAAGTCGACAAAAAGAATAGTAAGAAATAGGGCCCAGTTTTTTGATACTATTCCATTATCAACTACGCTGCATGAGTACAACAGAATATGGAACTGAAATCCAACCTTAAAAACCCTTGTAATCCAATCATAATCTCAAAGTGAAATGTAAGACTTGATGCCCCTAGAAAATACAAATAAACACAAGAAAAAAAAAGGGCAGAAATTGCTGACCAATTTCCCAGAACTTGGAAGGCAGAAAAATTGTACATGCGAAACTATAAATTTCTTGCTTATGTGCTCTACTGATGATCTTAACATCTTGGCAGATCCACTGGAGGAGGCTGTACAGTCTGCAACTCTCCAACTCCATTCTCGACAATGAAAGCCATAGCAAAACCCCAAGTGAGATGAGCATCTATGTGACAATGCATCAACCAAACTCCTGTTGTAAGCCAGGTAAAATAGTTAGTAATTAATCTTGTAATGATCTGTGTTGCTATTATTAAGTGCAGTTTACATGATTTGATAAGAAAAATAATTTTACCTGGATTGTCAGCAACGAATCGTATAACTGCCCAACCACCAACAGGCACATCAATAGTATTCCTTTGTGGTGGATCAACAAGGTTAAACGATGGACTATCTCTTGCTGCATTAAAGTTACCGAAACCTGTTCCAACAACGTAGAAATGATACCCATGAAGGTGTACAGGGTGATCCTCTGTCGTGAAGATAGCAGTATCTTGCAACACTATTTGCACGACTGATCCAAATTTGAGCTTGTAAAGCTTGGTTCCCTTTACAGGCTGCCAAAGTGCTCTGCTCACATTGCCCGTGTAATCGAACTGTACCGGTGGGACCGGAGGAAAGTCTGTGGTGTAGACACCTGGGATATTGTTGTAATATGCTTGAAGTAAAGAGGACCTTCTCGGGAGTACAAAAGATACATTGTTTATGCTAGCACCGAATCGGGTATTATTAGGCCCTTGGCATCTAGGTCCAGGTGGACATTTAAAGAACCCAAACCCAATAGCGAAAAACAAATTTTCATCGATTTTTGTAGGGACTGGAACCTTATTAGGACTCCTGAATTGGGATGTGAATGCAGTTACAGTGTTTGTATCATTATAAGCAGGTAATCTTGGTAAAACGGTGTTGGGCAAGGGGCAGTTTTGGATTTACAAGAAGCAGATGTGTACTCAAGAATGGCAGTGGTGGTAGTGTTATCGAATGGAGCGTTTTGAGCAGAAGCGTAGGCCCGTGCAGCCATGTAGTAGCGGCCAGGGGTCTGATCAGCTGTGAGGAGAACGTCTGTGGTTTGACCCGGTCCCACCATGATCACATTTGTTGTAAACGGCTTGTCGTAGATAGCATCTGCAGCAACCACAGTTAGCTTATGGTTGGCCACTGAGAAGAAGAGTTGTTGATTGAGTGCAGCGTTGATGACTCTCAGGAGAATCGTGTCACCAGAATTGACCGAATATTTCAAGGTACCTGCATTTTGATTTGAACTTTACATCCCCATTTGATGATGGACAACATGCAAACATAATATACAGACATACATATACATATGTGTGTGTGTGTGTTGTGTAGAAGCTCAGTTTAGAGAAGTCAAACCTTGACTGGAGCATCGGTAAAGGTCACCAGGTTGACCATTTATGGTGTAAGCATCGGAAACATTTGGTGCTGCACCAGTAAACAATGCCTGTCGTAGAAGACTGATGATATTTCTATCCCACCATTCCGCTGTTTCATGGCAAAGTCAAATTCATCAGTTCGGGAAACTCAGTAAGATCAGAGTGTTTTAAATGTAAAAAAAAAAAGAGGACAAAATGTGAGAAGCGGAATTAGTCTTACCAAGAACAATGGGGAATTCAAGCTTGGGCTTTGGAAAAGGGTAAGAAGAACCCAATCTAGGATGGATTATAAGTGCTCCATAAACAGTTGCTCTTAACCATTTACTATGTGCATGCCACCATAGTGTTCCTTCTTGATCTTCTATGGTGAAACGGTATGTGTAAGTTGCTCCTGGTTGTATAGGGCATTGGGTCACGTACTCAGGCCCATCTGCCCATGGTGTTCTCATCTGACGAATTCCATGCCTGAAACAGAAAGATCATAGTCATTAATACAAAATTTCAAGCCAAAAATAGTACTCCCTCCGTCCAAGAGCAAATTGAAAGTTTTTTGGACATTCATTTTGGGACGGAGGATGTGTAAATGTCTGAAATGACGAAATGAGCAGAATACCAATGGAGGGTGACATTATAAGGAGCCCGATTTGTAACTTTGATAACAAGGGTATCTCCATTTCGGACATCTATAGTTGGTCCAGGAAACTGTCCATTGACTGTTATAACGTTGTGAGTTTTGCATAGTCTCTTCACTACACTTTGTTGAACCTGTTATTGTCAAAGAACAATAATCAGCCAGTGAAATGAAATCCGCTCTGCAGAAAATGAAGACTAGTGGATATACGTGTATGTATATATATATATACCTCCCAATTATAGTAATGAGTTTCGCCAATTGGATTGGAAGCTACAAAACTGAGTCCGTAAAGGAAGCTGAGGATGAGGACATTACACAATGGCATTACATGTTTCTTGTAAGTCTCCATCTTGCTTTCACTTGTGGTATATGAAGAAAAGAAGTTGGATTGCTTGAGTTAGTTTGCATGAAGATGTTGGTTATTTATAGTGCACTTGAATAGGGAACATAGGGCTTATGTTATTGTTTTCATAATTATTTAATTACATGTGTATGTGCGTGTGTGTGTGTGTGAGGGGAGAGGGTGGTGTGGCAAAGTAGGTTTAGTGTCAAAAGTGAAAGTCAAGAATCTTAGGCAGCTTAGTCCAACTACATGGGGGGATTTGGTGCAACCACTAGCCTATCAATTTGTTAAACAAAGCATGTTTCTATTTTCAGTTATTTTTTGTGCCATAACCTTCTTGTACGGACATAATTCCATGAACAAGTTCATGTAAAGGATTCAAGCCCAAGATTTATACTGGGTCAAAAATTGCAAGAATTATCGGTAGACCTGCAAATTTTAGTACGACTGAGGTGCTCTGTTATTATATAAATTCACGTATTTAAAACTAATTGGCGTGTTTGTGTAGGGTCCTAAAGCTGGTCTCGGGGATCTTAACAAGAAATTAGCCGTAATATGATTGACTATATTGGTAAAAAGTTAACTTTGAGCTGATTTCACTGAGTTGAGTCAACATTGATTGTAACAGCAACAGTCAAATTCAGTCACTCAGTGACTAAATAGTTAAGTGAAAATATTAAAATTGACGCAGTATTTGACAAGAAAGGTTGTTTGCCAAACAATTAATCTTATAAACATGTGGGTGTTAACACATGGGAAGTGAGGATTAGTGTTTGAATTAGTATAATGTTTAAGGGTGTCAAAATTCAACCTTCAGGTAGAGCCGTTAATACGGGACGGAACGGGACGAAATTACGTTGTCCCACGACGGGAACGGGACGGAACGGAATTAAAATACTCCGTCTCATCCCGTCCCATTTGCGGGATGCGGGATCTCGCGGGACCCATGCGAAACCCGTTGACTAGGAGGGATAAGCGTTGGCTAGGCGCCAAAATCAATATCAATATTCATAAATATAATATCAACAAGAAACTCCAACTCCAAATTACATATTTATAAAATATAAGTTACAAAACTGTCAAAACTGTCAAAACAGGATTTCATTTGTTGTGTTAACTCAGCAGCACTTAGCATTCAGGCTCAGCAAGCACTCAGCCATGGAAAAAATCCTAACTTACAGATGATATAGCAAGTGTATTACAAGTTACAAGTTACAAGTTACAACTTAGTTAATAACAAAATAAGTTAATAACAAATTACAAAATCCAACTCATATTCCAGTTTCAGTCACTGATGAAAGACTGGAATCCATTTCCCAGAAACACCATGCGATAAAAGACTGATGTAAACGCAGCGGAATAGTAACGATAATTAGCCTAAACTAATTAACCTGCAAGGATTAAGGAATCCCAAGATAACAATTTAATGAATTCTACAAAGAAGACAAAGAACCTTTGATGAATTTGCAATTGCAATTCAAGAGAAAAATAATAAAAATCAACGTGTCTAAAACTAAAACTAGGGAGGAGTATTTATAGATCATACTCTCCTAAATCCTTAAGGAAACATAAAAGAAAATATAGAAAATCCTAAAAGAAAATACTCTCCTAAATCCTTAAGGAAACATAAAAGAAAATATAAAAAATCCTAAAAGAAAAAGGAAAACAAAATACAAACAGAAAGAAGGAACTTAAAAACTGTTCTGAACACATAGGACATCATGCACCCCCGCTTTAAATTGATTCGTCCCCGAATCCACATCAACATACAGAGGCTCATCGGGGTGAAACTCAACCAAGTCCGAAACATTAAACGTGGGCGATATATTCCACCCGTCCGGCAAGTCCACAACATAAGCATTATCGTTAATCCTCCTCAATATCTTACACGGACCAATCCTCTTGGGATGAAGCTTATGATACGTACCCTGCGGAACACGCTCCTTGCGCAAATGCACCATCACCAAGTCACCAACATCAAATACTTTCACACGACGCCTCTTATCCGCACGTGCTTTGTAACAAGCATTTGAAGCCTCGATATTTTGCTTTACCTCCTTCTGAACCTCCTCAACCAATTTCGCCAAATGCTCAGCCGCGATGCTATAACCCGGAATCTTCGGTAAAGGAACTAGATCAAGTGTATGTGTAGGAGGTCTTTGATACACAACCTCAAACGGAGTCTTCTTAGTAGTGCGGTTAGTCATGTTATTGAAAGCAAACTCCGCCGTGGATAAAGCAATATCCCACTTCTTTGGAAACTTACCGCATAAACATCGAATCATAGAACCCAACGTCCTATTAACCACCTCCGTTTGACCATCCGTCTGCGGATGAAAAGAACTACTAAAATTCAGCCCAGTCTCAAAAATATACCATAACGTACGCCAAAAGTGACTAAGGAACTTAGTATCACGATCCGAAGTAATGGTCTTTGGAACCCCATGATGACGAACCACTTCTTTGAAGAAAAGACTTGCAATATGAGAAGCATCATAAGTCTTCCGACACGGAATGAAGTGTGCCATCTTGGAAAAACGATCCACTTCCACTTGCTCCCTCAAGATCTCATGCTCCGCTGGGCTCATTCTATAATGAGCAAGATTAGGCAAAGACGCACCCGGAACCAAATCAATATGATGCTGAATATCCCTCAAGGGAGGTAATCCCGGAGGCAAATCTTCGGGCATAATGTCACGGAACTCATCTAGTAACGATTGTAAGGATTTGGGCACCAAACTAACCTTCCCCCCAATGCCTTTACTCACCACTGCAAGTACATAAGGAGCATCCAAAAGATCCCTGGTAAACTCATTAGCAGTGCATAACGAAACTAAAGATTTTGCCTTCCCATTACCACTAGGTACAACTTCCTTCAAAGCATCCAAGTGAAAGATCTTTCCATCCTTTTTAAATCGAATGGCATTTTTCTTTCCATCATAAACAACACCAAGGTCAAATTGCCAAGGTCGACCCAACAACACATGGCAAGCTGTCATCTCAACAACATCACATAAAACCTCATCCTTATAACCACCAATGGAAAAAGGGATAGAGCACTGTTCATGTACCTTGATATTGCCGATATTACTTGAGATGTGTCCCGGTTGACCACAACTATAACACTTATCTCCGTAGTTGCGAACATAAGGGTTCGAATTAGGCTGCCCGCTGTTGTGGGTGTTGGTGTTACGAGGTGGGTTTGATCTAGTAGCCACCGGTTGCTTACCACCGTCCTTCTTGGTACCTCCCGCGACTGGTTTTCTCACCATTGTCTTCCAAAGCAAAACACCGAAGACGGAACTTTATTATTTGAAGAGGACGCATCACAGAACTTCTTGTAAGTCGTAGGAGCCCGATATGACGAGGCCAATTGACTCTCGACATTTCTAGCCCTTGTAACCACATCATTAACAGCAAAAGAGGAAAATAATTCAACTGGATTACGAATGTTAGCCCGAAGGCCATTGGTAAAACGCGAAACCCGTTGAAGCTCCGTCTCGTACACATCAACCCTTGCCGTCAATGTATTAAAGTCATATAAATAATCATCCACCGACCTAGCACCCCGTTTGCAACCCATGAATTTTGCGTACATACTGCTCATAATCATCCGGTAAGAAGTGATTACGCAATTCCTCTTCATATCACGCCATTCAACAATAGGGGTTGTTGATTGCGCACCCTTTGTCTCACCAATTGATCCCACCAAGCATTAGCACCACTACGCAATTTGTAAGCGACATAGGGTACTTTCTGTCATCTTCAATTTGCATCAACGCAAAGAATTTTTCGACCTCGTAAAGCCAATCTAAAAATTCTTCCATCTTCAACTCACCCGTAAAGAACGGAATATCCGCCCTAATTTTGGGTCGTTGTGCCACGGAGGAGCCGCCATGTCCCCCTGACCACGAAAAGCCCGATATCTCCCATTAATCGGATCAACGTGATGGAGGTTTTCCTCACGAGGACCATCTCGATTATCGGGGTTGACACCATCTCCACCTACACGCAATCCGACCAAAGCTGCCATGAGTTCCGTATGCTGTCGATCTGGGCCGCTGTGCTCTCTAGCCTCTTGATCCAAACGGTCCATACGTTCCCTAGTTGCTTGATCCTGACGCTCCATACGCTCCAAGATTGCGGTAATAATGGTTAGGTTGTCTCCGTTGTCTCCACCGGAATTGGCCATCGTCCAAGGATCTCGCCTTTTCTGATACCAACTGATGTAAACGCAGCGGAATAGTAACGATAATTAGCCTAAACTAATTAACCTGCAAGGATTAAGGAATCCCAAGATAACAATTCAATGAATTCTACAAAGAAGACAAAGAACCTTTGATGAATTTGCAATTGCAATTCAAGAGAAAAATAATAAAAATCAACGTGTCTAAAACTAAAACTAGGGAGGAGTATTTATAGATCATACTCTCCTAAATCCTTAAGGAAACATAAAAGAAAATATAGAAAATCCTAAAAGAAAATACTCTCCTAAATCCTTAAGGAAACATAAAAGAAAATATAAAAAATCCTAAAAGAAAAAGGAAAACAAAATACAAACGGAAAGAAGGAACTTAAAAACTGTTCTGAACACATAGGACATCAAAGACTGAAATCCATTTCCCAGAAACACCATGCGACCTGCGTCCTGCAAGAAATAGAATATTTGTTAGTTATCTACAGCACTTTGAAATGTATCAGTCAAGCAACAAACATAAGTTACCGATGACTATCGTCACCATCATCATACGAAAGATGCATTGCCAAGAAAATAAATGTGCACATACTCAGGGCCGGCCTTTAGGAGGAGCGGGGTGAGCGCTCGCTCCGGGCCTCATAATTTTGAGGGGCACCATTTAAAAAAAAAAAAACCATTATATATATGTATTATATTTGAAAAAAATAAAAATCATCCAATTAGGTAATTTGAGTCAAATTAGGTAGTATATTAAAAACCATATTATATAGTATTCTAATAGAAATCTACTTCTTTATTTACATCTTAACAGATTTTTTGATAGAATTAATTATTAATTCCACGGCATTTAACGCGGGTCATCGTCTTCCTCCTCCATTCGACTCCATCAACAGTCGCTGTATTCTTCTCCTCTCCAACGTCTTTTTTTTTTTTACAACTACAAATTCTCTTTTCCAAGTTCTCAATAGAATATCAAAACTTTCTTTCACAACTACAATAGCAAAATTCACTTTCATCTGCAATAGAGAAAATCCGACTTCAAACTATTCCGTCGCAGATTCATGATTCATCTCTTTGCCAGGTTCTTTCGTTCTTTTCACTTTTATTGTAAGAACATAATTTTAAAATATTGCTATTATAACATATTTTCTTGCATTTTATTTTTTGTAAGTGTTTTTGGGGCCTCATTTTGAACTTTGCACAGGGCCTCTAAATTATGAGAACCGCCCTGCACATACAACTCTGAATCTGACAATATCTGGCTTCAGACCTTCTGCAAGCATACTGCCAAGTGCCAAAAAGGGATAAAATTCAATAGACTACTATCATCTGGTATAACATGGATCCAATGATGATAGTAAGGAGACAAATTCGTTCTATTTCAAATTAAAAAAATCTTAAACTTCTCATATCAACAGATTGATTCTTTGTTCTTTTTACTAGTTGAAGGCTTCATATCCAAGTATATGATGGTCTTGTAATGTTTGCTAGATCAGAGATGGTACCAAGAAACATGAATAGGCAATATAGATAATTTCCTTGGTTACAGCAGGTCACAGGATTTCACAAGCTTAACAAGAAACACGAATCAGGATCAGTAAAGTATTCACTTTTAGGCTTAAAATTTGTATGCAATGTCAATTTTCAAAATTACCCAGATTACGTGTCCTGCTGGAACCTTAGCCTAGTTTTTCAGAAATTACAGTAGGCAAGCACCCATCCTATACTACAGTAGGCAACCTTTAAGTACTGCACAAAAATTCGAGACTTTTAATTCAGCAGCAAATCAGGATCAGTGAAGTATCATGTTTAATATAGCTGCATACTTTGCTGAACTACAACTCCATATGGAATGTGCATAGAATGATGGATATTAAGAGAATGATCACAAATTAATGTATATAACTTCCAGAAAATCAGTAAGGTCAACTCCATATGAAAATCAGTTACAAAATGGTAGCTGTAAATAATGTGCAAGAGGAATGAAAATGTTACCTATCAATCTTCAATAACTTGCACATTATTGGACCCTTCACTTGGTAAAGATGTTTTGATAACAGCATCCGCTTCATCTTCATTATCATCAATTTCTACATTTAAATAAAAACACAAATATTAAGTAAAAGTAACAATAATTTAACACATTCAAATGAGTTTAAGAATAAAATTACCATAGTCATGTAACCAATTACAAGCACAAATAAGATATTGCACTTTCTTAGGGAGTATACAACTTCTATACTTGTTGAGCACACGAGCTCCAATAGAAAATGATGACTCTGATGCAACGGTGGTAATAGGAATGGCTAAAACATCACATGCCATGCTTGCAAGAATTGGGTATCTCTGTTTCTGAAATTTCCAATATTTCAAGACATCCAAATCCTCATGAAAAACAAATTCAAGCTTAGGCTCCTCCAAGTAGAGATCCAATTGAGATTTTTCAGCAACAATAACAGTTTGACTCTCATACTCCATACATTCCTAACATGATATAAAACATAGATCAAACAAAATATAAATCAAGTAAAGAAAACAAAAAAAAAAAAAGTATAAAAAAAATACTTACATCAAATATCCGTTTGCCTTTGTTTTTAAATATTCCTTTGGTGTTCGTTGATGAAGATGTGACAAAAGAGGTATGTGGTTGTGAAGAGCTAGTCATGTGATCAATGTTATCTTTAGAATATTTCTCAAAAAGCTTGTATAAATGTCCCTTGACAAGTAAGATTTTCTTTTCTGTTTCGACACTATTTTCAACATTTGAATAAAAATAATGCAACATTGTCAACTTCATTTGTAGATCAAGAACGGCCCCAAATGCAAGCACTATACTATACTGAGCCCAATATTTGT
The DNA here is from genome assembly GCA_022495995.1 of Adenophora triphylla var. japonica. Taxonomy (NCBI): domain Eukaryota; kingdom Viridiplantae; phylum Streptophyta; class Magnoliopsida; order Asterales; family Campanulaceae; genus Adenophora; species Adenophora triphylla. The sequence goes on from JAFEMH010000073.1 coordinate 58,931, forward strand.
CAAACTTCCCTTGCATTCTTTTACACATTTCTCTTATCACTTCATCTTCACTACACAAGTTATTTTGAAGCAACTTTTCAATTTTCCAAACTTGCATGAAATATAAGTTTGATGTAGGATAAGAAGAGCCCGAGATCAAGTTAGTAGTGTCATAAAAAGGCTCAAGGAAATCACATATTTTCTCACCCCTCTGCCAATCATCATGTGAAGGACAACACTTATAATTCTTTTCACTCAACTGAAGAAGAAAAAAAGCCTTCTTATACTTTATGGCACTAGCTAATATCAAATATGTTGAATTCCAACGAGTAGGCACATCCAATCGCAAACCAATACTCGTACGTGTCAATACTGCCAACTTGCCTTGCACACTCTTCAAATTTTTTAGTCCTACTCTCATGCCCCGAAAGTGACATCAAATTTTTTAGTCCTACTCTCATGCCCCGAAAGTGACATGAAAACTAAATTAAGCAAAACTCTGAAAACGTACACTTGAAGTAGATGGTTTAGTTAAGACTTAAGAGAGTAGCTTAAACTAAGCAACTAATTAGTACGATAATTAATGTCATCATTTGTAATGTTTGGTCAATTTTCCTGACACACACACCATTTGTGTTGCCCATGGAATGGAAGTAAGAAAAGTTGTTTCAGTCAACAATAAATTCAATTAACAAATAAATGGATTAAACATCTTCAAAATTTCTGACATTAATCAATGTTACAAAACCTAAAGAAAAACCTAAAAACACAGGCTCAGCAAACATAAAAATCACAAACAGCATTGCAAACTTCCACAAAGGCAGGCAGCAACTACACCGCCTGCAAACACTAAAAAACACGTAGCAAACGCGTTATTCAAGCCCAGTAGCTTTTCTTATATGTGCTGTTTCAACGCCTGCAATGCTTTCAATTTTGCTTCACATATTTTGAGCAACTCAATCAGCACTGTATCCTGTCCAGTGACTAGGGTTTTCACAACATTAGTTGAACTCCATGATTTCAAAGCTTTGGAGATCCTCTCACCGACCTCTAGATCATTAACTGATGGAACGGAAGTTTCTAGAACCTTGAAGACCTTTCCAGGACCTTCGTTTAACTGAAGAGAAGAAAGGAGTGTTTCGGCTTTCCCGGGCTTGTCAATTTGCTCTTTCAACCACCTAGTCACTTGCTCTAGGGTCTCACAAAGAGACAAAACTGAATCTCGCAGTTCTTTGGATAGTTGAGAGTTTGAATGATCAGCGGCCCCACCTTTCTTCTTCTTTTTTCCAGATGGGAAAATTGACCGCACATAAGACTGGATTACGAGACCATGCCAAGCTAAGGGTTCAGAAACTAACTGAACCAGAACCGGAAAATCATTTCCAGGGGAAGAAAGAAAGATTCCTATGGATTTAACCCTCTCCGAGATGTATTTTTCAAGCAAAGAGCTAACCACCTGCCAGGTCACTTGTTTACCTAAAGACCCGGTTTCATGAGAACTGAGGCTCAACGCATTTAAAAATACAGCGAAATTCATCCAGTCAATTAGATCTGAGGTCATAACCTGCCAAAATAAGGGTTATAATACAATTAGGCGGCTATAAATAAATAAGGGTCATAAGTCACGGGCATAAGGTAGCAAGGATTAGTGCTGCCCGGTATAAGGGAAAAGCACAAAAATATTAATTGTCAAGAGCATATTTTTGACAAAGACTCTTTCAAACGATAAAATATCCTCTATGTTTGGAAAGACATTGAACTTTAAAGGCAAGCAAGCCCAAATATAAAACAGGTGACAGTGCAGGTTATATGGAATATCACTTAAATTCGAACTTCCCACTTCTCCCCATATGCTTAAGTCTGTAGTTGTCTCTCTGCTAGTTGCTACTAAATAGCCTTTCTTAGCTACCGTTTGTGAACAGAACTTCCAAGATTGTATTTCTCTTTTGACATGATAAACACCAAATTACTTGTGTCTTCTTGATTCAATGCATACTCATTATTTGCTTAAGGCAATAAAATGCAATGGCCATGCAACCCAAGGCAAAACATTCAAACTGATGAAAGAACCATACCTCCAACGACTTTTGGCCACTTGACACCCCCAAAACTAGTTCCACTGCTTGCTGGAGAGGATATCCAAGAACTTTTGCATAGTGCTCAAGCAAGGACTTGAGCTCTGAGGAAAGTTTAGAATCAAGTACAGAACCATTTGCTTCAATGTTTTCCTTTACGGATGATGAAGCACATTGTATCGAGAGATAGATCAGTCTAGGAAGCAGTGATCTTTTCTCGATGGTTTTTGGCACATTTGCTTCTGTTTGTTTAAGCATATTTTTCTGCAAGAGAAAACAGGATGAAATGAACATATATGTTTAGAAAGTAAAGTGGCAGTGAATTACATAAAAGGGACCAGCACAAAGTACCAGCAAAATATGCCACAAACGGAATCTGGATTCTCAATATGAAAATATTACGGGGGAATGGCAAAATTTGCAAGAAAGATATAATGCTTTTTCACCAAAATATTAATTTTATTTTACTAGAAAAAAAAACGGGTTTTGGGAAAACTTAGATGATTATTTTGATAAAAGCAACGCTCCAAACTCTAAGAAACATACAACGTGTTCAAACAAAGAATCAGAAGTGCAATGAAGAAATAACGATAAGGAAAAACATGAGGGAATTTCCAAATATATCAGAAGCAACAAAATGCGTGTATTATGGACTAAGAGATGAGCCTCCATACCAAGTTTTCTCTAGGACAATAGGATATAGCTTCAAATGGTCCTGCCCACAAATATATATTACAGAGTTTAGCTCATGCACAAAGTAATAAAGAACAGAGTTATATTATATCACTCCATCCTATCAAAAAAGATATCATATCACTGCAAGATATCAGCAGATCCATATATATATCATTGCAGTAAACAGCATAAAAAAACTACTTGCAAATATTTCAATCACAATAAAAAAAAACCTTTACATGACATCATCTTATACATTTCCTTGCATTTTAAAAAATATTTAGAATATCATAGGTATGTGTTGCATGAGACCATTCACGAAGTAGCAAAGCACAAGCTTAAACTGGGATCTCTTTCAAAATTTACTGACCTAAGAGATAATTCTTATCATAAGTTGGGGTCCACCAAGGTCGGCTTTGAAAATCTTCATTGAATGTCAATGATTTGCCTCCTATCTCCTTAGAGACCTCGACAAAGTGAAGTCCGCAATTCGAACTTTCAAGGACAGACTAAAAGCCAGAATGTCAATAAATACCACATAGACAATTAAATTGTTGAAGTTGAGTGGTGGTGGTGGGGGGGGGGGAGAATTACCTCTTCTTCTTCAATGCTTACTGAACCCCGCTTCAATTGTAGAATTTGTCCCTCGACCTTTGCCATCAAGTATTGACTGGAACGCTGCAATCGCTCTTTGAATTGAACAAATTCAATTACCTAAAAGCAAAGCATGTCAAAGTATGAAGGATTAATATGCTTTCATGGTTAAATATTAGAGAGTGATAATTGCCATAATCAAGTGTACTTGTTAATTTCTTCGACAAATATAAAACTCATGATTCCCTCAACCTTCAAGCACATATTTTATTAAGGGTACAACACCACCAAAGCCTAAGTCCCAAACTGATTTGGGGTCGGCTAACATGAATCGCCATATGTAATCTCAAAGAAAAGATGTGAGGAGAAAAAAAGCCAAGAAGTAATTTATAAGAAGAAATAGGTGGGAAGAATATTTTGGAAAAATATAATAAACAAAAGAATGAAAATAAATATAAAAGGAAATAAAAAGGTAAATTACGTGTAAATACTAAAATCTTTTCAGTAGCAGCCTCTTGCATTACAATTCAAGGGAAGGTTGTCTACATTAAGCACATGTGGATAGACGTGTCCATTTTATAAACCGAACCGGTCAACCGGGAGGTTGAAAACCGGCCAAAACCGGTCAACGGCGGTTAACCGGAACCGGCTAACCGTAACCGGTTATTGGCCGGTTCGGTTAAGGTTGAGATTTTTGAAAAACCGGTCAACCGCCGGTTAACCGCCGGTTTTTGACTTGCTCGGCCGAGTCATATGAGTTGCTCGGCCGAGCAGAACCTTCCAGTTTGTTATTAACAAACTGAAGGTTCTGCTCGGCCGAGTCATATGAGGTGCTCGGCCGAGCATAACGCCAGAACATGTTTCAACGACTACTTTTTCAAAAACTAGCCGTTATTTTTAAAAACTATCCGTTAATTTTGTTATTGGGCAGTCAAAAATTAAAAAAAAAATGTTTTTTTTGCCTAATTTACTAACTATAAATATCACCCTCCTCCTCCCATTTTATTTCCACCTTATTTCTCTCTACTCTTTCTCTTCTACTCTCAAATATTCACATATACTCTAACCCTCATCCAATTTTCAGTTAAATATTGTTTCATTTTCAGTTAGTTTTCTAACGAAATTAGTGCTTTTCTCCATTTTCATCCATTTTTAAGCTCCGTTTTGTTTCCAAACTTCATTTTCTCTTATACAAATGGTCGCAAATCAAAGAAGAAGCAATTTAGGCAAGTCCGTTGTTGATTCTTCCTCCCCCAACGATGATTTTGATCATCAAAATCCAAATATTCAACAAAATGAGGAAGAAGAACAAGTTGAAATTGAAAGTGGTAATGCTAGGAATGGTAGGGCAAAGGAGCTAGGAGGTGGTCTGGGGTCGGGGTCCTCGGGGACAACAACAAGAAAGAGAGCCACAATCCGATACCTTCGCCATCCATTTCAAAGAAAAGAAAAATTACTGCCGAGGATGATTATAATTTTCGAGCATGTTGCAACTATTGTAATGCGACTTACGCATGGAAAAGAGGTGGAGGGCATGGGACGCTCAACGGGCATTTGGCGGCAAAACATCCCGAGAAACTTGGCATTTCCGCTTCGCAAACTCAATTACAATTTCAACGTAGTTCGGGTTCGGGTGCACAAGGTTCGTCTTCCCCTTCTTCCGTCCTTTTTAAATTTGACAAGTGGGTTTATAGGGATGAACTAGCCAAATTTATTTGCGTTAAAGGCCTTCCTTTTAATTTCGCGGATTGTGATTTTTATGAAAATTTTGCTCGCCTTTCTTTGAACCCCGCCGCCACGAGAGTACCACGTACGAATCTCGTACGTGATATTACTGTAGTGGTTGAAAGATATAAAAAAGATTTAATTGGTGTTTTATCAAAATTAGAAAAATAAAGTTTCAATTTGTGCGGATGGTTAGAGTGATCATTGGCAAAGAAATACTTATTTGGGCGTTACTTGCCATCGATAGATAATTCATGGAAAATCCAAAAGATTAATTGCTTACAAAGATTTTGAGCCACCGCATTCCGCGGAAAATATTTGTGCGAAATTGCTTGAGATTTTTCTTGAATATGGTATTTTAAATAAAATATTTACTATTTCATTTGACAACGCAAGTGCTAATACGGCTAGTTTGCCCGATTTAATTACCGTTTGTCCACCCTCACTGGGATAAGTTTTTTCATATTAGATGTTTATGTCATATAATTAATTTATGTGTTAGAGATGGTTTAGATGCATTAGAAACCAATGTTAAGCCAATTAGACGAGCTCTTCAATTTATTTCAAAAAAAAATTCTAATACAAAAAATGGATAAGGTTTTTAAGAAGTAAAAATGTGCCTGACAAATATTTTACTTACGTATGTTCCAACTAGGTGGAATTCCACCTATAAAATGTTAAGCGATGGTTTTGCTTATAAAGATCTCCCTAACGCAATTTTTTATGTCAATTGGCTATCATGAACCTCTATTTACTTATCATTGGAATGCATGCATTAATTTATGTGAATTGTTAAAGATTTTTAATACCGCTACTTTGGCTTTTTCGGAGTTTATTATCCAACTTCCGTTTTGGTGCTAGAGCATTGTATTGCAATTGTTACTATTTTTGACAATTTAAAAGAATGCCCTATTTTAAAACAATGCATTTTTAACATGAGACAAAAGTGGCTTAAATATTTTGACACTATTCCGTCTCTTTTCTTGGTTGCAAAGTTATTAGATCCTCGAGTTAAATTAGATGATTTAGAGTCCATTATAACTTATTATTATATGAAATTATATCCCGATGGTGACGGTATTTATGAACTTCCGTCAATTATTATTAATGACACAAAAATGATTTGATTAACCTTTTTAATGAGTATAATGCCTTATATGGAAACACTTCTCAAAGCCAACATGAATATGATTCCTCTACTTCTCAACCAAGTTTTACTAGTGGGGATCCATATAGTTTTATTGCAAATTTGTATAGTAAAAAATATGGTCCTTCTCGAGGTTCATCTTCATCATCATCAAACCTTCCCGTGGAGTTAGAAACCTATTTCACTACAAACTTTGAATTAAATCAAGATCCAAATTCAAATGAATTTGATGTTTTACAATGGCGGTCAAGAAGGAAAGACATTTATCCTATACTTTCCATAGTTGCTAAAGAAGTATTAGCCTCTCCCGCTTCAACGGTGGCGGTTGAATCGGCATTTAGCGTTGGTGGAAATGTTTTGGATGAAAGACGTTCTCAACTAACAAGTGAAAACTTGGAACATCAACTTTTACTTGGCGATTGGGTTAGAGCGGAAAAAGGCAACAAGACATGCCTTATGATGAGGATCTATTGGATCCAAGATATCAATACGATGTCGAGGACTCCACGGAAAGTAGTGATGAATGAATGATGTTTTAGATTAATTTTTATTTTAATTAGATTAGTTTAGACTTTAGATTAGATTTAATTTTGATTAATTGTAATAGTTAGGTTGAGGTAAAGGCTCCTAAATGTCCCCCCTTATTTATAAAAGGGTAAGGTTGGTTGTCCCCTCTTTGTAATTTTGTTTTGATTAATAAAATTTAAGAGTACCGTCCCTTTTTTCTTTATATACTTGTTTCTTTTAAAAAAGTTAAGTTTTCTTTCTTTCAAAATTCATAACTTTTTTTATAAACCTTTTTTCAAAAAATGTATGTAGATAACTTAAGTTTAAAATAGTCTTATTTATCCAAAAAATTGAAAAAAATTAAAAGTTAACTTTTTTCAAAAACCGTTAACTTTCATTTTTTAAAAATTCATAACTTTTTTTATAAACCTTTTTGTAAAAAATGTATGTAGTAAACTTAAGTTTAAAATAGTCTTATCTATCCCCAAAAAAAATTGAAAAAATAAAAGTTAACTTTTTTCAAAAAACCGTTAAAAAAATTAACTCAAAAATGATATGCTCGGCCGAGCAACACCAAAGACTCGGCCGAGCAACCCTCAACCCCTAAACCCTAAAAGGGTTGCTCGGCCGAGCAGCACCAAAGACTCGGCCGAGCAACCCTCAAAACCCTAAACCCTAAAAGGGTTGCTCGGCCGAGCAACACCAAAGACTCGGCCGAGCATATCCAAACCGTCAAACCGGAGGTTAACCGGATAACCGTTAAAAACGTGAACCGCCTAAACCGTAACCGGTTGAGCCGGTTAGGCGGTTCGGTTCCGGTTGGGCATTTGAAGGTTTGAAACCGCCGGTTTTCAACCGGCTAACCGCCGGTTTGTTCAACCGGCCACGTCTACATGTGGACCCGACCTTTTCCAGGACCCCACGCATAATGAGAGCTCATGTAGCACCAGGTTGCCCTCTTTTTTTTTACTAAAATTTTTCCATACCTAAATTTATGTTTTAGGATAAATAAAGGTTACCCGTCTCCTCCATTCCCTTTCCCATAGAAGGTTAATTTCATTAGTTTATGGTTGCACTTTCCCATGCACATTTAACACAACCTAAATGAAGTCCTATTTCACATTTAACAGGGACACATGGCTATCAATAAAAAGTCATTTTAGAAGGAAAACATGTATTTTTTGCGAATAATTCATATTCAACTGTTAGTAACGATTCTATATGTGGAATAGTGGTGCCCAACAGAAAGTCCCAAAAAAATTCAGTAATAGGTGAATTTGCGTACGTACTTTTGAATAATTTCGATGACGATATGCGAGAAATGTAAGATCTGCAGATTCTCTGAAGTGGTCATCCATGAACTTTAGATAATCCCTCAGAAGATCACTCAAATCTACCCAGAGAGGAGAAGTCAACATCTGGGGCAAAATATGGTGTGAGACAGTTTCCAGCAAGATATTCTTCACGTCCAAAGATTTATACCTAAAGGAGAGAAGAATAGTCAAATAAAGAAGGATGTAGCCAAGTGGCTAGTAGAAAAATAAAAAGGATGAACAGATGCTGCACAGTGACTAGTAGAAATGCAAATATCGCAGAAATTCAACAGTGCAGACATGGCATGCGAACAACTGAATAGTGATTGTAGAAATTTTTATCAACTCGGAATTGATTTTCAATCAAAATATCGCGATTACCTTTCATATGCTAATGAGACCGCACCCCAGTGAGAGTACAAATGCAGCAACAATATCTTGTATTGGGACACATATCTGCCAAAAAGAGAAATCATACATTTGTTACCTCCAAAAGCAGGTGCATAAAGCATTAATAAAGACAGCTGATATCAGAACTAAATAAAACAGTGCAATGTCAATAATGTGAAAATGATATACAAAAAAAAATCAATACCATCAATGTCTCCTTTGTCCTACTAAACACACTAACGTATAGAAAAAGGTCGACAATATAATAAGATGTTAGGTATTGTACCCATTTTTGAGTATGTGCTTGTATAGAGAATTAGGTGTACATAACCCGACCAAAATGGGTAAAACCCGAATTGCAAACAGATTCTATTCCCTCCATAAACCAATCTCCAGTCTGAAAAACTAGGGTTTCATTCGCAAAGAACATTAAATTACGACGAGGAGGAGAAATCTTTGAGGAAATCGAGTGAGGGCTTCCAGCACAAAAAAAATTCAGAATGTTGAATTCCAAGAATGTGAAGTGAGTTGTCCTCCCTTAGATCTGGTGGAATTCATCGCGTGTTGAACACACGGACGGATGGAAATCCATCTTTTACGTTTGGCTATACAAAGCAATTTCACCAACTTTGATTTCCCTCTTTCCTACTCGCAAACGCCAAGTCCCCTTTTCTTTGCTATTTGGGTTTGGAAATGTTGCAATATAAACATCTGAGGGGGAGGGCGTATAGAAGTGGAGAGGAAGTGTATTTGGTTGTGATTCTGTCATTTATCGAGAATTTTTTATCCCAATTAAAGGTAATGTCCATAAGCAAAATATATACACACCAGCAGCTGACTAGGAAATCCATTTACAGATTGTCATCTGACGGTGAGGGGGGGGGTATTGTGTACTTTTTTCTAAACATTAATCTGTTTAGTTACTTTGGTGAGACAAAACTGACATCGATGGATCTATTGATACTAAAGTTTGATGGTTAAAAATGCATTTAGGCCAACCGGAAATGGACCGATCCCCACCCACTCCACTCCTTATGCAAGGTGGAGTGGTGTTTGTAAGCATAACTGAGTACATCGGTAACTCCAATTAAAACAAATCTTCCTTTTCTCCATCAAAATTGAAATACTCAATTGACGATGCAACTACTGAAAGATGGGCACAAGTGCAATAATTACCTAAGATCATCTTTTCGTAGCAACCAAGAGGGCTAAAAAACAGAACCATTTACGTACAGTCACATAGTTTCAGCTTTAAAATATATTAGCAGCACCAGAGTACACCACAATAACTTGATAAAAGGCGAGGAAGCCTCTTTTCCCACAATCCCACTTAAATCCTTAGCAGAAGGATTGTGAGATGAACTCTAACTAGAAGAGAAAAAAGGTCATCCACGGATGAACTTAGGGTCCAGAGAGAAAGAAGTCTAGAAAAAATTTCATACAAATGTTAATATCATAAAGAGAATTCAAGATTGTAGCATCTCACAGTGTGTGCTCAGGATGTGGCAACAATATATAGCTAACTGTGAAAACAATATATTGAAGTACTTCTAACCTTCGGACAGTCAGACCAAGCTCCAAAACTATAATAGACTCCAGCAAATAGCCAATATGGCCTGTACGCCAGAACAGCTATGGCCAAAAGGTAACAAAACTTATAAGCACAAACATTGCAGATAAGAGAGCATACATTAATATGTCAACATATACACACATGTATATATATATATATATATACATACATACATATATTTGAGTAACAGCAAGAAATATAACAAACTGCAAAAACTTAAATCCCACAAAATAATCTTTTGGGGACCCGTATCCTGGAGAAGAGAAATCCAACAGCAGAAGCATGTGCATCTTAACAAAAAAATTGTCAATTCCTGCATTCAATTAATCTTCTTAGTTTATTTTTATTCCAATGGGCAATCGCTTTCAAGTTATCATTAACAAGTTAGCACTTCGTAGTACTCCCTCTGTTTCAAAACACTTCTCCTGATTGACCAAAAAAAGAAAAAAAAACTAAGAAAGTTAATTACTGATATTATGCATATTGGTTTGCATTGGGACTTCCAATGTTGCCCACGCAAGAGTTAACCCAATAAGATAAGAGTTATCAGTCAAGAGTAAGTGGTAAAAATGACTGCTCCAGAAATAAAGATTTACAGTTGAGACTTATTTTGGAACGGCCCAAAAACAAATTTTCTCGACTTACTTAGAGAAGGACAATGACGCTACTAAGCACCTGGAAGTGATATTAGTATTTAGTCTTTCATTCCTCAAAGATTATTTCTGTATAGTGAAGGACACATAATACTCCCAAACCCACGCTTTCCCGAGTCAATAAAAGACTAACATAACTCATATATGGAGTAGAAAATATGCATTTCATTGTTGAAGATTCCTGAGTGGGTCCAAGACTAATTCTTGAGGTATTGCAGAGTCAGCATGTTTCAAACCATGTTTCGGATGTGTGAAATCCGCATCCCTGCTTTAGGGCCAAAAGGATACACTCATCAAGTATTTCTCCCTTGCTCTTCACTATATCAATTGAAACCTTAACCAAAATGAAGGAAAATGAAAAAACATGAATATGCACATGCAATATTGAATACCTGGATCAACACATTACAGGTCATGGATAGAAGCTCTTCACCATGCATACTCTCTTGTATATCCAAGTCCTTCGAAAGGGGAAGATTCTGAAAGTACATCTCCACCATTTGAACTGCAAAGCCCTCAAGTTCTGGGGAAAGGAGCAGCAATTAATATTCTACCACAGCAACTTATGTTAGCATTGTAAGGTTTGTGTTACATGTAGAATCAACTTATAAAGAGAAATATATTGGTAAGGCATGTGAGAAATGGTGACTAAATGGGTAAGAACAGGAGTGGCTTCTCACCAATGCAGCTGTGCTAGATAATATTTTTATCACCAATCTCATTACCTCACATTGGCACTAGGGAGTATGTGAATGTTCAATCTTCTTTGAAATGAAGATTGTTTTATTGTAATCAGCTTGCTGAATATGTGTTATGTTCTACATCTTAGAGACCTAAAGTAATATTAACAGCAAAACCAATCAAAACAAATGTAAGGCCATTGATCATTTCTAAGTTAGCACCTCCAGAAAACATGTCTCTCAAACAGCCTCAGTTAAATGTTTATTTGCCTCTATTTGTTTCTAGGTCTAAATGTGACTTTTGGACGAACAATGTTTAATCTTTTTTTCTAAATGACAACTGTTTTATTGTAATCAGCTTGCTGAATATGTGTTCTCTTCTACATCTTAGAGACCTAAAGTCATCCAAGTAATATAAACAGCAAAACCAATCAAAACAAATGTAAGGCCATTGATCATTTCTAAGTGAGCACCTCCAGAAAACATATCTATCAAACAGCCTCAGCTAAATGTTTATTTGCATATTTGTTTCTAGGTCTAAATGTGACTTTTGGACGAACTATTTTCTAGTCCACGCATGTTTACCCTGTGCTACGGTGTCTTTTTTTGGTTGATAGATTATTCATCTCTCAGAATGTTGATGAAGAAAGAGTGAAAATCATCTGATTAATGAAATATGAAGATATGCAACTGCCAAAGCTATCCACTATGGTAAACTCGAAAGTAAACAAGGTAAAGCATTTTTACATGTTTGAAACCTTATAATGGATCTCACAGATAACTATAGAGAGCGGAAAAAAGAGAGAGAGAGAGAGAGAGAGAGAGAGAGAGAGAGAGAAAGGTATTCTTCACAATGAAAAAGTAAGAGCAGTACCACTAACAGGGAGAGTGAACATGTTTCCAATCAGTTCTCGAACTTTAAAAAGGGTTATTGATTGCCCGAGAACGTTTCTTGGATCTGTTGTGGAAGATTCACAGCTTTTAGCTAACTTCTCCAGAAACTCATTCTTTCTATCATGATCAAGAACTTGAAGAAAGGCCTCCACATCAGACGTGAAGCAGGCCAACTGACCAAACCTGTGATGAGAAAAGTTTAAAACAGATATTGAGAGCATATCAATGATAGGTGCAAACATAACTCATAGCACGCTCCATCTGTTTAGTCTAGAAAATTTATACAGGTGAAGCAGCATAAATACATGAGACCTGCTAGAAACTTTACACGCACCCACTATGTTCCTTTTTTCTGTCATTATGCTCTACCACTAGTCAATAATATACCTAAAGAAAGTATCATGGACAGGAACATAAGAAAATAAGGGTAAAATCAGGAAGAGACATTATTAAGGGTTGGGCAAAGGGGGGAGAAACAGATATGGATTGACAGAACAGGGAATAATTCATGTACGTCAGATTGCCAAAATTTAATGTCACAAAATGCAATATTCTCGCAGCTGATCTGTCTGCAGTGAGCGAGAATTACTGCCATTAAACTATCCAGGAAAATATTGTCTCTTAAATGTAGTACCATCTTTTACTGTCGAATAAATGACATTACATTGGATAAAACTTCAATCCAACATCAGCAAATGCAATATTCCCTATTGATCTGTTTGTTGCAAATGAGAATGAATGGCAATACACAACTCAAAACAAAGACATGTTCTCTAGCTATACATGTTCTGGGTTGAAGCGATGACATCAGCCCCTTAAGGGTCAGACATTTGAACTTAAAGGTAATACAAACTGCAATAGCATGCAGCTCAACTTGGACACTCATCATCACTTCCATGAGGAAGGTCAAAATTTCAAAAGGTCAAAACTTCAAAAGTTCAAAATACAATTTGTACAATAAAAAGTAAAACAATCAACAAAAGGCATATTCACCAAGGAAAAGATCAAAAGTACACTATACCTGGAAAAGTAATGCATCAGGCCCTCTATTAACTTATCAGCGTCTCCCTTTCTAAACAATAACTTCCTCCTTTCAATTTCAAGATTTGCCAAGCCTGGGCATCTTAAAGAATCGCTACTGGGTTTTGCCAGTAACTTCTGTACAAAATCTGATGCAGTTGATATACGAGAATCGAACTGCACATACAAGTTGCACAGGGTAAATGAAGCACAAGGACTACTAAATGATGACTTGAAATTTATATGTTGTTCTACAAGATTCCTAAGCGCATACCACTTCATCTGTCAAATGTATGTGCTTGCACTCCACACCAAGATGACTAAAATTTGTCTTACCACCTTTGGCCCAGCTACTGTCATCTTCTAACAAACATGCCAGATAATGAAGGAAACACTCCCAATCATCAGGGCTGCCAATAAATAGAAAGGAATTAAAATGATGTCAAGAAAGAAAGTAGTGCATTTAATTATGTCATCAAAGAGTCAACTATCAGTAAACAAGTTATTACGCACATCATAGGCAGGAATGAAAAGAGAAACTAGTGTTGATATCTGACTGATGTGATCCCTAAGGATGCAGAAGTTTAGTTCGATATATCAGCTATAGACTTCTATAATTGCTTACGGGTTATCTACACATCCAAACAACAGCTATGAGTATGTGTGGGTGTGAGAGAGGGGAAGTGAACAGCCTAGGCTAAACGTTCTTGGAAAAAGATTTAGGTTGAGCATATTTGCACTTTAATGAACGTCAGATTATACCAAAAAAAGTCCGGTTCATTTTCAATTAAACAAACAAGCCTTACAACACACTCCCCCCGCCTCAAAATGAGTGTCCATTTTAAGGATTTCAAGGAAACAACAAAGGAAGTTGACACTTGACCACATCTACTAGCACATAAACATAATAACCCTCAATTAATACACCGTCATTTCAAGTACAAATTAGGACATGACAGTTGACAAGGGGGCTCTAGTAACTTCACTATAAAATAACTACTTATTTTCGCACAATTTTTTGAAGACTCAATTTGAAACTGGGTATCTTTTATGAAAGTTCAATCTTTGTACAATTTTTCCTTACCTTTAGTTTCTTATTAATGCCCAGTAACATATCTTCTATTTCATGGTTCCGAAAAGCACAAGCGTGAGAACAACAAAGAAAATATAGTGAAATTGCAAAACAAATATACAAAAATGTTTTGAGTGAGAATTCCAAGGAAAAATATGTGCAACAAGGTTGGGAACAAAGCAATATAGATTGATTTCAAGTATGTCAATAGGAATCACCGAAGACCAAAGACATACCACAGATCTAAGACTTTCTGGAATATATCTGCAGCTCCAGCATAATCACCTGCCCGAGCAAGAAGCCTCCCCTGTCAACTTGTAAGTTAAAGAATACCAAGTATATAAGAAGTGCAACAAGGAATACATAAAGAACAAGTATATATAAAACTGGAAAGTTATAAGGATTCCTAAAGACGGAAACTACTTGTAGAATGAACATAACTGTCACTAATAGCCGAAAAGAGTTTTTTAAATACCACAATGAAACCTTTAATCTAGGAGATGAAATACTTCATATAGAATATGTGTATATTCATTAACTTTATTATAGAGTATGATATATAAAGTAAAAAAGAATGAAAGATATATTGGTCCATGACCCTCCAAAGAGGCTTTTCTTGGGGAGGGGGGTGGCTGTTAGAAGAAAAGGCAAGGCTGTATGGGTGATGGAATTGTTAAGCCTACCAAATTCATATCGATACAAAGAGTTCCAGCAAGTAACTGACGACTCATTTGACATAAGGGCTGATATACAAGTATGAGAACAATCATAATTTCAAAAAAAAAAAAAAGTAATATTCGTGGATCCTACTGTGACCGAAATCAAAATTCTTATCAGCAGAAGCATAATTTGGTGCCAAATTTACGCCTATCTATTTTGAACAAAATGATTACTCCCCCACATTAAAAGAAAAAATTGCAATCAGCAAGTCAACGATTTTACTTTTGTCTTCCCAATATTTTTAAATCGCCCTAAGAGCATCTACAATGGTAAGAGATCATTTGAGAGGCTTTTTGTGACCCCCATATGCCACATCATTGCTAAATCAATGACAAAAACATCAAATATTTCTCCGCTATGGTAAAGCTCTTTTCTTGCATACGGTGGTGAACATCAATGAAAAAACCATAAAAAGTAGCTCTTTGTATAAAGAGCTACTCTTTAGTAAAGAGCTCTTTATAAAATCACACAATGGTAAAAAGCTTTCCATAGCTTTTTCAGTCAAACAAAGAGCTGCGGAAATGCTTCCATTGTGAATGCTCCTAAAGTCTAAAGATATCAAAAAAATTGTCTAACACATTAGATAAATATCATATCTTCTAAATTAAAGATAATAATCGAAAAATAGAGAGGTATAAAGAATAAGTTTAGCAAGCGACTCTTTCTCCAGACAAACCAAAATGGAATGGGACTCTTTCTGTTAGATGTTTGAGTAATATTCCTCTTCACCAAGGTGATCCCTCGAAAAAGCAATCAAATTCCACAAAAACCTAGCAGGAGAAAAAGAATAAATAGACAAAGAAGAAAAAAAGGAGAAAAGGAAGTAGGTAGCAGTTTGCTCAGAGGTAACAGTCATTAAATATTTGATGCTAACACATGTTGAATCACCTCTAAAGAACAGAATCCTCAAGGGTCAAATATGGATAGAGTTCTCACGAATGGTAAATCATATTTACATATGCATGAACAAAACCAAATAAAGCTTCCATAAGAATAAAGAAGCGGAAGAAAGTACCTGTATGCGTAGTCTATCAACTTCAATCATTATAAGTGATCCCAAGGTCCCAGAAAGAATTTCCAATGCATCTCTAAATTTTGATTGCTGCTCCAATAGAGAAATGTATACACTAAGAGCTGCAATAAATTCGAAGACTCAGCAAACAAAGCATGAAAGATGATAGTAAAACAAATTAGCTAAATTCTTGATCATGTATTCACAAGAAAACCTTAGTTTACCTTCTGGCTCATGCAAGCTATGGGAAGCAATGTGCTTCTTAAGCAGACCTTCGGCCAAAAGCAAGAGTTTATCTCCCCCATTGCCACAAAACACCTACCAGAAGGTCAGAATCCATAACATTAGCAACTATGATAACTGTACTTCAATGCTTTATATAAAAATTGATAAAATTCATCAATCTCTGATCAAGAATGATTGAACTCCATGAATTTGTAGCTACTAAAGCTGCAATGAACTAGAAGAATGTAAATGACATAGATTGCCTGAAAAATGATGTTGCGATTTCTCACTGAGGAAATTGGGTCATAATAAGGTGTCGGAATTGAAAACATATGAGCCCCCGCAACATGTACTGGTCAATATTATAGGAAAAGATAGTCACAAGTTTAATTTTTGGTAGTTAGAAGGAAGACTTTTGACCAGTGGGGGCCTACTAAAACATATCACATAAATATAATTGGCAGAATGAGATTCTGAAATGATAATTACTCTTTATTAGAGACCATAAAGTAGGAAGCTTGACATTAAACAATCAATTAATCCAAATTTGGAATGCAAATGTTTCAAAAGGAGTTTTCCAATGATAGATTGCATTCCATATTTAAAAAAAAATGGATTAATCATAAAAAAAGGCCATGAATAATGATAGAGAACTAGCTGATGTTGGTATTCTCCTCTCTTTGTTATCTCATGTTCATTTGTTAAATAAACCTGATTGTGTGTGGGTTCTTGAAGGCTCCGGTAATTATACTTGTAAATCTTTCCTAAACTTCTTAATTAGGAGTCCCATTCCATCCTCGTTTCCTTTTTCATCGCGTGTTTGAAATTCTAAAACTCCCTTCAAGATTCGTGCTTTTGTGTGTCTTTTAGTGCTTAATAAACTTGATACAAATGACAAATTGCAGCTCCATCGGCCTTCTAAATGTCTACTGCCTAATTGGGATTGAATTGCAAGGAGTCTGAAGAGACTCATGATCATCTTTTCCTCCACTGCAGTACCGCACGACATCATTGGAACTGTTTATTTGAGGTAGCTGGTGAAGCGTGGGTGAGTCCAAAATCAATTTCATTTCTTCAGATTCATTTCAGAGGATTTGGCAAAGGAGGAGATGAGAGTCTTTTATGGGAGTGTGGGGTCTTTGCAGTTTGTTAGTGTCTATGGACGGAGAGAAACACGAGTACTTTTAAAACCAGTGTGTATCGAACAATTGTTTTGGGAAAAAGTTGTATCTTTAGCTTCTCTACGGGCTTATGCTGACGGTGCTTTCAAAGGATTGTCGCTCAATGATTTGAGGAGGGATTGGGAGGCAGCTGTAGTTTGATGTAGGATTTATGTAATTTTCTTCATTGTGGTGGTGGACGTCTTGTCCATCTGTTTTGTATTTCGAGGCTCATCTAATAAAGTTGTTTCTCCTATCAAAATAAAAAGGCCATGAATAATGAATGGACAAATATAAGGATATAAATCGTCACCAACCAACTATTCTATAAACTAACAATTGACATATGGTTAAAATGTTGAACAAAACTGTTGGTACCTGTCAAATAGTTAAGTATGGGAAGGATCATCATTAGATAAAATGGTATAAGGGGTGATCCAAAAATTCTAAACTGAAGAATTGGCCTATTTTGAATTTATACTACACCCTTTAGAATTGTTCTTGCGCACTGAGACCCCTATAAATTTGTAGCTACAACTAAATCAAAATCACCTTTTTCAAATTCCAGGGTGGGCCTATGCAGGGTCCGTTCATGATTCATATTCATTTCCAATAAGCAAAAAAGGGGGTGATGAGCAAGGACGATTGTGCACTGGTAAACCAAAAAATGCAACTATAGTAGACTCTCAAAGCAATTTCTCTTCATTTCCTCTACTAAAACCCTTAAACTACTGAACCAGCATATCTTCACCAAAGCAAAACCAAAAGTCCATTCCAAAATAAGTTTATGAAGTTGCCATGACAAACATTTCTACATTTCAACGCGAACAATTGAGACCTTTCGGCTTGTTCAAAACAGAGAGGTGAACATTGCAGGCTAGGAAACAAAGGAAACCAGCTTCCAACTTCCATAATAATCTTACTCTTCTTGTTACATATAAAAATCTTAGACGAGTTGTAAGGTTGGAAGAACCTGCAACTTAATGCTAGAGACTGCCCAGAGCAGAAACCTTTCCTCGCCAACAATCTTATACATTCTAATAGCTATCTGCGAGAAAACAAAAAAGCAAAAAAAGAAATTCATAAGATATCATCATATAACTCCACACAGTGCAAGCATAATGAAATTAAAAGAAGAAAATAGAAAAAGTTTATTCTAGAATACCATCAACCTGTTGTTGTTTCACAAAAGAGTACTCGCGAACATAACAATTGAAAAGGCCCATCATTAGTTCCAAGTTGTTCGGAAATTTCCCACATGCATATTCATAACAGCCAGTTGCCATGTCCACTGATATTGGAAGTAAACAAATAAACAAATGCATTATCTCTTCTGGTTATTAAGAAACAAAATCATAAATATTTTATGTTTTCAGCATATAAATTTGGTTCTTTTATCTGGAAATCGCTCCATTCCATGTGAAGAGTCTCTATCCTTTCTTTCTGGATACCAAGCCTTGAGAGACATTTTGTAGATTCGAGCTTATAACTTGCACTCTATTCTAACTTTAACCATCATTTATCATACATTCGTGTTGGTGTGTGTGTGTGTGTGTGTGTGTGGAGAAAGTTAGGAAAACAGCGAGGGGACATGTAATGGTGAGACTCCTCGGCCAACAATGCAAAAAAAAATCATTTCATTTTTTTTGGCAGAGTACTCTTCAAATGGGATGATTGAACCCTATACACAACTCAGCCTTAGCCCGAATAACTTGGGGCCGACTACATGGATCCCTTTCGGCCATAACAATATGAATTGTACAAGACAATGTTAAAGTAAGACAATCATTGAAAGATATACTAACAGTGATCTAGCCGCTGAAAAACAATCTGCAATGTACTCAGGGTGAGATCATCAATCAAGATTGATTCGTTGGTATACAATAGATCTTTGGCACTGATGCAAACAGCTAGTGCTTCATCTGGTTTCCCCATTCTTTCCAAAATGAGAGCTTTAAGAGCCTGTATTTTGTAATAAGAGAAGAATTAGATAGAACGATCCAGCAATTCCATTTTACATCAGGCTTCAATAGACATGTGAAATTTACGGCGACACCCGACTACTAAAAATTAAAACAGACAATTCGCTACTATAGTAGATTAAGTTTTTGCTATCCACTTTCGAAACATAATCCCACCTGTCAAACTATGTTTTCCATCTAATCCCTATAGAATCAGATTTTAAATTGGATTTAAAGGTTTTTTTTTAAAGGGGTTGACTAATGCAAAATTGGTACGTCCAATTCCAATTCTAGCTTCAAGGCTTGGATTTGATTGTCCAAACATGGGGGGGGGGGGGATGGACTAACGCAGAATTCTAAATTGTACGTCGAATTCCAATTCTATCTTCAGAGCTTGGATTTGATTGTCCGAACATTTCATTTCGTGAATATCTAACAAAATTCTTCTAATATGGCAGAAGTTCAAACCTGGCGATTGACATTCCACTGAAACAAATTTGGATACTTTACAGCCAAAAAATAATAATTATAATTCACTTTACCAACAAAAAACACTAAATCTGACACTAATTCTAACGAGTGCAAAACATATCTGTATTCGCAGCAGTGCTGCTTGAAGAACTGACAATTGCACTGTTTCGAACAACTAAAAAGATTCCTAATTCACTATCCATCACTTCAATTCTAATAATTGTCATTGCCACTTATCTTCATAGTCAATGACATAAAACACACCGACAAATTCACATTCCTACTTCTGCCCCTCTCTTCCTCTACACAAACACTGAAACACATGAAACAAGCAACTAGGACTTACAAGGGCGTATGGGGAATTGGGAAATTTGGAGAGGAGAGAAGCGGAGAGCTTGAGAGCATTCTTGAACTGGCGAGAATCGATGGCGTCCCAAATAGGTCGTACACGACGCTCCGGTATACCGCCGGCCATACCGAACTTAGAGGCCATGGCGAAAGTACAGCTAGGGTTGTGTGTGTGTGTTTGTGTTTGTGTGTGTGTGTGTGAGAGGGGAAATTGAGGGATGGGGAAGATGTCAATTGACAGGGCGGGTAGAAAAAACGGGGCGGAGGTTTAGAAACGGGTGTGGGTCGAAAGAAAGTTTTGTAAACCTCCGAATTTTTTAATTTTATTTTAAAAATATACTCTCTCCGACCCACCTCAAGGTTCAACCTTGAGGTTTACACGCTTCTTAAGAAAAGGTATAAAAAATGAATAAAGAATTGTAAGTGGGTAGAAAAGTAGAAGAGAGAGAATGTAAAAGTTAAAAACTTAATCTTTCCCTCTCTTTTTTATTCCACGAAGGGAGGAGAGAGAAAAGAAGATCTATAGCACGGTGGGTTGTTCATCGGCAACGGAGGCGCCGTTGTCCATTGCCGCCGTTGAACCGAGAAGATGAGAGAGAGCGGTGAGTTGTAGTTTGAGAATGGGTTAGGGTTTTCTTTTGATGATGTTAAATCTGGGTCATTAGTGTTAGGTTATTAAGTTAATTGTCCTTCATTGTTTAATTACCTTTAGTTAAATCAGGAAATTAGTTTAATTGAATAAGTTAATGATTGATTTTTTTGTAAATATGTTAAAGTTATAAGGGTATAATGAATGGTTTTTTTGTAAATATATGAAGATGATAAGGGTATAAATATATGAAAAACTTGCCATTTAAGGAAGGGAACCTTGAGCTGGGACGGCCCAAAAAGGAAAGGTTGAATCTTGAGCTGGGACGGAGAGAGTACTAAATTTCAAAATAACTCATATTTAAAATTATTTTTCAAAATAACTCACATTTGAAACTATTTTTTAAAATAATTAATTTTTTATAACTCGCTACACCGTGTAGCGAGTTCAACATGTTACCGTTGTAGCGAGTTCAACATGTTACCGTTGAAACTCGCTACAACATGTATCGAGATTAGTTAAATTAAGGTTAATCTCATTGGCGTTTAATTGATAATTAGAAATAACTTAAATCGCTACACCATGTAACGATTTCACTCGGTTATTAAACTCAGTACATGATATTTCGAGTTCTAAAAAACAAGGCATATCATCAGTACCGGCTTACAGTATGTGTAAAGAAAGAAATAAAAAAAACTAAGTGTCTAAGTAACGGAGAAGTGAGAAGGAGAAAAAGATTGTCATTGTCATTATCAAATTCAAGCTTTTTACCATCTAATTTTGCTATTGTAAGTTTGCATCAAAGTTTATTCTTTTTCATTGTTGATGATTTTGCTTTGATTTGGATACTTGTTGAAATAGAGTATTTGCTTTTATTTGGGAATATGCTTTGATTTTGACACTTGTTGAAATATGGCATATGCTTTGATGATTTTGCTTTGAAATTGATACTTGTTTAAGTAGTCTCAAAAAATAGTATAGTTGTACATGTTAAATTTTTGGGGTTTGAACTATATTTCTAAGCTACTTTAAACACTTTAAAATTAGATTTTTGCTTTGATTTGTGTATATATTTTGTTTTTTGTTTGTATAAATTGAAATTATTAAGATTTTCTTGAATATTAGTCTTGTTATTGAACTCAATTGTTGGTACATGTGAACTCCATTTTTGGTATATTTGAACTCAATAGTCGGTATATTTGAACTTCATTGTGTTATATTTGAAATTTTGTGGTTTTTAACTCAATTTGTGACTCAATTTTGGAGAAGTAGAAGTATTTGCTATTGATGTTTCAAAGTCTCTATGTTTATATATGTATTTATTTGATATTGAAAATGGATTTCTTTTGTTGACACATATGGATAACTTTATTTATCTTGTGCCTATTAATAACTCTGTTTTGACTGTACATAAGGGCCACAAAGCTCGTTTTATTTGTGCCGGACAGCAGGTTGCTAGTTCGCTTTTATTTCGTCGTGCCGCCACATTGTCAGATAGACTAGCGTCAAGGATATTGTCGAGATTAGCCTAGTGTTGCTTTAGTGGGGCTCATTATATAGGGAGAATTCAGTACGATTATAGGTTGTCGGAGGCATTTATTGAGAGATGGCGTCCGGAGACCCATTCATTTCACCTCTCGGTTGGTGAGATGACTATTACCTTATAGGATATCGGCATGATTTCCGGGTTGGCGATTGATGGGGATGTTGTGACTGATGCTGACATCACACCACTTCTAGGCTGACAGGTGGTATGTTACGATCTCTTATGGGTTGTCCCATCTCCCGGAGATATGGATGGGAGTAGTCTAAAGATAAGGTGGATTACGAGTCAGTTTCCACATTTTCATGACCTAGCTGATAATACTCCTCAAGACATTGTTGATATGTACGCACGGGCATATATCATGCTAGCATTGGGTTATACGGTGATGTCTGATCGTACGAACAACAAGGTTAAGTTGTATTATCTCTCACTACTTCGAGAGGTTTCGAGGGTCTGGATGTATAGTTATGGTAGTGCTTAGCTGGCTTTTCTATATCGAGAGCTGTGTATTGCGACTAACCCTCTGACGAGCCATTGCGGAGGATTTCTCAACATTTTACAGGTATGTTTATCTCATTTTAATGTGCATTATGTTGTTGGTTTTAAGTTTGATTTCAAATTATCGACATTATTTATAGTATTTGATATAGATTTTATTGATGTAGATTTGGACTTAGGAGCGGTTGTTATGTGTGCAACCTGGAATTCGAATGTGAAACACTGATCTGGCATAAGAGCGCATGCCACTGGGATGCAAGTATACATATAGCATAAGTTATTTTCTCGTCGTTATAATTTTTTAACTGTTTCTTATAATTATTCTTTTTATGAAATTTCAGTTGGACCAGATCATCATTGTATTTCAATGAGGTTACTGCCCATAACCTGCGAGGCTATCGTGATCAGCTGGCCAAGCTAACAGATGATCAGGTTGTGTGGCAGCGTTATAGAGATCGATATGATACGGCCTACTGCACGCAGGGACGTGACGTATGGATAGCGCGGGTCCCTCTTATATAATTTAGAGGATAGAGTGGCATTTGTCGGATCGTGTTCTGAGGCAGTTTGGCATGCTACGGGGGGTCCCAGAACCGTCCGACACTCGAAGGGACTTGCGCAGAGTTGATAGACGTGGAAACAATCTTGTCATTTGTAGCGACCGCCATCAACAATACATTGCACTTTGGGGACAGCAGCGAAACTTACTGGCTGAGGGGATACCATGCTTTCACGTTATGCATTACACTGATCCATATACGATATTGTTTTGGAGCATAGCGTTCATGTTTGTGCAGAACCCCATTTATGTAGAAAACGTTGTATACCGGTCGATTGCCCCTTTTCTAGAGGGCATGGTAAAATTTTCAAGTTATTATTTCTATTTTTTTAAAACAAAAAAAACTTCAATTTATTAACTTATTTCTAATACTTTTTTTTTTTGCTTTAAAAACAGGTGCATAACCTTCAACGTATGCATATCACCAATGAGGGGGAAGAGCATATGTCGTGCCCGCAACAAGCTGAGCTGCGGAGGATGATTAGACACACGCTCACTAACGTTAGGGAGCAGCAACGACTTGAGGCTGCAGCACCTCCAGTACCGGTAGATCACGTACAGGGGGTAGAACCTCGACAACGTCGTGTTAGACGTCGTGCACAACCACAACCACAGCCACAAATGGACTTGCACGACGAGTGGGATTATTATGATGATGATGATTTTGTTGAACCTCCACCTAGGATTTTCACATGCCCGTATATTCGAGAAGTGGCTTTAGGTTCATTTATCATACTCACGAGCAGATATTACACACTTCTTTGATCCGACCGCGACTTCATCTAGTGGGCTACGTCTTACCCCTACTCAACGGGAGAAATTGATTAGAAAAGGGTCTCGGGAGCGACATCCGACGAAAAGTTCACCCTGGCTGCCTAAGACAGAAAGTATGAGAGGAGAAATAAGTGAAAATATTTTTTTATTTAGATGTAATAAAACTTTGTGATATTAATTGTTTTATTATTATTGTAAGGACATATTTATGCATGTTTTTTAAAGTTTTTATTTGAATGTTTGTTGTATGGTTTTTTAAGTGTTTGTAAGAGTCTTCCGTTTATCTGCTTGAAAGTCTATACAATTTCGAAAGCATATTGATATAGGCCGTTCTGACTTCGCAGAACGTCGAAGGTGGGGATTAGGGAAAAAACGTGGCACCAAACCATCCACATCCCAATAGTTCCAATGATGGATTGGTTCAAATGTTCCATTGCATGTCTTGTAGTATTCTATAATGGGGTAAAATAGAGAAACGAAAGAACGACCATCAAGATGTTGTGCATGGCAACGTGCAAGAAGATGGGAACATGGCATGTGATAGGAAATTCATTTACCACATGTGCAGGTATGCTTATTAAATCAGACAATTTGGATATTTCCACCTTTATCACCCTGACGTGTGGTTGCCACTTGATACACCCCCATCTCATGATTGTTGAACCTCCTTACCTGATGTGTCATACCTTTCTCGCTATTTTTCAAGTGTCGGTAATAAACTTTCTGGCTGAATTGGTATAGGAGATTGATGTTAGGGTTATCAGTATTACCTTCTAAGGCATTAAGTGAAAATTCATGTCTTACTTGAAAGTACTCCACACAACTGTAGAAGGCAGTTTCAACAATTGCTGTGATTGGCATATCATGGGCTCCATTCATGACAACATTGAATAAGATATGTTAGTAGTCATAACGCCATATCTGTAACCACCACCATGTGTCAATGTCCATTTTCTAGAATCTAAATTCAGAAATCATGCAATTGCCTCAAGGTTAATTGAACGGATACTCTATAAGGTAGATTTCAATTTTCTATCTTGACTTGCTCTATCTGCTCTCCAAAATAGATACTTCAAACCTTTCCCTCTATACTTAGCCAAGAAATTTGCTCGCACATGTCTCAAGCAATATCAATGATGCACATTTGGCCACCATGTATCTTCCGCTATAGTCTTAAGAATGCCGTGATTACGGTTAAATATCAAGCATACTTCACGACTATTTATAATGTGTCTACAAAGAAGATATAAGAACCAACGCTAGTCCGTCCAGTCCTCTTTTTCAACAATAGCAAATGCAAGAGGGAGTATACTGTCTTGGGTGTCAACACCCATGACAATCAGTATTACCCCTTTATATATGCCATGAAGAAATGTTCAATCAACATAAATGACAGGCCGACAATGAGAGAAAGCTTCAATGCAAGACCCAAATGCACAGAACACCTGTTGAAACATGTGTAATTCACCGACAGTAGGAGGAGGATGAGTATACTCTACAATTGTTCTGAGGTTGTATTTTTTTATGGCTGCTAGGACGCGGGGTAACCTTATATAAGATTTCTCCTAATCTCTAAAAACCTCTGCAATGCCCTTATGCTTTTCACACCATGCCTTCTTATACATAATTTCCATTACAAACATACCACTGATGTGTGTAATAATAACTCCAACATTGACATTTGAATCGACCTTAATAAGACTAACTACTTTCCGACCAATAAACTTTGTATCTAGGTTGGGATAATCTCGACTTTCTCCAAAATATAAGCAACAATAAGGAGCCTTATACCTGGTCACTTCCCAATAGCCAAACTTCCTCCTACTCATACGAACATAAAAATTGCATGAAATTTTTTTCAATAGACATTCAATGATCCATATGTGGTACCTTTTTATATCAAAATACGTCTCGTTCTTGCTATAAAAGTGTATTCCTTTAGCAATTTCATGTTTCTCCGGATCCCAAACAGAAAAACTAGGTGCATTATGGTAATTAACAAAGCCTTCTTCTTGTCGAGCAGAACAACCAATATCGTAAATATGATAATTTGCTCTCTTATTCTTCGATTTTTCGGCGCTTCATAATTAACCAAATGTGTTTCCACGCCATCATCAATCGGCCCATTATCACCCTCTCCCAAATCGACATCAGAATCAATACTACTCTCCTGATCATATTCATCATCATCATCGTCTAGCATTTTATCTACATAAGTGTCTTCTTCTTCTTCGTAATCTACATCATCTTCAGAATTATCGTCATTAACATAATCATTTTGGCATGGCCCATCATCATAATTTGATGTTTGGGTTGTTACAAGCGTTTGTGTACTTGGACCAACCTCTGTATCAAGGTTACAACTTGGTGAATACCAATAAATAGTCTCTGGGTGTAGTGTTTCAAACTCTGGATAACGTCAATTTTCAATCAATTTCACAACCACTTGCAGCTGCAAATTACCCAACTCCCAAATTTAGCTAAAACGTCGAACATTATATCAATACACACATAATCTTTAATACGAAAAGGAAAGTACTCACCAATCTCGCTATCAAAAGTATGACGACATCTATAAATGACTTCCAAATCATATTGTAACCGATCTAAGCCCATATTTTTATATAATTCATCAATCAAGTCATTGTATCTCCATCGACAATTAACCCTAATTGCACATTTTGGCTCTTTTTGAACATGAGGACCATCAAATGGTTGTTTATCATCACCTCCCCAATAGCACATGAAAATGATTGAATCCCCGTCCATCTTTAACCATACATTATGAAATCATAGTGTTAACATTTATATCTATAATATACTAAAACACAATTAAAAACTTAAACTTTATATTTAAACACAAGTGAAAACAATGATTAAGATGATGTTAATTTATCTTGATTCTTGGTCTTCAACGATTCTGACGAATTTAAATGATGTGAAAATTTGAGTTTTTTTTTAGAGTAAGTATGTGAGGATATGAGAATGAGAATAAATCTGAATGTGGAAACCTTATCTATTGAAAAAAATGCCTTTATAAACTCGCT
This sequence comes from Adenophora triphylla var. japonica, assembly GCA_022495995.1. Lineage (NCBI taxonomy): Eukaryota > Viridiplantae > Streptophyta > Magnoliopsida > Asterales > Campanulaceae > Adenophora > Adenophora triphylla. Next base: position 86,138 of record JAFEMH010000073.1, read on the forward strand.
ACACTATGTAGCGAGTTCTCTGTACGCCTAAACTTGCTACATAGTGTAGTGAGTTCTTATATGTTAATTACAACTGATTAATTTAAACGCCTAAACCCTAATTTAACTAAACTAACTACATGGTGTAGCGAGTTTCAACGGTAACTTGTTGAACTCGCTACACCATGTAGCGAGTTCAAAAAAGTTGATCAATTTGAAAAATAGTTTTAAATGCGAGTTATTTTGAAATTTATGATTTTAAAATAGAATTATTTGAGAAAAAAATCCCTTCAAGAGCTATATTAGGCAGTTTATAATTAATTTAGGAAATAATTAAACAATAAAAATTTTAAAAAATCAATTAAGTTAATTGAACAATAACTTTAAAGTTTTTTTTTTTTTTTTAACAAAAAGTATCGGTGGGAGTCATAAAAGGAGTGACCTAGTGACAAACCAAATCTCACCAAAGGTGACATCTATGATTCAAACCCTCTCCTCAACTCTTGACTTGGGACATCAAAAAAAAAAAAAAAAAAAAAAAAAACTAAAGTAAAACTAATAATCAATTAAGTATAAATCTATAATTATATAAAGAGGGAAGTGCATAAGAGCACTCATTTTCCCTCCAAAACAAAGATGATTCTAGAATTTAGCTATTTCAAGTGTACTAATTTCAAAGTAATGTATAAAATCTTTAATTGATTCCTTCAAGTAGCCAATAATTTAATTAATGATTAATGCTTTCTCAAATTTTCTTAATTACTCGTTTCTCTCTTTTTAAAGATCACCTTCACCCAATTCCACACTCTTGCACCTTTTTTATCCTCCTCCCCAATATCACTTTCATAAAACTGTTTTCACCTACAAACAATCAATTTTGAATATTTCTTCATGATAAATTCTTAATTTCTAAGATGGACAGAAGTCTAAAATGACAGTTAATTTGCTAAGCATATTCTAAGGAGAAATAACAATAGCTATTGATTTATCAAATTATTTAGACCAACTTTTTTATATTTTCTTAATTAAAAAAAAAAAGACACTACTTATACTACAATAATGCTACTAATCACCCCTCTGAATCACATAAAATGATATTTTTTCTTTAATTTTATTCAACCACTTCAATTTAAGTAATTGTTTTTTGGGAAAAAATTATATTCATTGTAAAAAAAAAAAACATATTTTGCACTTTTCTTATTTGTATAAATTTGTTGTCGCAACTTTTTATCCGTGCGTTTAACGCACGGGTGCTACACTAGTTCGTAAAACAACATAAAAGGGGATATGTGGATAAAACCCAAAATTTGTACCCAAAAAGTTAAAAGTAAGGGGACGTGTTTAGGATCGAATAAGATTATTAGTCCAATAAGTTTGATGTTTGATAAATTAAATATAATTGAAGTAATAATTCTAACAATTCGAATAATGCTTCTTATTATCTCTTATTTTCTTCATATTTATCCAAAAAAAAAGAAGTAGATATTATTAATTTCTGAATTAAAATCCTATTCAGGCTATCAAATCACAGCCCTTAATAAATAACCGATAAAAATATTTTTTTATTAACGAATAAAGTGAAAAAATCTTCCATTAGTCCAGGTTTCCTGATTTGAAACCGTAAATATATCTTTGTTGGGCCAAAGGCTAATAAATTTAGCCCATTATCCATTCCCTCTTTACCACGTGACTCGCACATTCCCCGACTTGAACACTTTCTCTCTCTATCTCTTCTCCCGTCGTTTCTTTGGCTCCACCGAACACCGCCGGGAACGAGCGTTTCGGTTGCATAATTCTGTAAATATTCTTTGATTTTTTTTTTCTTCAATAAGATGATGGGCTCGGACAATAATCCAGAAGCTCATCCCCTCGCATCAAACGACCCCGACGGTATGCAAAATCTAACTCTTGAACACGATTCTTTGACCTCCAAGTCCTTCTCTAATTACAGAAGTGCCATGACCGTTCTCTCTGATTCCGACCACCCACTATCAACTCCGGCAGATTCCGATCCCTTACTATCTCCGCCACCGCCCCCACCAACACCTCCGCTGCAGTCAATTGACCTCAAAACGTCTACTTCCTCTTCCAATTCGTACATTGAACCTCGGTCATACGCTGATGTTATCTTCACTGACGGCGTCGAAAGCCCTAACGGCAAATCGGAGGAACCGTTGGCTTTATCGAGATCGGCGTCGTCCAGTTCGGAATTTTTGAAGATAACGGTATCGAATCCGCTGAAGGAAGTCGAAGCTACTAATTCGATTGTTCCCGGAGGTAATACCTACATTACGTATTTAATTACTACTAAGACAAACTTGCCGGACTTCGGCGGATCAGGGTTCAATGTCCGGCGACGGTTTAAGGATGTAGTGACATTGTCGGATCGGTTAACTGAGGCTTACAGAGGGCTTTTTATTCCGCCACGGCCGGATAAAAGCATTGTTGAGAGTCAAGTAATGCAGAAGCAAGAATTTGTGGAGCAAAGAAGGGTAGCATTGGAAAAGTATTTGCAGAGATTGGCCGGACATCCTGTGATTAGGAGAAGTGATGAGTTGAGAGTGTTCTTACAAGTGCAAGGGAAACTTCCATTGGCTTCAACCACTGATGTGGCTTCAAGAATGCTCGATGGGGCTGTGAAATTGCCCAAGCAGTTGTTTGGGGATACCAGTGGAAGTGTGATTGGGCCACAGGATGCTGTGCAGCCTGCAAAAGGTGGGAGAGATCTGTTGAGGATATTCAAGGAGTTGAAGCAGGCTGTGAGTAATGATTGGGGAGCTTCAAGGCCGCCTGTGGATGAGGAGGATAAAGATTTTCTTGAAAAGAAGGCACGTCTAGTTGATCTTGAGCAACAACTTAGCAATGCCTCCAAGCAGGTATTCTCTACTTCTGCATTTTTTTCAGTGTAAACTTTTATAAACATAGAAGCTTTTATATGTATAGAATGTTTATACTGAGGGGTGGAATGGATTGTCCTTAATGCTTGCAAAATGTTTGCTCGTGGGTTATTAGGCTGAATCACTTGTAAAAGCGCAGCAAGATATGGGGGAAACGATGGGTGAATTAGGGCTGGCGTTTATTAAGTTAACAAAGTTTGAGAATGAGGAGGCGGTCCTAAATACTCAAAGAAGACGTGCTGCTGACATGAAGAATGTTGCTACCACTGCTGTCAAAGCCAGCAGATTATATCGGGAATTAAATGGGAAAACCGTTAAGCATTTGGTATGCTCCTATCTTTAATGGAGTTGAATTAAGTTATTTCCGTAGATTGCACTATTCATTACTCCCTTAATATTCCTATTTTCCTTTTTGAGATGTTCCACTCATTGTGTCTCAATTTAACTGAGTAGAGAGCTCATAGCTTCTACGAGAAACCCGAGCTAGTTTTCTTTGTTACTTTACTAGTATGAGCTGTGATATTGTATGCTCCAATATCAGGTTATGTAGCTCTCTACTAGGACTTATGCAACGGTGACCATGACCTGCATATGATGCTTTGCAGGATTCTCTGCATGAATATATGGGAATGATGTTAGCAGTGCACTCAGCGTTTTCGGACCGTTCAAGTGCTTTATTGACGGTACAAACTCTTATATCGGATTTGTCTTCTTTGCACTTACGAGCGGAAAAGCTTGAAGCCTCGTCATCTAAAATATTTGGTGCGGTCGATAAGTCAAAGTTTCGCAAAATGGAAGAGTTAAAAGAAGCCATTAGAGTTACCGAGAATGCTAAAACCTGTGCGGTCCAAGAATATGAGCGGATCAAGGTACTTCATGATTTGTTAAAATTTGCTTTCCTTATCATAAGTATCAAGTGTTCATTTAAATTTAAGGGATTGGTTTTGTGTTATGATAATTGAAAAGTGCTTTTTCGATCAATAGAGGTCCAAACTCCAAATAGCATGCTCCTTTTGCTCAGTTACCGACTTTTTTGGTTGTCGCATAAAGCAATCCCCTTCATCTTCGGTAGATTGTCTTGTCTCATATGATGTTTGTATAACTGCAGGAAAATAACAGGAGTGAGATTGAAAGGCTAGACAGAGAAAGGAAGGCCGACTTTGTAAACATGTTGAAGGGCTTTGTCATTAGTCAGGTATTTTCTTTTCCCAGTAGAAGACGGTCGGATCTTTCTATTGAATTGTGTTCAGCTATATGTTTTTAACATGATTTCATTTGCATTAAGTTGAAATGTCGATAATATTTGGAGTCTTCTGTTTTATTGGCTTGAAGTTAAGGATGTAATTCTGCTGTAAGCAGTTAGTGAGTACACTTCATTCTTGAATTTTGGTTTATGACAAGAGATAGATAGTTGAATAAGAGGTCTACCAGATACCAGAATGATCATGTGAGCTTAATGCTTATAGTCTAGGAATTCTTCCTTCTCTCATGGAAAAAACATTAGGGTTGATATAGGTGAGAGGGTAGTTCACCAAGTGTACCTACGCTTTAGTTTGAGATGTTTTTATTGGAAGTGAAAGGATATAGCAGTTTGGTGGGTAGAGCATAGAATTTTGAAACTAGAGTCTTTGGAGCCTTCTGGTATCTTGCTTGGGAGTAAATGGAAGTTGCAAATGGTTGTTAAAAGTTTTTTTTTTTTTTTTTTTTTTTTTTTTTTTTAACTTGATATCTTTTTCTATCTCTTTTAGTGACCTTGCTAGTATAAGATATGTAAGGCCAAAAAAATGGTTTCTTGACTGTCCAGATTGGATTCGAGATTCCTGCCATCGGACTGCTTGTCAGTCCATGGTGGTGGCCGTTGGATCTCATTTTAGGGACATGATGGTCATTCGACACACCCCACTTCCACATCAGGGGGCATGCATTTAATTCGAGTTTAATCTACACCATTCAAATCAGGACAGCACAAACACCTTACTCGTCCAGATTCCACATAAAAGCAGGGACCGTTGATTCTGCTATGAAATTGTATGCTTATGTGTTCTTTCATAGTTGGTCATCTTTAAAACGTATTTCTGACAAGGGTCTTTAAAGCATTGATGTATTTACTTCTGACCCCTTGAAGATAAGAGCATTTATCATAGTTCTTGTAAGAGAAGATGCACACACATTTGAATCTTGTTTGTGAAGCTTATTTGTTTTATGCACGTGTAATGGTGTTCCACTAAACATGGTTCCTCGATTCTCTTCTGTTATTCCTGTGTCCCCGTTATACTATAGCTGCGTGACGTTGTTATATTCTAGATATTTGATTAATGGTAAAGGTATACAGAGCATGTAACATTAAGCTCGTTGGACTGAAAGCTTAAGAAAATGTAAAGAAGAGGATACAATTTTAAGTATCTTATATTTGAATTCTGGAAAAAGAAACCATCCGATTGATTATATCCTAGCTTCTGCTAAGTATGAACCGTGATTTCATCTTTTTGCTACAACATTCGCCACCTTTTAGATCTTAATCATCTTCACGGATGACTTTTTTTTTTTTTGTCAATAAATGATGATTTTCCAACCTTAATGTTGAGGATTTGTCATGAAATAACAGGTGGCATATTCAGAGAAGATTGGAAACGAGTGGTCAAAGATTGTAGAGGAGACTAGTGGATATGTGAAAGAGAGTGCCTGAGGTGTGAGAGTGTACAGTCGGATCCTTTGCTTTTCCTTGCCTTTCTGCATAATCTAAAATTGTGCATTAGCAGAAGAATACGGCTTCACATCCAAAATAAGAATAAGGTAATGGAGGGCGTCATTTAGTTCTTACATCTCCCTGATCTTCGTAAGTTGCAACTGTTGGGTGTTTTGGTCTCGTTTATGTTGTAGATTGATTTATACGTACGAGTTACTTGTTTCTTGTTTGATTTGATTTCACATTGAAAGTTAGATGTTAATTTACAATGAGAAAATGGATTGTAATGTTAGGCACATTACATTAGTTGCCTGGTAATGGCACATTTTTCGTGTGGAAAACGGCTATTGTATTGTATTGTATTGTATTGTATTGTGTGTACTTGTCTTCTGAGAAGAAAGAGAAATTATGTGGTTTCTATTTAAATAAGATTCATAATTATAGTTACAATTAGGTAATTAATGGTGATCATTTCATTTTATTTTTTATTTTTATTTTTTTGAAGTGTTAGATTCTCATGATGCCAATTGTGAACGTGTATAATTTTAATATTTTTATAAATCAATTGCATTGCTTTTTGACATTTTTGAGATCTGGTGCCAATTTAATTAATAATTAGCAGAAGCATCTTCCCTACAAGTGATCATATGTGTAAACTCATGTCTATTAGAAAATGAAAATCATTTTTTTATGTAGTCCCTTTGTGTTCTATAGTTAGAGTGGCAAGTAACTTGTCCAAATATTTAAGAAATATATAGCGTATGCCATGTATAAAATAAAAAATCACAAATGATCGAGTTAAAATTGTCTTTAGGTCATTCTAGTCGAATTCAACGGTTCATATATATATCTGAATTTGCTTTGATAGAGCCTGAAACAGAAAAACAAACACGAAAACTAAGTCGAAATTTCACTGGCGAAATGCCATTCGACGTGAGAGTAAGTATCTAGATCCGACGTGAGAGTAAGTATCTAGACAGGAAAAGTGTTAATCAACTCTAAATAACAAGATGAGAGAATCTAATTGACCTGATTTTGGTGTTGAGATCTCTTATTCATACTCATAGGTAGACGGTGGAATAATCCTCAATAATAGGAATTTCTTAGTTGAATAGTATTATGAAAGTAGATATCGGCTACCTCAATAATAGGAATTTCGTAGTTGAATAGTATTATGAAAGTAGATCTTGGCTAAATTTGGACAATTGGAAGGACAAGAATACTTGTAGGAACAGAATTGATCAAGTAGAATCATGCTCGGTTAAGGATTTTTAAAGTATAAGATTTCACCTTAAATTTAATTGGTAAAAAGTGGAGTGGCCTAGGAACTTTACATGTTATAGGCAAGGTTCATCAATTTTCGATGTGAAATAATGTCTATAACACGCCCCCTCACGTGTAATCGAACTTTGCCAAGGTTTACAACGTGTACTTATTAATCGGGGTGATGTGTAGCAACATCGTGACCGTTGAGCCTTCACATCTATTAAATCTGCTGCTCTGATATCATTTTAAAGTCTTAGATTCTACCTTAAAATTAATTGGCTCTAACGGGAGTGACCCAAAAACTTTACATGTTATAAGAAAGGCTTGTTAATTCTCGATTTGAGATAATCTCTCTAATAATAATGAGTACCTTGCTCAGCCTCGCCGAGCAGCCAAGCTCACTGGCCTCTTTGACCCCAAATTCTCTAAACAAGCCGAAGATAAGGACCATGAATCATAGCATGCTCATGCTAACGAACTCATACTCGTCATTGGTGATGGTCGAGATCATGCTCGTGCTCGTTAGTGACGAGGAGGATTGTACTGGGCTCATGTCGTGGATGTCTGGTAGGGGTGGACATGGTTCGGTTCAAACCGCGGTTTGAGATCAAACCGAACCAAACCACGCAGTTTGGTTTGATTTTTTTCTATAAATGGTTTAGCTTGGTTTGAAAATTTAATAAACCGTGTGGTTCGGTTCAGCTCGCAGTCTGGAACCTCAAAACCGAACCAAACCGATTCAGACCGAACCGCGGTTTGGAGATGGTTTAGCTTGAATTTGTAATTTTGTATCTTTATTTTAGACAATGTCTTGTAATTTGTTTTGAGATGGTTTCTTTTGTTGTACTTGTTAGAACAATGAACTTTCAGTTTACTAAAACTCATTCCTATTTGGATAGTAGTATTTGTGTTTTATGTTTAATATATATGATTGCTAGTTTGATAAAAAAAAATATGTAAAGAGCAACACTTTTAGTTGGACAGGTTTGTAGTTCGGATAGCGGTCTAGACCGCAGTTCGGACCACGGTTTGAACCGTTTATGAAACCGTGGTTTGAGATCGAACCGAACCAAACCGAGGTGGTTTGGTTTGGTTTGATTTGAAATTTTCTATGGTTCGATTTGGTTTGGGATTTTCCCAAACCGAGTACTAGCGGTTTGGTCTTCAAATTTCTTTCAAACCGAACCAAACCGAACCCTGTCCACCCCTAATGTCTGGTCCCCGCATGGACTGACCCGGGCAATAACTTGGGTTATTCCGTTTAACAGAGTTATGTGACAAGGAGTATCATTCGGGAGTAATTTTGATGTAGAAGAACGATAAAAACGTTTATCATGTAATAGGGATGACCAAATCCGGTCCAGTTCCGGTTCCGGGCCTTGAACCGCCGGTTCCGGTTCGGTGAGGAGGTGAACCTTAACCGGCCCGCTTTTCTCACGGTTCCGGTTATCCGGTTCCGGTTTTCTCACGGTTTTGGTCCGGTTTCGGGCTTTTCCGGTCCGGTTCCGGGCCGGTTCTATTGAAAAACAACAAATTTTCGTCCGGTTCCGGGCTTTTTCCGGTCCGGTTCACCAATTTGGTGAACCTTAACCGGCTCGCCTCCAAACCGGTTCCGGTTACCCCGGTTCCGGTTTTCTCCCCGGTTCATGGCGGTTCCGGGCTTTTTCGGGCCGGTTTCGATCTGATTTTCCGATTCCGGTCCGATTCCGATCCGATTTGACCATCCCTATGATGTAATAGCTTTTTATTCGAGCAACGTTAGAGTTAATAGTACAAAATTTTGCTTATAAACGCAAAATGCAGTGGAGAAAAATCATTTGAATATTGAATTAATTAGTAGTGGATCTAACAAACAAAATATTTAATTATTTTTTGACTTGTAAGCAATTTTTTAATTTTTTATTTTTTGTAACTTTGTTCTATGATCTTCCTTGTTTTGAGCTTATAAATTTTTATACTTGGATGCATTTAGAATACTCCCTCCGTCCCACAAATATAGGAGTATAGAGTATACTTTTTGGTTCGGCACGGAGATTAAAATAAAAAGTGATAAAGGTAATGTGTTGTGAGTGTAAAATTAAAATAGGAGAAAGAATGAGTGGAAATAATAGTAAATTTAAAAAGTGTTATGAATAGAGAGAAGTGGGTCCCATTTCCATTTTGGAAAAGTATGAATTATTGTGGGATGCCCAAATTTTTTTTTTTTTTGATATATTTGTGGGACGGATGGAGTATGTTTCATTAATTAATGAACATGTTGAAATGATCTTCAATAAGTGTCTGAAATGATTTCAATAAGTGTCGGGAATTGGATACATTGACCAAGTAAATTTCGATGTAACAAAATCAAAACAATTTCCTTTAAAAAAAAAAAACAATTAAAATTCAAATTTTGAATAACATATCACTTAAATGATATTCCCTCCTATGTTAATTTTTAATTTTTTTTTTTTTTTTTGTATATAGTAATTATACTATAGTAAAATCTTACTACTAAAATTACTTTATTTTATTTTAAGTTTGACTCCATCTCTTTTATTCAAATAAAATAAATTTAAATTTTCTTTCGATCAAAAAGCAAAGTTGATTTGTCCTTTTTTTTTTTTTTTTTATATATAGTACTCTCTCCGTCCCATTAATAACTTCATTTTTTGTCAAAATGGGTGTCCCGTTTAAAATTTCACATTTCCTAAAATGACAAAGAATATTTACTATTCCACCCACTCATTCTCTCTCCTATTTTACTATTACATTCACAACATTTCAAATTTACTATTTTCTCCACTCATTCTTTCTCCTATTTTACTATTACACTCACAATATTTTTTTTACTCACCAATTTTCTTAATTTGCATGCCGAAGCCAAAATGGTGAGCTTATTATTGAGACGGAGTATTGGGACGGAGGGAGTATAATTTATTTTGAAATGAGTGGAGTATCAATTATTTTCCCAAGTTAAAAGATGTACTCTCTTCCTTCAAATTTGTTTTTTAATGTTCGAAGACTATAGTTATATGAAAATTTAATTATTTTTGTATAATTTTAAAAATCGTTGTATAGAAAGTATTTACAATATTAATTCAACAAACAATTTCTAGAATTGAATAGAAATAACTAAAAGATTATGAAATTCAAAACGGGAAAAACATCCGAAGGGGAGGAAATATATGCAATATAATTATACGGGGTATAAATTACGAAGACTCTTTGGTACAATAAATCAAACAATAAATATAACAAATTTCAAACAGAAGAACTCGACGAATTATTGGCTACCACCATGGCAGAAGTAGCCGCCTCACCCATCCCGGATGGCTTTCCTGAACCAGGCAGCTCACTTTCATCAATGAACAAATCTTTTGGATCTCTAAACGCCCCATGAATACAAACCACCCCCAATCCAATCGATAACGCCGACGTGAACATCGATCCGACCGGAGTTATGAAGATAACAACACCCGTTGCAACAATTAACAGTGCTAGGGTTTCGCGATCGGAGAAATTACGGCCAAATAGCACAACCGGCGTATCGGCGGGACGAAATAGGTAAAGTACGCCCCAAGCGATGAATAAACAGAGGAGAAGGATGAGATTGAAGGGGTGAGAGAGGATCGTGAAGGCGAGTACAACGGCGAGTAAGGCGAGGTAATTGAAGCTGAAGTAGGAGAAGTTTTTACGGATGCGTGAGACGGCGTCGGAGAGGGAAGTTGGTCGGGAGAAGGCGCTGGGATCGAGTAATTCGAACCATGGCTTGGTTTTAGCGAGGACTACACGGGCGTAGTCGAAGAGGTTGGTTATGGCGGAGCTGAAGGCTGGTCCGGCGGCAGATAACCACGTGAGCGGGTTGAAGGAGGTTATGGAGGTGTAAACGGAGTGTGCGGTGGAGGTGGCGACGGCTACGGCGAGATCGGTGGAAGGTTGGTGGTCGGAGAGAGGTAATGTTTGGTATGAGGTGGCCATTGATGGGATTTTGAAGGAAGTTTGGAGAGCGGGTTGTTCATTTTTTTGAATCATGGTGTGATGTTTATATACAAGTATTAATACTTCCTCCGTTATACTCCCTCCGTCCCGCCCGAAAGGACACTTTTGATCAATATAAAAAAACTTTGATCCACATATAAATGCAAATCTAATCATTTTATTAAAATTCTAAAAATTGTTATTGATAAATCATTAAATGGTTTATGAATAACAATTTTTAGAATTTCAATAAGTTGATTAGATTTGCATTTATGTTTGGGTCAAAGTTAACTTATATTGACCAAAAGTGCCCTTTCGGGCGGGACGGAGGGAGTAAATGTCTTTATCAATTTTTATTTTTATGTTCTAAAATAAATGAATTTTTTAGTATAATTTAATTGTTGTTTCAATGTACAAAATAAAATATAAAGCACATTTTTTAAAATTATATATTTTTTCCATTTTATAATAAATATTAGACTTTTCTTCTCAGAAAATAAATGTTGTATCGCTAAATAAAAAACAATCTTAGTACAGTTTACCTTGGTTCAAACAATATACAAAAAAAAAAGTAAATCATCAAATAAAATGTTATACTTACTTCCTCTCAAATTGAATAATCTATTATTTATTTTTTTGTTACAAAATGAATGACCTTGTTAAAACTTTTTCTTCAAAAAATTGTGTCTCTAAATTTATATTTTTATCAAATTTTTCCTAGTTCATTATATATTTGTAAAAGTAAAAGTTTTAAAGTAACTAACAAGAACATTTATTAATTTTTTTGGTTATAATCAAAATAACCCTTAACTACAAAATGATCAGTTATTTCGAAATGGAGGGAGCATTTTTTTTTTTTTTTTTGACTAATTGAGTAATAGGAAACAAAGAAGATTGGTAAAAGGTTTTACAAGTAAAATGCAACTTTTATCGTTTAAAAATAAAATATTTAGTTTACCTTGAGATTGATAATTATACTGCACTTTATTGTTTGTTTATTATCTTATACGAGTAGAATTTTTATAGAAAATGTGTGCTTCACACAACATCATTGCATATAATTATGTTAAATTAGTAGCTCTTTTTCATGCAAAAGGGCAAAACTGATATTGTTGGTCGTTTTAGCTTTAATATAAATCCTGACCATTGTCAACAGTATACTCCCTCCTTCCCCTTAAATGTTTATCCCATTTAATTTTTTTGCTAAATTTTGATCACAAATTTCTAAGAAATTAATCATGTTCATGAAATTCTAAAAATTGTTGTTGATAATATTATTAATGGTGAATCAATAGGAATTTTTAAAATTTCATGAACATAACTAAATTGTCATATACTCCCTCCGTCCACTTAGTTAGTTCACAGTTACTGTTTATGCGGGGATTAAAGAAAAAAATAATGATATAAATGTTGTGAGTGTAAAAGTAAAATAGGAGAGAGAATGAGTAGAGGGAATAGTAAATTATAATGGTATTGTGAGTATTAAAATAATGTAGGAGAGAGAATGAGTGGAGGGAATAGTGATAAAAACTTTTCATTTTAAGTAAAAAACAAAGTGTGAAGTATGTATTTGGACGCCCAAAATAGAAAGTGTGAAGTAAGTAAGTGGACAGAGGGAGTATTTGTGATCAAAGTTCAATTAAAAAATCAAATGAAAAAAATATTTAGGAACGGAGAAAGTACTAAAAATGTAATTTGGTGTCAGATTTCCTATAAAATGGTCCTTTATTTAGCCATGTGCCTTTTTATAGAGTCAATATCTGAATTAAAAATGATTGATAGTTATAAAACTTATGCCACTTCTTGATTGATGCTACCACAGAAAAATGAGTTGTATCAGACTAAATTGAGCAACTGGACTATGGATACTCCGGTTGTTTTTTCGTTTGTCTCCTGCACATTCACCACACGTAAGCTAAATCGGGGGCGTCTCCGACGTGTAAAACCAAGTAAATGTCAAATGGAAACTGGTAAAATATAGTTGCAGAAATGTACTTAGAACTTACCAAAAATACTTTTTTTCATGTTACTTATATACTCCTTGAGGTCATGTGCAAGTCACATATTCTTGGACATGTGTCGATCATCCATTAGGTTTGCATGGGCACTCCTAAGCAAGTGGAGACGTCAATTTTCTATCTGACATATAGCTCATCATCACAATAGATTTTGTGGGCCCCAAAAATAACGACTTTAACGACTTCTGCACTGTAGCTTCTGATCTATATGTCGCCTATAGGCGGCAACCATGATAAGGCGACAACCAAGCTGATAAGAACATACTAATGCGAGATACCGGCCTTTGAGATTTATACCATTTTCATACAGTAATGGGTTTTAACGGGCTTCTCGCTGGTCCTTGTTTTTCGCCAATACACTTAAAGAAATCGCCATTAACCCTTATCTAACTTGGGCCCATTATCATGATCTTTAATCCATAATTGTCGTATTGAACTTCATATTATTTGGCTGGGCCCAATTTTTTTTTTCACGATCACATCACCTCTATACCAACATAAACGATTAAAAACAAACTTTCAAATTTGTTATTGATCAGAGTAATATACATTACTGAGTCACGAAGTTTGTGATGACATAATTTATGAAAATATACTTCATCACATATACATAATATACACAGTCATGATTATCTTGACCCCTTAAGTATGTGGTCAATGACAAGATTTTTTTCTTTTTCTTTTTAATTTTAAGGTCCATTTAGAAAATCCCAAAGCTAATATATTCACCTTTTGTAACTTTACACATCTTATTGGAAATGTTCAACCCGGCCCGTTTGAGGCATGTCCTATGGGCTTCGAACTCGACCCACCCCACAATTGAAAATGTTTGATCCAGCCTAGCTGAATTTGGACTATGACTGAAATGGGCCGACCATATTTTGGATTTCTTCTTTTGAAAGCTTTGTGCGAAATGATGAAAATTTCTCTGAAATAATGCCCCTTCGTCCCATCTATATATAATATTAAAGCAGAAGAATTTCCAAGCTCCTCGTCGCGCCACGTGTCAAATGCTGATTCGCCAATATTTTGCAATTCAGTCCTTAATATTCTTTTATTTAAGGCATTTTTTTTGCAGTTTGGTCCTTGAAAATCTTTTATTTTAGATAGATATAAATACTCCCATGAATGAAATTGAAATCCCCCCACCAGATTATCTTAATTTATGTGTAAATCCCAATTTCAATCTCCTACTTTCTCGTCATCTTAGGGTTCCTTCGATTCACTTTTTTCATCTTTATGAATTGAATTGAATTCATTTCATCAATCGATCAATGAAGCTGCATTCTGACCTCCTTATCTGATCTGATCCTAATCCGATTTCGTTATTATTCCATCTTTTATTTTTCTTATACTTTTTGATTGTTTGTTATGGGGAAGGTGGCTGTTGGAGCGGCGGTGGTTGGTGCGGCTGCCGTCTGTGCTGTCGCGGCGTTGGTCGTTCGCCACCGCATGCGGAGCTCCAGCCGATGGGCACGTGTGGCTGCTATTCTTAGGGAATTGGAGGAGAAGACTGGGACTCCTAATGCAAAATTGAAGCAGGTGGGCCGACGCGATGACGGTGGAAATGCACGCCGGACTCGCATCCGAAGGTGGCGGCAAGCTTAAGATGCTCATCGCCTACGTCGATAACCTCCCCACTGGGTATACACTTGAATTTTCTGTTTTATTTTAATAATTCAATTTGATGGATCGACCAATATTGTTGAAGTCACAAGTCTCTCAGACAAATCAAATTGATTCATGTATGTCATTGCATTTCTGCCATCACCAATACCATTGCCCTTCTTACAGATTTAGATGCTTCTCTTTGGGTTCCAAATTAAATTTATTAGAGTCACTTTTCAAATATAAATTCAATTAACTGATTCCTCAGCTATTTCCTAGACTATCGATCCCAATCAATGTTCACCCTAGCATAGTTTCTGCATTTAAGTGATGACTGATGGTGCATCGGTAGCTGTTAAAATTACTCAGCAGTGAGATTTGTGTTAGATTAACATCTGTTTGTATATCCACAGTAAAGGGATAAAATTACTCGGTTGAGATTTTTGATAGGATGCAGTACGCTAACGCATTTCCCGCGCTTATTCCAATTCCATGGACAATTTTCTTTACACATAAAGGGAGGGTGAAATTTTCACTTTCACTTGATTATTGTCGATTACAAAGACATAAATATCTTACTTTATAGGAATACTATACAGCAGTATTGCAGTAGATTGACTGTTACCGACTTTTAGAAATCATCCAAAAGTCATTTTTGGTGATTAATGGAAGTCTCAAACTCACTTATCTTTCCGTTTTCCAGGATATTTCTATCAATTGACTGGAGTTAAATTATCTTTCTCTTTGATCATATCACAGTGATGAGGAAGGAGTATTTTACGCATTGGATCTCGGTGGGACAAACTTCCGTGTGTTGCGGGTGCAATTGGGAGGGAAGAATGGTGGTGTTGTTGGTCAAGAGTTTGAAGAGGTGTCAATTCCGCCTCAATTGATGGTTGGAACGTCTGATGTAAGTGCTATTTTCTTGAGACGGTTGTTCAGTATGCTTCATGCTGGTACATGCTAGATAAAAATTTACATTCTAAATTTCACAAAGTCCATATTGGACACCACAAAGTTCTCTTCTCAGTTTTCCTGAATTGAAACACTTAACTCAAATTGAATATGGAAAAGAGTTGAAACTGATTCACAGTGGTAGAAATCTGACAAAAAGAAATCAGAGCATAGGTAAATAAACCGTTAAGAAAAAAGCTTCAAAGCATCTGCCCTCGCATAATTGTCTTCCAAATTCCAACTCAACCGAATCCAAGCCATATAAAGTATTAAAGTTCCACATATCAAAACTCTAAGCTCACAAGATCATATCGTACTACAATTTTGATACTTTTCGCAGGGAAAAAGCGATATCATAATAAAAATATTCAATATTATATTTTTACTTGTATA
Organism: Adenophora triphylla var. japonica; assembly: GCA_022495995.1. Classification (NCBI taxonomy): domain Eukaryota; kingdom Viridiplantae; phylum Streptophyta; class Magnoliopsida; order Asterales; family Campanulaceae; genus Adenophora; species Adenophora triphylla. The sequence continues at coordinate 101,899 of JAFEMH010000073.1, forward strand.
GTTTGAGAGTAGGACGGATCTTTGTAATATGAGGAAGGAGATTCAAAGTGGTTGTTCTTGTAAAAGTGAAGAAGAAAGAGAAAGTTAGTGTTTGGAAGGAAATGAAGAGAAAGTTTGGGTGTGTTAGCAAGATGCACGATTGTAATTGCCATGTGAAGAAGATAAAGTTACATCGTTGTTTATCATCAAGATTTTCCCTTTATTTCTAAGATTTTGTTGTTTAAATCATCATGAGTTACCCTTCATTTCTAATGTATTGTTATTTAATTAATTCAGTCATGATATGGTATTGTGATTTGGTTAACTTAGAATAATATTCAGTAAATATACTTGTATATATCTGTTAGAATGTATAGTTGGTAGGGATATTATTTTCCTTACCTTTTCTCATTCCATTCAGGTTCAATATATACAAAGAATACAACTTTGAATGGGACTCTAATCATGATAACTAATCCCATGATTTCCGAATTCTATCTAGATAAATAATATTCCTACCAACTATACATTCTAACAGATATATACAAGGATATTCACTGAATATTATTCTAAAGGAATAATATTTACTAACAATATTGTATCAACCTAAATTAGGATAAAATTTCGGCATAGGCAGAGAGATTTGAGGGCTGTATATTCAAATATTGACATAAATTTCGGCATAGGCAGAGAGATTTGAGGGCTGTATATTCAAAATTAACATAAATCTCTATTTGTGGCAGATATAGAAAATAAATCAATATTTTCAAAATTATATCCTTAAATCTTTTGCTTAAATTTCGTAAATCAATAGTATTTGAATCTATATAATATATAAAAAGAGAAATATTTTATGCCCTCACATTAATCCATGTCACTAATATGACATGTCATTATGTGATTCTCCCATTGATCTATTATTTCCTATATAAATCAAGTGGTTAAATTTGGAAATCTGTCAAGGGTATTTTAGTCATTTACATTCATGACATAAATGTAGATATTAGACATTGAAATCAACATCAAGTGCTTTTGATTGGATGCCTTAATTTACAAAAAAAAAATTCTCCCAAATTCTTTGACCTCAATTATTTTATAATAAATTAATTTTAAAAAAAAATTTACACCAAAATTCATAATTTTTTTTCTCTACAAATAGAGACTAATTTCATTTGATTCGGACACAGAAATAAATATTATTTCTTGAATATAAATCAAATATTTTATAATAAATTATTATTTTTTCCACCTAAAACCATTAAAAAGTTTCCTCCAAAAATAGATATTACTTTCATTTGATTCGTACAAAAAAAAATCCTCTTCTATGAAGTGCATGTCAATATTCTAAAAAGTAAATATAGTATAAATAGGTAATTTGAAAGAAGGAGAGGAAGAAGTGGGTTGGGTTTGATGAGGGAGTTTAGTATTTGGAAAAAAAAACCATTAAACACATTGTTAGTTATTTTTTGATTTTGATTTTTCTTCTCAAAATTAAATAAGTTAAATTGAAAAAGAATATTATAATTTTGTTTATGATGAGTTTATGTAAACAAATATGATATTTATTTAAAAGAATCCACTTTTTTGAATATAAATCAAATATTTTATAATAAATTATTTTTTTTATATTTTTCCACCAAAAATCATAAAAAAAATTCCTCAAAAAATAGAGACTACTTTCATTCGATTTGGACAGAAAAAAGAAATCCTGTTCTTTGAAGTGCATGTCAATCTATATAATATATAAAAAGAGAAACATTTTATGCCCTCACATTAAGCCATGTCTCTATTATGACATGGCATTATGTGATTCTCCCATTGGTCTATTATTTTCTATATAAATCAAATGGTTAAATTTGGAAATCTGTCAAGGGTATTTTAGTCATTTACGTTCATGACATAAATGTAGATATTAGACATTGAAATCAACATCAAGTGCTTTTGATTGGATGCCTTAATTTACAAAAAAAAATTCTCCCAAATTCTTTGACCTCAATTATTTTATAATAAATTAATTTTTAAAAAAAAAATTACAACAAAATTCATAATTTGTTTTCCTCTACAAATAGAGACTAATTTCATTTGGTTCGTACACAGAAAAAATATTCTTTCTTGAATATAAATCAAATATTTTATAATAAATTATTTTTTTTAATTTTTTTCACCTAAAACCATTAAAAAAATTCCTCCAAAAATAGATATTACTTTCATTTGATTCGTACAAAAAAAAACCCCTTTTCTATGAAGTGCATGTCAATATTTTAAAAAATAAATATAGTATAAATAGGTAGTTTGAAAGAGGGAGAGAAAGAAGTGGGTTGGGTTTGATGAGGGAGTTTAGTGTTTGGAAAAAAAAAATCATTAAACACATTGTTAGTTATTTTTTGATTTTGATTTTTCTTCTCAAAATTAAATAAGTTAAATTGAAAAAGAATATTATAATTTTGTTTATGATGAGTTAATGTAAACAAATATGATATTTATTAAAAAAATCCTCTTTTTTGAATATAAATCAAGTATTTAATAATAAATTATTTTTTTTATATTTTTCCACCAAAAATCATAAAAAAAATTCTTCCAAAAATAGAGACTACGTTCATTCGATTTGAACAGAAGAAAGAAATCCTCTTCTTTGAAGTGCATGTGAATTTATATAATATATAAAAATAGAAACATTTTATGTCCTCACATTAAGCCATGTCACTATTATGACATGGCATTATGTGATTCTCCCATTGGTCTATTATTTTCTATATAAATCAAGTAGTTAAATTTGGAATTCTGTCAAGGATATTTTAGTCATTTACGTTCATGACTTAAATGTAGATATTAGACATTGAAATCAACATCAAGTGCTTTTAATTGGATGCCTTAATTTACAAAAAAAAAAATTCTCCCAAATTCTTTGACCTCAATTATTAAATAATATATTAATTTTTTTTAAAAAAAAAATTTACACCAAAATTCATAATTTTTTTTCCTCTACAAATAGAGACTAATTTCATTTGATTCGGACATAGAAAAAAATCTTCTTTCTTGAATATAAATCAAATATTTTATAATAAATTATTTTATTTAATTTTTTTCCACCTAAAACCATTAAAAAATTTCCTCCAAAAATAGATATTACTTTCATTTGATTCCTACAAAAAAATCCTCTTCTATGAAGTGCATGTCAATATTCTAAAAAATAAATATAGTATAAATAGGTAGTTTGAAAGAGGGAGAGGAAGAAGTGGGTTGGGTTTGATGAGGGAGTTTAGTGTTTGGAAAAAAAAATCATTAAACACATTGTTAGTTATTTTTTGATTTTGATTTTTCTTCTCAAAATTAAATAAGTTAAATTGAAAAAGAATATTATAAATTTGTTTATGATGAGTTAATGTAAACAAATATGATATTTATTTTAAAGAATCCTCTTTTTTGAATATAAATCGAATATTTTATAATAATTTTTTTTTTATATTTTTCCACCAAAAATCATAAAAAAAATTCTTCCAAAAATAGAGACTACTTTCATTCGATTTGGACAGAAAAAAGAAATCATGTTCTTTGAAGTGCATGTCAATCTATATAATATATAAAAAGAGAAACATTTTATGCTCTCACATTAAGCCATGTCCCCATTGGTCTATTATTTCCTATATAAATCAAGTGGTTAAATTTGGAAATCTGTCAAGGGTATTTTAGTCATTTACGTTCATGATATAAATGTAGATATTAGACATTGAAATCAACATCAAGTGCTTTTGATTGGATGCCTTAATTTACAAAAAAAAAATTCTCCCAAATTCTTTGACCTCAATTATTTTATAATAAATTAATTTTTAAAAAAAAAATTACACCAAAATTCATAATTTGTTTTCCTCTACAAATAGAGAATAATTTCATTTGATTCGTACACAGAAAAAAATATTCTTTCTTGAATATAAATCAAATATTTTATAATAAATTATTTTTTTTTAATTTTTTCCACCTAAAACTATTAAAAAAATTCCTTCAAAAATAGATATTACTTTTATTTGATTCGTACAAAAAAAATCCTCTTCTATGAAGTGCATGTCAATATTCTAAAAAATAAATATAGTATAAATAGGTAGTTTGAAAGAGGTAGAGGAAGAAGTGGGTTGGGTTTGATGAGGGAGTTTAGTGTTTGGAAAAAAAAAATCATTAAACACATTGTTAGTTATTTTTTGATTTTGATTTTTCATCTCAAAATTAAATAAGTTTAATTGAAAAAGAATATTATAATTTTATTTAGGATGAGTTAATGTAAACAAATATGAAATTTATTAAAAAAAAAATCCTCTTTTTTGAATATAAATCAAGTATTTAATAATAAATTTTTTTTATATATTTTTCCACAAAAAATCATAAAAAAAATTCTTCCAAAAATAAAGACTACTTTCATTCGATTAGGACAGAAGAAAGAAATTCTCTTCTTTGAAGTGTATGTCAATCTATATAATATATAAAAATAGAAACATTTTATGCCCTCACATTAAGCCATGTCACTATTATGACATGGCATTATGTGATTCTCCCATTGGTCTATTATTTCCTATATAAATCAAGTAGTTAAATTTTGAAATCTGTCAAGGGTATTTTAGTCATTTACGTTCATGACATAAATCTAGATATTAGACATTGAAATCAACATCAAGTGCTTTTGATTGGATGCCTTAATTTACAAAAAAAAATTCTCCCAAATTCTTTGACCTCAATTATTTTATAATAAATTAATTTTTTTTTAAAAAAAAATTTACACCAAAATTCATAATTTGTTTTCCTCTACAAATAGAGACTAATTTCATTTGATTCGTACACAGAAAAAAATTATCTTTCTTCAATATAAATCAAATATTTTATAATAATTTTTTTTTAATTTTTTTCCACCTAAAACCATTAAAAAAATTCCTCCAAAAATAGATATTACTTTAATTTGATTCGTACAAAAAAAATCCTCTTCTATGAAGTGCATGTCAATATTCTAAAAAATAAATATAGTATAAATAGGTAGTTTGAAAGAGGGAGAGGAAGAAGTGGGTTGGATTTGATGAGGGAGTTTAGTGTTTGGAAAAAATAATCATTAAACACATTGTTAGTTATTTTTTGATTTTGATTTTTCTTTTCAAAATTAAATAAGTTAAATTGAAAAAGAATATAATAATTTTGTTTATTATGAGTTAATATAAACAAATATGATATTTATTAAAAAAAAATCCTCTTTTTTGAATATAAATCAAGTATTTAATAATAAATTATTTTTTTATATATTTTTCCACCAAAAATCATAAAAAAAATTCTTCCAAAAATAGAGACTACTTTCATTCGATTTGGACAGAAGAAAGAAACCCTCTTCTTTGAAGTGCATGTCAATATATATAATATATAAAAATAGAAACATTTTATGCCCTCACATTAAGCCATGTCACTATTATGACATGGCATTATGTGATTCTCCCATTGGTCTATTATTTCCTATATAAATCAAGTGGTTAAATTTGGAAATCTGTGAAGGATATTTTAGTCATTTACATTCATGACATAAATGTAGATATTAGAAATTGAAATCAAAATCAAGTGCTTTTGATTGGATGCCTTAATTTACAAAAAAAAAATTCTCCCAAATTCTTTGACCTCAATTATTTTATAATAAATTAATTTTTAAAAAAACAAATTTACACCAAAATTCATAATTTTTTTTTTCTCTACAAATAGAGACTAATTTCATTTGATTCGAACACAGAAATAAATAATCTTTCTTGAATATAAATCAAATATTTTATAATAAATTACTTTTTTTTCCACCTAAAACCATTAAAATTAAAGTTTCCTCCAAAAATAAATATTACTTTTATTTGATTCGTACAAAAAAAAATCCTCTTCTATGAAGTGCATGTCAATATTCTAAAAAGTAAATATAGTATAAATAGGTAATTTGAAAGAGGGAGAGGAAGAAGTGAGTTGGTTTGATGAGGGAGTTTAGTATTTGAAAAAAAAAATCATTAAACACATTGTTAGTTATTTTTTGATTTTGATTTTTCTTCTCAAAATTAAATAAGTTAAATTGAAAAAGAATATTATAATTTTGTTTATGATGAGTTTATGTAAACAAATATGATATTTATTTAAAAGAATCCTCTTTTTTGAATATAAATCAAATATTTTATAATAAATTATCTTTTTATATTTTTCCACCAAAAATCATAAAAAAATTCCTTCAAAAATAGAGACTACTTTCATTCGATTTGGACAGAAAAAAGAAATCATGTTCTTTGAAGTGCATGTCAATCTATATAATATATAAAAAGAGAAACATTTTATGCTCTCACATTAAGCCATGTCCCCATTGGTCTATTATTTCCTATATAAATCAAGTGGTTAAATTTGGAAATCTGTCAAGGGTATTTTAGTCATTTACGTTCATGATATAAATGTGTACTCTTCTACACACATTTATCAAAAATAATTATGATACACCACAGATGAGCTTGAACTCGAAAGGAAATTGTGCTTCCTCTTTTTTTCCCTTCAAGAGTTAAAAATCAAAGATTTGTAGTAATATGTGTCAAAGATACAAGTAACTATTGATCATCCGTAAATGTGTATCCATGATTCAACCAACTGATATAAAACGAAACTGAAAGTACGATACAGTTACAGAGTAGCGGTGGTCTTATCTAAACGAAACTGAAAGTACGAAACTGAAAGTACGATACAGTGATTTTATTTTTATCTTTAGTTTATGGTGTTTGTTGGACGAAATGTTATGAACAGATAGATATCCGCATAATGAAATTCCCCTGACATACTTTCCTTTTTTATATTGGTGCGAATTTTTCTGTTGGTTTTGCCCACTATTTTATTGTTTCTGGTTCTTTAACTTGCTTTAAATGATCCATTTATTTCGATATATAAATACTGTGCATAAATTTGATGTGGTTCTTTTGCCATATTTTATGTTGGTCTCTGAATTTGATATTTTGAGCTTGATTGGATTACTCAAAAGTTTGGGAATTTGATGGACAATAATATATGGGTAGACCTCTGCGTGAATGGGATTGACTGTATTTCAGAGACTTGAAATTGTAATTATCTGATCAAGGTAGAAGTGAGCTAGGAGAAGCGCGGGATAAGTACAAATTAACTGTCTAATGTTACCCCAAATGAATCATTAGGAATATATGTTGGTGCTCTTAAAATGTTGGTAACAGGCATCATCTTTTATCACAATCTAATTAATCCCTAAGGGATTCAACATCAAAATTCATAGTCCATTACTCCATTGGCCACTCAACACTGCAGGAACTAATAATGCATATACTCCGTTCTTCTTGGCCTTGAAACAACAATTGGTTTCTATCTTTTTCTGTTCTCCCCAAGTTGTTTTTGTTTTACATAGTTTAGGGTTGTCATATGAATGCTTTAGAAACTGTAACTAAGATGAAATGTATATTATTGCACATTGAGTTGTATTGATCACATTCTTCTACTCTGGATTTCCTCAGAGAGGAGAAGAATAGACTTTTTTCATTTAATCATAAAACATTCTCTTTGGTAGCAAACTATCAATATATCTACCCTGTTACCAGATTGTTCAGATGTGATCCTGCCATCCTGGCCACACTATATAATCATGACACATAATAGAATACTTTGCCTATCTTGAAATGTGAATGATTGTTCTAACCTAAATGATTTTAGCCTAATTTTTTTATGTTTGTTTTATGTGTAGGTGCGGACATGATGCAATTGTAGTTTAAACAAGCAAAGAAGGAGCAAAGCAGGAGAAAGACTTTGGTTTTGTTACGTATTTTGATTTGGTTACTCTGTAACTATGTTATTATTCAATCGTACTAAATCAATTGCCTTTGAATTGTATGAATTGAATTTGATGTGGAGCAAGAGGGTGAAAGTTTTTGGTTTTGTAACTCTGTTTACATTATAAAGCTTTGAGCTTTATACATTCTCGAATGAATTCTTGATTCATAGGAATGGGTCATTGTATATATTGTATCTTCCTTAATCCTTATGCTCAGCTGCCAAGATGTTTTCATGTTGCAGTGTTGCACTCATACAGTGATCGTACGGCTTCCTAATGTACTGACATACATTGTTGTTCTTCCTCTATTTATGCCCTTTCTACTTCTTCTTATATCTGATTTATTTTCATTGTTATTCACTCGGTAAACTGACTCGAATCGGGTTTACCCTACTCGACTCGGTCTCACCCAACTCTACATGGCATATTCGCTTCGAACCCAGAAACCCGCCGAGCTCAATTCCAAATACCTGAGTCAAACTCGGCAGGTCTCATAGCAACTCGACTCGACCCGTGGAAACTCGACTCGATATTTTTTCATTGTAGTCTCGACTCGAACTCAACCATAGTTTTAAGATTCTCTATCTCTAAAAATGCTTTGCATCAGTTTTTCTTAATTGATTAGCTTTTTTATTCCCGTCGAATTTCGACGGGCTATGAACTAGTAATATACTAAAAGTTGCATAACTTGTTAACATTAAAAAAAAAAAAAAAAAAAAAAAAAAAGTGCTCTCTTTACTTCTACCTCACTTGTTTCATGGTAAAATTATACTACAATTGTCTCCTTATTTATAAAAGATATTTACTCCATCCGTTTTATCCAAAAAGACGCAAATTTGGATTTTGAGTTTTCCATTTGAAAAAACACATCTAAAATGGAAATATTTTAACACTTTATTCATGTGACCTACTTGTCATACTAACAATAATTACCCATTTACTATTCCCTATCAGTGAGACGATGGGGGATAAGTTTCATCGTCGAGAGTGCGTAATAGCTCACTGGTCGAGCGCTCTTGCGCCGAAGATGAACGGGGCTAAGCATTCTGTCAAAGCCGTGGGATGCAAAAATACATCGGTAGGGGAGCGTTCCGCCTAGAGGGAAGCCCCCGAGCTAGCGAGAGTGGACAAAGCGGAAGCGAGAATGTCGGCTTGAGTAACGCAAACATTGGCAAGAATCTCACTTTCTCTCTCGGACCCCACTTTTCATACTCACAACAATTACTCTTCCATACAATTTTCTTAATTTTCGTGTAAAATCAATTATGTGCCTTTTCGAATGGAGCGGAGGGAGTATTTTAGAACAAAAAGAAACTAAAAAAAGAACAATGTGATATCCCCCCTTCCCATATTACCTTACCCATTTTGTTATTTTGTGCATCCCACTTTAAAGTTCCACTTTACTAAAAAGGAAACTTTTTAATACTTCTTTATTCATGGAACTCACTTGTCATACAACACTTTTCAAATTCACTATTCTCTCCACTCATTCTCTCTCCTACCCACTCACAACTCCTACTTTAATAATATTATTCCTTATTTTTCGTTCTCAATAGTAAATGAGTAAGCTATTATGAATCGAAGGAAGTATTTATTAGGGATATTTATTAGGGGACGGGGAATTGTGATAGTATTTATTAGGGAATGGGGAATACTATGGGTATTTTCATTTTCAACAGTAGACCTCCAGAGTAAGACCAGTCCTAATGCACTTGCAATAATAAACAGGTTCATCATTCTAGAATTATGATGACCTTGGTGGGTGCCCGAGAGACATGAATAGATTTTTTGTATCACTCTGTGTAACAGAGTATATCACTAGTGATCCGCTCAGAATTATTAAGGCCGATATCATTCATCCGTGTATATGTCGTTGGATCAATTGTGATTATGGTACATAGTACAGAGTAACATATAAGATCTGGATTTTAGGGGTGTAAATGGTTCGGTTTGGTTCGGTTTGGACAAATTTAGAGACCAAACCGCTAGTACTCGGTTTGGAAAAATCCCAAACCAAACCGAACCATGGAAAATTTCGAACCGAACCGAACCGAACCACCTCGGTTTGGTTCGGTTTGGTCTCAAACCGCGGTTCCATTAAGCGGTTCAAACCGCGGTTTGGTTCGCGGTTCAAACCGCGGTTTGGTTCGCGGTTCAAACCATGTTCATACACAATGCTCTCACTATTCTAATGTCAACAAGCATGAAGCATGCTAGTTACTCTTTGTATTGTTATATTTAGGATGACAGAACTGCCCTATGCCTTACGAGCCTTCAGTGCATGAACTCGGGTAACACTTGCACCAAAAACAAAAACAAAAATTGCACCAAAATAAAATCAGGTAACATACTCAAAGCACTAAAATAAATGGCAAGAACTGCTGGAACTTCACAATGGAAAAAATAAATCCCAGCTTCACATAAAGAAAATGGTACTCTTACTTAAGTCAAACCTGTGGAATTCCGGCATGTAGTGCTTTGCAAAGGTGGATCCACTAGCCAAAAGTCAAAATAAAAGAAACAGAAAGTAGATCATTGGCAACTTACGGTGGTGCGATGTTACAAAGCAAATGTAGAAAAAAAGATAACAAACTCCGCCTCCATGATGAATTGCAATGCACATTTTGAAAACAAACCACTTGTATGGTATCAAACTAATTATAAAATGATGAAAGACTTCATTGTCAGTCACCTTCATAATTTACAAACAATCGGGAACAAAGAAACTCCTAACAAATTGAACACGTTTATCTGAACGCGAATAACGGAGGAAAAATTGATCGGGAAAGTGGATTGTTAGGGTTTCGATCGTGAGAATGAAGCCCTAATTGGTGATTTAGGGAGGCGGAGATAGGGTTTGAGAGGATTTGGGGGAAGGGTCTGAGACCCGATTTGAGGGTGGACTTGAGAGAGCAGAATGGTCAGACGGGCAGGGTGAGGCGGAATGAAGGGTGAGACGTGAGGTGAGGACGAGGATGAAGGAAGGAAGAGGAAGAGTGAGGTTCGTCTTCGCCGTCGGAAATGGCGGAGACCGAGAGAGAGAGAGATGAGAGCCGCATTGGGAAATTGAAAAGAAAGGATAAGGAAAGGATTTAGATTTTATATTTTGTAATAAGTTAATTAGGTTAGGGTTTGAAAATCAACGGTGGAGATTAAATCAAAAATAATCAATGGTTAATATGACGGTTTGGGCGGTTCAGCTCGGTGGTTCGGTTTGACGGTTCAGCTCGGTGGTTCGGTTTGGCGGTTCAGCTCGGTGGTTCGGTTTGACGGTTCAGCTCGGTGGTTCGGTTTGGCGGTTCAGCTCGAAATGGTTCGGTTTGGTTCGGTTTGGTTCGGTTTGGAGGAGTCAGACCACAAACCAAACCGAACCGCATGGTTTATAGAATTTTGAAATCGAGCTGAACCACTAAGGTATAAAAACCAAACCAAACCACGTGGTTTGGTTCGGTTCGGTCTCAAACCGCGGTTTGAACCGAACCGCTGACACCCCTACTGGATTTTGCCATTGCCAAATCTGTGGGCAGAGATTTGGAATTCCCTTTTCCGTGCATCTAACAAAATTAAACCACCACAATTTAAAATTAATTATATCACCAAAATAATGTAGCTACACTCAGTTTGCAAATCGTTATAGCTAGATCGATTGTTCAATCTAATCCTCAAATACTGTTTTCTTAACCGCCATATTACAAAATTCAATCCAAGATAAATTACACAAATAAGCCAGAGAATATAATGAGACTTCTACAAAATACGTATGAAACAGCATCACATGAAAAATGCCTAAAGAATCATTTGATTATGTAACAGAAAGCTTGCCTGTTTCAGATCCGATCTGTAATTAAATTTCAGTTCTCTACACTGCCGGCACTCTATGATTTTACAAAAATTGAGCATCAATCAAATTTTGACGTCTTAGATCTGACCTTTTGATCAAACGCGAGAGACCATTTCGGCGACGGCGGCGGAAGACACCGAACCACTGAGCCCCGAGAACAATCCAGAACCAGGTAGCTCTTGATCATCTAGGAACAAATCCTCTGGATCTCTAAACGCGCCGTGGACGCACACAATCCCTAGCCCGATCAATGTAGCGGACATGAGAAGCGATCCGACGGACGTTAGGAAGATAACGATTACCGTTAACACGATCAGTACGCCTAGGGTTTCACGATCGGAGAAGGTGCGGCCGAAGAACACGACAGGCTGATCTGAGGGGCGGAAGAGGTAGAGGAAGAGCCAGGCGGCGAGGAGGGATATGAGAGTGAGGAGTGAGAAGGGATGGGAGAGGAGAGACAAAGCGAGTACGGCGGCGAGTAAGGTCAGGTAGTTAACGCGAAAGTATGTGTAGTTTTTACGGATGCGCGTGGTAGCGTCGGAGAGGGATGTAGGCTTGGAGAAGGCGGTACGGTCGATGAGCTCGTACCATGGTTTGCGGCGGGAGAAGGCGCGGCGGAGGGAGTCGGAGAGGCGGCTTATGAAGGAACGGAGGGCGGGATTGGCGACTGGTAACGACAGGAGGGAGTAGGATGAGCCGCCGCCGGAGGAGGAGGTGGTGGGATTGGAGATCGGGATTGATTGGGAGGAGGAGGACATTGAGGGGAATTTGAGTAAAGAATAAGGGTAATTTAGGAAGAGTAGAAAGAGAAATTTTGGGAGTTTGGAGCGGTTGATGTTTGACTTGGTTTTAGTGAGGGTTCTTTATAAATAGACGGTGGAGGGGAATGGAAATTTATGATATTTAAATGGGGTAATGGAAGCCGTTGATGGTGGAAGGGACGGTGGTGATTGGTATGGGGTGGAGTGAGGGTGATGGAGTAGATCTCTAGAGTGATTGGCTTGTATTATCAGTCACGCGTACAGGCATCAGCAGCGTCGTGCAAGGGTAACTTCCAAAAGTGAAAAGTGGAGGGTATTGCTATTTCATACCCAAAATTATACTCCCTCAGTTCCAATAAGTGTTTCACCTTTTTTGGTGGGCATGCAAATTATGAAAATGAAAGGGAAAAAAAAATGTTGTGAATGTAATTTGAAAATAGGAGAAAGAATTAGTGGAGGAAATATTAAATTATAATGGTGTTATGAGTATTAAAATAATGCAGGAGAGAGAATGAGTGGAGGAAATACTAGTAAAGATTCTTTGCCAAAAAAAAAAAGATGAAGCTTCTAACGGAACACCCTTTTGAGTAATTAGTGAAGCTTTTATTGAAACGAAAAGAGTATACTCAAAAGGCAAAACCCATACTTCCTCCTTCTCATCATCAGACTTAAACTTAACTTAAACTTAAGATTAAGATAATTTATTATTTTCGGTGTCTCATTTTTTAACATTTAAAAATAACAAGTTTATATTATTTTTATATTTAATAAAACTCACTTATTATATTCAAAATAACAATTTCCTTACTATTTCTCTCAATTATTATATTTCTTATTTTATTTTTCATGCTCACAATACCTACTCTACTCATTCTCTCTTCTGTTATTATATTAGTATTTCTTAATTCCAGTATCAAAGGAGAAAATTCTAAGTCGGATCGAGCATACTTTGATCATTTAACAATACTCGTTTATCAAATGTCTTCATATGTTGGTGTTACAAGGGTGTACAATTACAGAAAATTAAATAAGATACAATTAATAAAAAACTGAAAATACTAAAAGGAGAAGTTGTTGAAATTTCTGCACGAGCCCAATAAAACCACTGTCTCCTTAAGACATATTCGATCCCTCACCGAGTGTGCTTGAGTTTTCTTGGATCGCTTGTCTCCCGTGATAACGTGCGGGACTGGGGCACTTTGCACCTAAGTTCCCGGCGAGCTGAATAGAGCTTGGACAATATCACCTCTTCTTGTAACTATGCAAGGAGGCCAAAAGAAGATGACAATATGCAACCAAAGAGAATGGAGAAGGATTGCAAGAGAAAAAGATAATTTCTGCAGTGATTTTTCTCTCAAAATTGTTTGCTACAGATTTTTCAAGTGTCTACCAAGTAAGTCTAATTGTTGTTAAGAAACAACAATTTAAACAACTTCCAAAACATTATGCCAAAATAAAAACTGATTTCAATCATTAATCCAAGAATTATTGCAAATAATTTTCGGACATTAAACAAAAATATTAAACAATAATATTAAACAATAATATTTTGATTTTCAATTTTTTCATTTATGGCATGACTGTTACACTTTGAAATCAATGCAAACATAACTGCTCAGGAGCTGCTCGACCGAGTCATGTACCTTGCTCGGCCGAGCAAGGCTTTTCCCAGATCTGCTCGGCTGAGCAATGCATATGCCTCGGCCGAGCATGGCTTTCCAGAAACTTGATACTTACTGCCATGCTATGCTCGGCCGAGTTAACACTCTTCTCGGCCGAGCACCTCAGTAAAATTCAAAGCCATTTTTGATTTACAAAATCAAAATTTATTATCAAGATTTGGGCCAAATCCTTTGAACATTCAACTTTAATACATCCAAAAACCATTTTGGACAATTAAATATTTTATTTCACAATCACAAACCCAATTAAGTAATTTGACAAAATTACCCTTTAGAAATTAAACTATTAATTTCCTTCAAACCACACTATTTTTCCAACAATCCCCCACATGAAGGAAATTCATGAGGATAGGTGATAAAGTCCGGCAGTGGAAAACCTGCATAGGATAGGTAGGGGTTTGCCCTTTGAACCTTCCCTTGTAAAAGCATATTTACTCTACTCGCTAATCAGTAGACACGATGTCCTTGAAATGCTAGCTTTTTGTGTAGCCGATCATATACTTTACACAGGTATCTCCCTAACACAATTCAGCTCTCATAGTTGTGTCCATTCATGGCCCTGGATCACAATGCCTGGCTCTGTGAAAAGGTCTAAGAATTGAGCCTCACACAATTCTCCTCGAAGCGGCCTCTACTTCTTTCTCACATAGGTGATTCTTTTAAGTAACCCATTTTACTTCACATAAGAATCATTAAAAGCCATAGGCTTAACTTCATTCATCTCGGGATGTCACTTTAAGGAATGAGCATAGGGTTGACCCCCACAGTGACGCTACAAGTCTTTTAACAGTTAGGTTGTCCCTTTGAACCTAGATCTTGGGATCTCCAGTCAACTAGGTTGGGTTTTCCGCTGTGTTTAACTTCTCAAGAGGCTTTAAACCCATTCCCAATGTCAACCTTGCAACTATCTCTTTGCTTAACCCTTTGGTTAGCGAATCCGCCAAATTATCTTTTGACCTCACATAGTTAATAGATATGGTGCCAGTTGCAAGTAGTTGTTTAATGGTATTATGTCTTCGACGTATATGTCTAGATTTACCATTATACATATGACTTTGTGCCCTACCAATCGCAGATTGGCTATTGCAATGTACATTAATTGCGGGCACGGGCTTTTTCCATCTTGGAATATCTTCTAGAAATTGGCGTAGCCATTCAGCTTCTTCACCACATTTATCTAGTGCTATAAACTCAGATTCCATGGTTGATCTGGCTATAACAGTTTGCTTAGAAGATTTCCATGATATAGCTGCACCTGCTAATGTGAATAAATATCCACTTGTAGACCTTGAGCCTTTGATATCTGATATCCAATTAGTATCACTATATCCTTCTATCACAGCTGGATGTCTAGTGTAATGTAATTCAAAATCACAAGTATATCTTAAGTACCTTAGTACTCTTACTATACCCTTCCAATGATTTGTTCCAGGATTACTTGTGTACCGGCTTAACTTGCTAACCGTATAAGCAATATCCGACCTAGTACAACTCATCAAGTACATTAGACTTTCGATGATTCTCGAATACTCTAATTGAGACACCGGTTCATCTCTATTCTTTGCTAGATGAAGACTTGGGTCGATTGGAGTACTCGCTATTCCATTGTCATCCTTGCTAAATTTCTCAAGAATTTTATCCACATAATGAGTTTGACTTAACACAAGTCCATTAGATATTCTAGAAATTTTAACTCCAAGGATTACGTCCGCAAGTCCCATATCTTTCATTTCAAACTTTGAATTCAACATGTCTTTCATGGATTTGATCATCTTATCACAACTCCCTATGATAAGCATGTCGTCTACATAAAGACACAAAATGACATAGCCATTTTCCGTGGTTTTAGTATAGACACATTTGTCACACTCATTTATCTTAAATCCACTTTGCATCATAGCATTATCAAATTTCTGATGCCATTGTTTTGGTGCTTGTTTCAAGCCATACAATGACTTTACTAATTTGCATACCTTCTTTTCTTGTCCATGCGCAACAAACCCCTTGGGTTGTTCCATGTAAATCTCCTCTTCTAAATCTCCATTTAGAAAGGTTGTTTTTACATCCATTTGATGTATTTCAAGATTTCTCAATGCGGCAATTGCAAGTACAACTCTTATTGACGTTATTCTCGTAACGGGAGAATATGTGTCAAAATAGTCTAGGCCTTCTTTCTGTCTGTAACCTTTAATTACAAGTCGGGCCTTATACTTATCAATTGTTCCGTCTGCCTTCATTTTTCTTTTGAAAATCCACCTATATCCTAGTGTTTTGCTTCTCGGAGGAAGGTCCACTAGTTCCCATGTGTGATTTTGCAAAATGGAATCAATTTCACTTTTAATTGCTTCCTTCCACAAAGATCCTTCCGAAGAGCTTACGGCTTCTTTGCAACTTTGTGGTTCACTTTCTACCATATAGGTTAGAAAGTCCGGACCATAGGATTTTTCAATCCTAGCTCTTTTGCTCCGTCGAGGTTCTACATCTTCTTCTTCACTTTTATCTTGAACGTGTTCTTCTTCTATTGAATCTATTACCCTAGTCGATGAGCTTGCCTCATTTCTTGACTTACACGGGAATATATTCTCAAAGAAAGATACGTTCACAGATTCCATTATAGTATTCTTGTGTATAGTATCAATTTTCGACTCATACACAAGAAATCTATAAGCACTACTGTTATGTGCATATCCAATGAATATGAAATCAACAGTTTTAGGTTCAATCTTCACCTTTTTAGGAGGAGGTATGGCTACCTTTACAAGACACCCCCACACTCTCAAGTGTTTGTAACTTGGCACTCTTCCATGCCATAGTTTATAAGGAGTTTTGTCTTGTTTCTTTCGGGGTATTTTGTTTAACACGTAGTTAGCCGACAACACGGCTTCTCCCCACATGTTATCCGGTAATCCCGAACTCAATAACATGTCATTCATCATTTCTTTCAATGTCCGATTTTTCCTTTCGGCAACACCGTTTTGTTGGGGTGTATAAGGTGCCGAGGTTATATGTTTAATTCCACTTTGAGCACAAATTGCTTCAAATGGAGATTCATGTTCACCTCCTTTATCACTTTTTAGCACCTTAATTTTTCGGTTTAATTGATTCTCAACTTCGTTTTTATATAGAGTAAACTTCTCTATAGCTTCATCTTTACTTTTTAGAAGATACACATAGCAATACTTTGTGTCATCATCTACAAAAGTCATGAAGTACTTATTGCCGTCCCGTGATTGTGTTGATTTAAGGTCACATAAGTCCGTGTGAACCAATTCAAGTGGTTCACTATGTCTTTCAACTGAATGGAATGACTTTCTTGTTAATTTTGCTTCTACACAAATTTCACATTTTTGTTTACAATCAACTTTAAACTTTGAAATAAATTTGCTTTTGTCAAACAACGTATAGAATCAAAATTAACATGACAAAGTCTACCATGTCACAAATTAGATGACTCAAGCAAGTAAACGGAAGAGATATTCATATCATTAGCTTTCGCCTTAACAACCATTACACTTAGCTTAAACAGTCCATCATTGACATAATCTTTGCCTATAAACATTCCACTCTTAGACAAAGTGACTACATTGGACTCAAACACAATACGAAATCCATGCTTTATCAAAAGTGATCCGGACACCAAGTTCTTCTGGATGTCGGGCACATAAAGCACGTTGTTGAGAGTCAACTCCTTCCCGAATGTCATCTTCAAAACCACTTTTCCTTCTCCTTTGATCTCGAAGGTGGCTGAATTCCCCATGAATAGCTTCTCGCCATTCTTAGCAACAAAAGTACTAAACATGTCTCTATTGGAGCACACATGTCTAGTAGCACCGGTGTCAATCCACCATTGATTTGGGTTTGAACCCACCAAATTCACCTCGAAAATCACAGTTGCGAGGTGCATCTCGGACACATCTCTAGCTTCCACCATGTTTGCCTCACGAGCCTTCTTTGACAACTTGCAAGCATGAGCCTTGTGGCCTTCACCGCCACAATTATAACAAGTTCCTAAGAACTTCTTCTTGGAAACACCACCTTTTGGTCCCAAGTGGAAATTCTTGAAAGTTGTCACAACCTTCCCTTTTCCCTTACCAAACCTTTTGCCTTTGGAGCTTTCACCATGATCCACCACATTGACCTTAGCCACACTAGAAACAAACTTGGTCTCAGCGACTCTATTATTCTCTTCAATACTCAAACAAAGGATTATTCCTTCCACATCCATTTCCTTTCGCTTATGCTTAAGGTAGTTCTTGAAATCATTCCAAGATGGAGGCAATTTCTCAATGATTGCAGCCACTTGGAAGCTTTCACTTATAACCATACCTTCAACATGAATCTCGTGCAAAATAGTTTGAAACTCATCCACTTGAGATTTCACACTCTTGTTGTCCACCATCTTAAAATCAAGGAAACGGGCAACAATGAACTTCTTTGTTCCCGCATCCTCAATCTTATATTTGTGGTCCAACGACCCCACAATTCCTTTGCAGATTTCTTCTCATTAAACACATTATAGAGAGAATCTGAAAGCGAATTAAGGATATAATTTATGCACAAGTATTCCCCATGCTTCCATGTTTCAACCGCAGCCAAAGTTGTAACATCGGTTTCTCCTTCACTCACCTTTGACATATTCTCTTTCAGATATTTTGCCAAGTGCAAGGTAGTGAGGTAGAAAAGCATCTTTTGTTGCCAATGCTTAAAGTCGTGGCCAACAAACTTCTCGGGTTTTTCCGCATGAGGGGTCGGGATATGGATCGTAGGAGCATTTGTCACAATTGTCGAGCCACTTGTGTTTCCAGTTTGGGGATTAGTTTGGGGTCCAGTTTGGGATCCAATTTGCGTCTCCACGTTGTTGTTGTTATTCGCCATCTGAAACACAACAACTTAGTTAGTATTTCCTGTTTTTTCAAAACTGTAATCGACTCCCTCGATTAGGGGTATATCTTAAGATTGTTACAAGGGTGTACAATTAAAGAAAATTAAATAAGATACAATTAATAAAAAACTGAAAATACTAAAAGGAGAAGTTGTTGAAATTTCTGCACGAGCCCAATGAAACCACTGTCTCCTTAAGACATATTCGATTCCTCACCGAGTGTGCTTGAGTTTTCTTGGATCGCTTGTCTCCCGGATAGAACGTGGGGACCGGGGGCACTTTGCACCTAAGTTCCCGGCGAGCTGAATAGAGCTTGGACAATATCACCTCTTCTTGTAACTATGCAAGGAGGCTAAAAGAAGAAAATGACAATATGCAACCAAAGAGAATGGAGATGGATTGCAAGAGAAAAAGATAGTTTCTGCAGTGGTTTTTCTCTCAAAATTGTTTGCTACAGATTTTTCAAGTGTCTACCAAGTAAGTCTAATTGTTGTTAACAAACAACAATTTAAACAACTTCCAAAACATTATGCCAAAATAAAAACTGATTTCAATCATTAATCCAAGAATTATTGCAAATAATTTTCGGACATTAAACCAAAATATTAAACATTAATATTTTGATTTTCAGTTTTCCCATTTATGGCATGACTGTTACACTTTGAAATCAATGCAAACATAACTGCTCAGGAGCTGCTCGACCGAGTCATGTACCTTGCTCGGCCGAGCAAGGCTTTTCCTAGATCTGCTCGGCCGAGCAAGGCATATGCCTCGACCGAGCATGGCTTTCCAGAAACTTGGTACTTACTGCCATGCTATGCTCGACCGAGTTAACACTCTGCTCGGTCGAGCACCTCAGTAAAATTCAAAGTCATTTTTGATTTACAAAATCAAAATTTGTTATCAAGATTTGGGCCAAATCCTTTGAGCATTCAACTTTAATACATCCAAAAACCATTTTGGACAATTAAATATTTTATTTCACAACCACAAACCCAATTAAGTAATTTGACAAAATTACCCTTTAGAAATTAAATCATTAATTTCCTTCAAACCACACTATTTTCCAACAGTTGATCCCAAAGAGGCAAGGGTATGAAAAATTGATATAGGAGAGGTGAATAACTGTTTTAAAACGTTTTCAAACTATTTTGCAAAGTAAAGACAAATGTTTACTAACATTTAACTTGTTATGAGAGACGCTTCAATAGAGAGTAAAATGCACAGCGTAATATGTTAAGGGCGCAGACGCTCTAAAAACAAGAGGGGCACATACACACAAAGGGAGCACTAGTTTGGCTTAAAAGAGTTGGGCTAAAAATGAGGAGCTAAGACAATTTCAACAATAATACAATGCAACTAAATATTTCAAACATATTAAGATCAAACAAGCAAATATGGTAAGAACAATTATAAACTTCAAAGTAAAATGAAGAAAATAAGAACAAGTAATTTGGAGAGGTTCAATCGTTAAAGATTTACGTCCTATATCAAGATGGTTAGTATTTGATATCTAAACATTGTTTTGTATTATATTCATGTTGTAGAGATTAAAAAGTATCTTGATTATGAATCTAACAACTACTTTCAATGAATAACAAATCCTAAATGTTTCTCTAGCAAATGATCTATGTAATCAAGATTCTAGAGGTGTGTGTGTATCAAGAAATCAAAAACTCTTTATAAATCTATATGATCTAGAGCTTGATGATTCTTGTGTGTTACAAGGCTATGTAAGAAATTTGAGCTTGGATGTATGAAGGTATAAAGGTGTTCTTTAATTTCTGGAAATTTTGAAAGCAATCTTCAAAGGAGGTCTAACAATCTGAATCTCAAACAAATTCAAAAGGTTGAAGCTATAGGGTATTTAGAGTTATCTTAAAAAATTAGCCTTTGGAGATCTTTGCAGATAAGCTCTAATGACAATGTGTTGTTGATTGTTGATTGGAGCACGTGTGTCCAATATAGCCGTTATACACAAAGCATTTGGATAAAGATAAGAGTTGTCTTGAGACATGTGTCTTCGTGTAAAAGGATCCTTATAATTCCAAGGTTGTTGATCTTCATATCTTTCAAAAATCTTCTAAGTCTTAGTTGAACTGTTGGGGCGATTGAGTCTTGAGCTCTATAAAACTCTATATAGGAGAATACTCAAAGGGGCACTCATAGGTGAGTTTAGGGCACTCAACCATGATCTATAGGCACTCATAAAAATCCTTGGGGCGCCACAACGGAGCTGGAGAGCGCTCAAGGTTTTGAGAGGGGCGCTCCACTTCTTCTTGACTTAGCAAAGAACTTCTCAAAACATTAAGTGCATATCTTATTACATAACCTATTATATAAATGGACTATCTAAAAATTGAAGTATAAATAATTTTTACATAGGGTCCTAAAGTTCACAAAATAACCAAGGTGATGGTATCGATCAAATCTAACATAGTTTTTTAGAAGTGTATAGGACAGGATACCCAACATCATCAATGTTTTCATCTTTGTTATGTTCTCTCCCAAGTACACAATTTTTGCAATGTTATCATTCCGTTAAAAGAGCCTTCAATTTTCTAATGGAAGTTGATTACATGCCTGCATATAACTAACTTTAATTAAATAATTAACGATCTTAGTTATAGATAACTATGAGAAGATTAAAAAAAAATCGGATAACTAAGAAAAAGAGGAAAGCAAAAAAAGAAAAAACAACTAAAAAAAGTAACACATTTAGAGCATCTACAACATACTTTAAAATTTCAAGATAAAACACTATTTTGCTCTAATGAAACTCTAAACATTGCTTTATTATTAAACAACTCTACTTTTTTAACCATTTGATGTGAAGGATAAGAGCTGCGCTATCCCATTTTCCTTTCAATATATTTTTTTTAAAAAAACTTTTTTTTTTTTTTGATATATACTCCCTCCGTCCAGTTACATACTTCACACTTTCTATTTTGGGCGTCCAATTACATATTTCACACTTTGTTTCCTATATTATTTTAATACTCACAACACCATTATAATTTACTATTCCCTCCACTCATTCTCTCTCCTATTTTACTTTTACACTCACAACATTATATCATTATTTTTTTCCTTAATCCACGCGTGAACAGTAACCGTGAAGTATGTACTTGAACGGAGGGAGTATATATATATATATGACGACTTTATAATATAAAATATAAATAACGTAATTGAACGGAATAAAAGTGATGGGTCAGACTCAATCAATAAAGCCCAATATCCGAATCATTTCAGAGGTATATCAAATTAAATGGGCCTACCAAGCAGCTACAATTCTACCAACCCACCAGTATAGATCAGTCGGCCAAGCTAATTGTCCGACCTTTCTATATCCCGACCTAACTTTGTCTGAAACACGATCTACTACTTATGCAATCTCTGCCTAGTCAAGGCACAAACTCAGGTCGATATCGAACACTCAGGTGATCTCAATCAAACAACACGTGCGTCACCCACGTTGTAACTTATAACTGCCTCCTACATTCTCGAAGATGGTTACACTAGCATTATCTCCGTGATTTATGGGATTCACCAACATCTCATACCACCACTATATATAACAGATAATATTAAACGTTAAAAGGTAATATTATTTTCACTATTTGAGATTAAAGTTGTTCAATACAGTTTTTATTTACAAACTTAACGCTATATCTAATAATCATGTCGGATGGTATTAACCGTAGACAATCCCGGCTAGCTATTTGTTCGTGATTTCAAGTCATATTAGCTGTATTACAACATATCGCTGGAATAATGATGATTCAGATCGTTTATTGTGTCATCAGTAATATATTTATATAAGTGAAATACTAATGAATGTTTTAAGAATATTTTTATTTGATAAAAAATTTAAAGTAAATTGTTGTAGAAAATTGATGCAAAAATTGCTTTATTATAGAAAACTAGAATAATTCCGTGTCCGAGGACACGTTATTTTTTTTTAATTAAGCCCGTGTCTGAGGATACGGTTTTTTTTTTTTAAGGGCAAAATAGGAAATGGACAAAATAGTAAGAATAAATGAAAATTTCGACAATTGAAACTTTTCATTCAACTGTTCATTGAGGGGTCTAATTTATAATATAGATAGTGCAAATTTTGTTCCAAACCGTCGGAGATGATCTTAGTTATTAGTGAGCCTATGACCCTTCCCCCACCAACCAATATTACATAACCTAATTAAACCCCCCATTATTATAGTTCTATTCCATAAATCCCCATTTCCCACAAAAATATGAATACAAATACAATTTCCACAGTTGAGCTAACAAATCCCTTCGTCTCTCTTCCTCCGCACCTGGTCTTCTCCCCCGGCCATTCCATCTCCGAGCAGAGGCCTTCAACGGTGTTCTCCGAACCCAAAAAATTCCTATTTCAAATATACCAAACTTTCAAGACTTTCACCCAAAGCAATCTTCAAAATGAAATTTCCATTCCGATGAACTGTCTTCAACTAGAAATTGAAAAAGGGGACTCCAAATAATAGGTAAGTGGCCGTTCGAGTTGGGGCTCGCGAAATCCATCTAATGGTGGATTAGATGATGTCGCAACTGTGTATTAGATGGAAATCTTCAACCAAAGGCAAGGGCTTGCAATTCCGTTTGGAATGTGGAGACATATCGTGGGTATAGCGGTGGTTGAACTGGGTGGAGGAAAATTTGAAAATGGTGGTCGAGAGTGACAAATGACAGTGACGATGAAGAAGACTATGGAAAATGACCAATTGACCTTATTTTTTGATGTGTAATTCAGAGAAAGAGGGGTAGATTGGTCACTTGAATTCCCAAAGTAGATCATTAAATTTGAGTCAACTCTAGTGAAGAACCCATTATTTTCTTAACGAGTTTAATCACATTACCTAACCCCGTTAATTTTTGGACGTCTCCATTAGCAGAGTAAGCACATTACAAAAAATTGATACCTGAATGAGGACATTACAAAAAAAATAAACATCAATGATCATATTTGGAAAACATACATTCTTAAGTGACCAAAATATGGATTTTGCCTAGGGGCGGTTTGGGTGATACTCCCTCCGTCCCAAAATGTTTGTCTCATTTGACTTTTTTTGTTGAACTTTGACCACATTATATGATAATTTAATTATGTTCATGAAATTTTAAAAATTCCTATTGATTCACAATTAATAATATTATCAACAACAACTTTTAGAATTTCATGAACATGATTAATCTCTCATAAATTTGTGGTCAAAGTTCAACAAAAAAGTCAAATGGGACAAACATTTTGGAACGGAGGGAGTATATCGATTATATTTTGCTTATACCATTTACTAACCAATTTTGATTTGGTACACAAAAATATGTACCAATACCAACCACGAATGTTGGTATACCAAGTTTATTGATACGGTTGATACAATTGGTACTCGACATATACCAAATGTAAATGGAGACGAAAAATAAGTTGATATATTTTTTTTGTTTGATTTTTTTTCTATTATAAAGAGCAACACATTAACATAAAAAAGATGTCTCAAAACACAAATTATAAAGTTTTGAAACTAAAGAAAAATAGTACAACAAAAGTTTTTAAAATTAAACAATTGCGTAAGAGGGAGAGAAATCAACTTCTTGCCGAGTTTCGTAGAAAAGAGCGATGGAATTAGAAATTAAGAGTAACGACAGCTGCAACTTAAAGTTAGATACTCCCTCCGTCCCAGACCAAGGGTGTATGGGGTGGATTTCACGCTTCTTAAGAAATTTGTTAAAAAATGAATAAAAGTTAAATGTGAGATAGGAAATAGTAGTTAAATGTGTGGTAGGGAATAGGAAAGAGAATGTAAAAGTTAAATGTGTGGTAGGGAATAGGAGAGAGAATGTAAAAATTAAAAATATTTAATAGGAGAGAGAATGAGTGTGAGGAATAGTAAGTTAATGATTGATTTTTTTGTAAATATGTTAACTTTATAAGGGTATAATGAATGGTTTTTTTGTAAATATATGGAGATGATAAGGGTATAAATATATGGAAAACTTTCCATTTAAGGAAATGAACTCTTGGTCTGGGACGGACCAAAAGGGAAAGATGAACCCTTGGTCTGGGACGGAGGGAGTATATAAAAATGTGAATTCGCTAATGCAAATAGCGAGTTTCGCCCTACTTGTTCATTTTTGCAAATACTTTTCAGTGGTTGTCATTTCGAGAAATATTAAAAAAAAAAGAATTAAATGAGAAAAAAATCAAATTAACGCAACTTTTTTTAAAAAAAACAAATGCACAATCTCTAAATATATAAATAGTCGGGAAACTAACTGAATTTTTCAATGTAATATACCCTCGATTTCAAAATATATGACATACTGATGACGCCACAGCTTTTCGGGGTCAGTAGCGGTTCAGGATATCTGGCTAGGATATATTTGATGGTTTGATGTACCTAGATCACAACACAAACAAGCACCGTTAAGGTCAAAGTTGGATGTTACTCCAACTCAGACCCTCGGGTGTGAGAGTAAGAATACTGAGTAATAAGGCTTTGAATACCTTTGGAGTGTGTGTGTGTTTAGGTTTAGAGAGTAATAGAGCTTACTCAATTGTATATGGAACTTACCTTGCCCAAGGGGGTAAAGGCCTTCTATTTATAGGCAATGCAATGGTGCTTGTTGAGGTCAAGATGAGATCGGCCCTGGGGGCACTTTGGTATTTGACCGCCTACACGTGTCCGCAGCCTAATTGGTCCTGTCGGGAGGGAACATTGATCGTCCGGGGACATGGTGAAAGTGACATGAGCCGTGTAGCCGCTTAGTGCATTAAATGGAATAGTAGGCGCGGACCGAGCCGCATTGAATGCGTTATGGGGAGCCGGCAAGTGGCTGTCGAGCTGCAAGCTAACTTGCTCGGTAAGGCTTGACATTAACCGGGAAGCGATGTGCCCGCGGTCGACGTTGTGCCGCGGTCAAAGATATATGACGCGAGCACGGTTGATGCGGGCATGACTCATGCGGGCACGGATCCAGCGAGCAGGGTCCCAATGGTCCTCGATGGGGACGATGCGAGGAGGGACGCGGTCTTGACCACAAGGGCCTATTTGTCCGCGGTCTTCCCTCCAGCGGTCTAGGAACTGCTACGTCACTGGTTCCTTGGACTAGACCGAGCGCGGGCCCGGTCCAGTAGATCCGGGCTCATCAATGGCCCCTAGATCCAAGTGTGATTATTTATGGTCTGAGTGAGGAGCTACTAGAAGCTCGGTTTGCTCCAATTGTTCCTCGAGCGAGCACCAGTGTTAGCGCTTTTTGTTGTCTGTTGCTTGGCCCCATGGGCCAAAGGGAACGTTCGGGAGGCACCAGTGAGTGACACGTGGTCCCTTGCATGGCGTGCCTCCCGGTTAACAGGTGGGCCACTGCGAGATGAAAAGACGGGTTAGTGGTACGTACAGGGGTACGTGTCGCTCATCCAAGGGGGGCAATAAATGCAAAGGGTATTTAATTTTTCGAATTTTCAAACGTTGGAGACGGTTCAAGGTCCGAGGTTGGATTTTTGGGCTAATTAATACGGGTTAACGGGTTAACCCGTATAGGTAGGCCTTATAAATACCAAACCCTTAAACCTCAAACCCTTTTTACCGTTTCCAAACCTTCAGAGAGCCTTTGAGAGAGAAATTTCTTGCTGCGAACTCCGTGCTACTGTTTTTCGAATCCATCTCTCAATCTTTCTCTCGTAAGTAACTGTTGGGTGTTTTTTTCTTCTTCATCTCCCTCTATTTTTTCTTTTTTCTGGTTTCTGAATAATGACCACTCGAGAGTTTGGACCCCGCCGTCCCATAGAGTTAGGAGATGGGAGCACTCCAGATCTGTTTGCTGTTTGTAAACGGACAGGGGGGATATTTAGGAAGGTAGGCCATGGGTGGCTTAGGTTATCCCTTGAGTGCTTCCAATATTTCTGTGAAAAATCCCAATGGGGGCCTTTTGTCCCACCCCGGTTGTGGGAGGCCAAGGATAAAAGGGTAAAAAGGAACGGTGATGTTTTGGTGTTGGGGGGATACCGGTAGGCCGAGAAATTTTGTAATGGGGTTTTGTGCGGGTTTCCCCGCGAGAGAGGCTCGGCTCGAACGCCGTTGAATTAGTGAGGAGAGCGATTCGCGTCCCCGAAGTAGTTTGTGGATCGGGAAAAGTGTGAACTAATGGACTCCAGATCAATCAAACAATTCGCGGCACCGAGAGCGGGGACCCTGTGTGACCCTTTAGATGTTACGCCCCCGAGTACCATCTTTCCCCCGTTGTGCCCGCGGCTACTGTAGGCGGAGACAATTGAGCCGAGCGGTGAGGAACTTGACCCCCGGTTTCGAGGTGGCGGTGAATCGGAGGTGGCCCCCGCCCGTGGTGACCCCACCGGGTCTCTTTGGCTCCTCGAGCTCGGAGACCGAAGAGGATGACCGCGAGGAGGGGGACAGAGGGGGACAGGAGGGCCGCGGGGACCTCCAAGAAGGCCGCTGAGACCACCAACATTGTGGATGCCTTCGAGAGCTCTGACTCCGAGGAGGAGGAGGAGATTGTGGCCCCTGCCCGGAACAAAGGCAAGAGGCCAGCTAGGGATGTGAATCCTGGTCGCGGCCGTAAGAAGGCCAAGGAGGTGGCCACCATTGACTGGGAGGAGGAGATTTATGAGGTTTATAACGTGGACCGCAATGCTTACCGTGTCCGCACCCTTGGGCATGTTCATTTGAAGGACAAGGACAAGCTGCGGCCAGAGACCATAGCAGATGTCCGCGGGGACAACCGAGCCTGCGTTTTACGGGGCCCGGTTGAGAATGGATTGAGGCCGCCCTGGACCCTTTCTTTTACTTCTTCCCGGAGTTCAATGCCTCGCCCGCCCACGCACTCCGACTCCCAATGCCATCGGGCCATTGTCTCCTTCATAGTGTATGCATTCTGGGTTATGAACCTACCCTTGCTGGGCTCTACGCCTACTATCAGAACCAGATTAGCCGTGGTATCCTGAGCTTGAAGGCTAGGAACTACTCCACCCGGACTTTCTCTCCTCCCTCCAACAAATTTGACCAATGGAATCAGAAGGACATTTTGGTCATTGAGTCAAGATTTGGATGGCCCTTTTCCAAACCTTCACACCCCGTCCCGATGAAGGTGGCCGCTGGCAGTTATTCGGACCCGTCCTCAGCCGATGCTATGCGCACTGCCATAGAGGCATCGGCCCTTTATTTGGATAGCGGGGAGGAGCCCGTATATGACGTGGGCGCCGTAGTGGAAGATGAGCCCCTATTGATCTACTCGGGGGTGGCTCGCAGGAGGGCGCCCCACATGCCCCCCTGTGAGTAGAAATAGAGCCCTTGCCCGCGACCACGATTGGCGGAGTACACGAACATTACCGGTTTGAGGCGGATTGTAAGACACGTATCTTTGGGCGGCGAGTGCGATCCTCCCGAAATAATCGGTCTCGATTCCTCTATAAAAATTTGCCAATTTACTTTGCCTTTGATTTTTGAGCCTTTCTGCTAACCATTTTTCTTTCTCTCGAGTAGATCAGGAAGAGTATAACTTCGATGGCCCCTCTAAGTCTTTGCTTTCAGTGAAGGCCAAGAACCAGAGGGCCAACAAGGAAGCTGCCCAGAAGAGGCAGAATGAGATGGGAGGGGTCCCCACAAAAGATAAGACCGTGCCTGTAGCGAGCAGGAGGACTGGGGAGGCTCTATCTGCTCCCAGAACCATTCTAACCACTGGGAATCTGCCTCCACCTCCCCGGGGTCCTCCTCCACCCAATGCTCTCCGGGCATCATCTCCCGGCCGTACTATTGCCTCCGGGCATAACCGTGGGCTTGATCAAGAAAAGGACTGACAGAGAGGCGGATCTGACGCATAGGGAGAGGTCCTCCAAGACCCAGAAAGTGGTGGATACCTCTACTCGTAGCCCCCCTGCTGCTGCCACCGCTTCTACCACTGCTCCCTCCACCGCGGGGACCATATGCTCGGTGGCCTACCCGATCTCCTCCCTGGCCACCCGCGAGGAGACCTGGGAGAAGAGGAAACAGGTGGGAGGTGTGCCCGCCATTGAAGGGGTGGACCTGTACGCCCGCTCTGCCCACAACTCTGCCGTTGGGATCGGGCTTATCAATAGGCTCTTCGCCCCGGACTTCTATCATGCCGTGGCGGAGAAGGAGAACCCATCAGCCTTGATGGGAGACATTGGGATTGCCCTCACTGAGGTTTGATTCTTTCTGTTTGTCCTTTTGACACTTTTAGCCTTCCTTGCTCTAACTATCCTCCTCGCAGGTGGGCAATAAGGCTATGCGGCTCCGGGAGACCTGTGATAGCCTGTCCGCTGAGCTTGCCAGTAACACCAAGGATATGGCGGGTAAACTCCGCGAGGAGCCGGCCGGAGAAGGTGGGGACTCTGAGCTCCCTCCTGGATGCCAAGGAGAAAGAGTTCGCGACCAAGGAGTCCGATCTGAAGGGCTTCCAGGAGCGGGTGACCGAGCTGGAGAAGAGCCTTGAAAAGGCAAAGGGTCAGAGGGATGAGCTCAAGGGCCACAAACTCCAGCTGGAGCAAAGAAATGCCGAGCTCATGGTCAAGCTGGATGCCACCCAAAAGCAAGTGGGGATCCTGTAGGCCAAGGCGGACGATCTCTCCGAGAAGTTGCTGCCTCTGACGCAGTTTGGCTTGGAGAAGGAGAGGATGCTGGCCGAAGCTCGCAAGGAGGCCGTCGAGGAGTATAAGAACTCCGATGAGTTCAACACGGAGTGCCTGGCCCAGTATGAGGCCGGTGTCCGGACACAGATCCGGAACTTCGCGGCCACGGGTATGTTCTCCGTGCAGCAGTTGGCCGTGATCGGCTCGGCTGGTTGCTGCGACGCGGAGTGCGTGCCGGGCATGCGCTAGTTCCTCCGTCCGAGGACGAGGCCGGGCGGTCTCGGATCTCTCCGCTGCGGCCTCTCTGCCTCACTGTGGCGAAGTGGCCGCCCTGGGCACGATCGCCCGGTGGATGAGCTGCGAGTCGGGGATAACCCTTTATCATTGGGGGATGCCCTGGCTCGGGTTCTTCCGAGAGGGCCGGCCATAGGAGATCTGTTTCCCAGCGGGCGGCTCCGCTTCGGCCTCTGGCGAGCAACAAAGCTGCTCCTACTACCGAGGTGCCTCGGGGACCGGCCTGCCTTCCCGACTCCGGACTCGGGGAAGCGGGCACAGGGGGTGCGGCCACGGAGGACCCAGAAGCGGGCACAGGTGGTGTGGCCACTGAGGAGCCCAAGGAGAATGCTCCATTAGTATAGGGTTTTTGCTTTTTCTTTTTGTAATAGTTTAGGACTTTGTAAATATTTCCTTAACATTAATAGAAGCATTTTTCTCCACTTGGCTCCTTTACTTTTTATCTTAATTGCTTGTCTCGTAGGCTATTTTGAGTAGTTTGGCAATTTTCGAGCACCTCAGTACTTGCATTCTTGCCTATTACTTTTTCCAAATGCTTTTGACTTGCAATTAACTTTATACTCTCCTTCGCGGGCGACGGCTTAGTAGGCCCTTTGCCCGCATTTTTTGAGTTTTCCTAACTCTTTATTCAAAACCCTTAGGTTTTTCGTGAGAGTCAGCCTTATTCTTCTATGATCGCGTTTGTTTAGCCTTGTGGCAAACTTTGAGGCCTTAACCTCGTTTGTCTGTTTGGCTTTGTTAAACTAGTTTGATCACTCTCATCCATTTACACTTATTCCCGGCCTTGCGGTTTGTGGTGTAAGTCAAAAGTAGCCAAGGCAAGCATACTTTCATAGGGCATGCAGAAGGTGGCCGTGAGGCTATTGTCCGCGCAACAGAAAGGTAGGAGCATATTTTAGCATAGAGGCCCTTTAACCCCCTGGCATCTGTATCCCCTTATTGGAGGTTCTCACTTATTTGACCCTTTATTCAAAACTCCCTAGGGTTTTTCGTGAGGGTCTCGTGGCGATCTGGTGAACGGGCTTATATGTAGGCCTTTGTCACATACAGGCATGCGAGTAACGGCCCTAACGAGGTCCTTCGCGCAATTAGTGGGTCCGGACTTCAGGTCATTGTCCCCACTAGAATCCGTAGGCACGGGCATCATGGCCTTTGTACCTACGTTCATCTATATCCACTTATTTTTGGTGGTGTCACGCGGGCAGGAGAGAGTATCCTCCCCGCGATCATAGTACGGATCGTAATGGATCTTTGTACATATATAGGCATGCGGATCCTTAGATCTTTGCGCATCAGTAAGTAGGAGCTCATATGTTGGCTCTTGAACCCACTGGCATCCGCCTGCGGGCATCCACCCTAGCTTTTGAGGCTGGTGGGAATTGATTTTTGCATCAAAATATGATGATAACTTCCTTTGTATACACAGTCTATACTCCTTCCAAAAAATTACAAAGATTTAAAAGAAATATCTCTTAAGGTGGTCGCTATTCCAAGCGTGCTTAAGCTCTTCTCCCTCTTTTGGTCGCAATATGTAGGTGCCCTCTTTGACTATCTTCGTGACCTCATATGGACCTTCCCATTTCGGGGACAGCTTGTTGAAACCAGGTTGGGTCCCTTGGACCTCTACGCTTCTGAGTACCCAGTCTCCAACTGAAAAACTCCTCTTATTTACTCTTTTGTCATGGTGCTTCTTCGCTTTCTGTTTGTAGTTCACCATTTTTTCATGTGCCCGCATTCTCTTTCCTTCGAGATCGTCCAGGTCACACCTTCTGTTTGCCTCGTTTTGAGACTCGTCGAAGTATGTGACTCTGTACGAGGGTAGGGCTACCTCAACTGGAGCCATTGCCTCTGACCCATACGTGAGCGAGAAGGGAGTTTCTCCTGTTGAATTTCTTATTGTGGTGCGGACAACCCATAATGCGATCTGGAGCTCGTCCAACCAACGTCCTCCTCGTCCTTCCAAATTTTTCTTTAAGGCAGTCAGGACTAGCTTGTTTGCTGCCTCAGCTTGACCATTTCCTGAGGATAGGCAGGCTGCGGACTTACGGTGTTGCACCTTCATTCTCACACATTCGGCGGTGAATTTTGCGGAGAATTGGGTGCCATTATCTGAGGAAATTATTGCTCGGGAACCCCAAATCGACAATAGATGTGGTCGTGGACAAAGCGATAGTGTTATCCTCGGAAATAGTGGCTAAGCCCTTTGCTTCCGTCCACTTGGTAAAATAATCCACGGCCACCACGGCATACTTGATGCTTCCTCTAGCAGTTGGAAATGGTCCAATAAGATCTATCCCCCACGTATCAAACGGCCACGATGGTACAACCAAAGTCTGCTCTGTTGATGGTAGTCTAGGGATGTCCGCAAATCTCTGGCACTTATCACATTTTCTAACATACTCCTGCGCATCCCTTCTCATTGTGGGCCAAAAGAATCCTTGGAATTTGATCTTGTCTGAGAGGGTGCGAGCACACTGATGTCCGCCACAAACTCCTTCATGGACCTCATAGAGTAAGTTGGTGACCATGTGAGTTTTGACACATCTCGTGAAGGCTTGGTGAATGATCGCCGAAAAGCACCCCATCGAGGACGAGGTATTTCGCGGACACCGCTCGATGGCTCTAGCCTTTACCGGGTCCTCGGGAGGGTTTGCTTCTCGATGTAATCCTTCATTTCATCTACCCGAGTCCACTTACTTGATCCTCAATATTGTTTATCTCGAATTCGATCTATAGCGAGTCTCTCAGTGAATTCAATCGGCAATCCGCTCCAACTCACCAATTTCTTGCTCGGTTATTCTTGAGAGGAGGTCAGCTTCCACATTATCCTCTCTCATGACTTGGTTCAGCTCATAGTAAGTGAAATTTTTGATGAGGGTTTTTGCAAGGCCGCAGTACTGAGCTAGTACTGGGTTGATAGTATCATACTCCCCCCTAATTTGATTAACTATGAGCTGAGAGTCACTATTGATCTCAATATTCTGAACTCCCAAGTCTCTTGCCAATTCCATGCCCGCTATAATCGCTTCATACTCAGGCTGATTGTTTGATGCCTCGAACTTGAATCTCAAGGCCCTCATAAATTTCTCCCCGCAGGTGCGATCGAAGTATGCCCGCTCCTTTGATTAACTTGCTCGCGGAGCCGTCCACATATAAAGTCCATACCTCTTCCGGACGCTCCCTTGGTTGAACAATTTACGTGCTCGGGCTTTCGGGTCATCTTCGATTCTGCTCGCTTTCTTTTTCCGAGGTCGCTGTCCGCTAATTTGAATGATGATTCTACTACAAAATCAACTAAGGCCTGCGCTTTGATTGTCTTTCTCGGGAGTAGGTGATGCGGAACTCGCGTGAGCTCTATAGACCAAGCTAGCATTCTCCCAGAGGACTCTGGTTTATGTAAAACCTTTCTAAGCGGGGCCTCGGTTAGTACAGGTTATAGGATGTGCGTAAAAGTAGGCTCTTAATTTTCGAGCGGATACAAGCAAGGCGTAAGCTAACTTTTCTATATTAAGATAACGCCCTTCTACGGCGGACGGTGCCTTACTTACATAATAAACTAGTTTTGGGAGTTATTCTCCTCCCTTACAAGAACGGCGGCCTTGCCCGGATCGATGTGACTAGATACAAAAGAGCTCTTCTCCGGCACCGGCCTTTGAGTAGAGGTGGGTGCCCGAGGTATGTCTTGACTTCTTCGAAAGCTTGATGGCACTCGGTGCTCATGCAAAATTCATCAGCTCTCTTCCCCCCTTGAGAGTTTTGAAGAAGGGAGGCATCTCTCTGGCGACCGCGAGATGAAGCGACGAAGTGCGGTGATGCGACCGTTGAGTTTTTGTACATCTTTCACGCAGCGGGAGGTTTCATGTCTAATAGGGCTTGGATTTTTTCTGGATTAGCCTCTATCCCTCTTTGGTTGACCATGAATCTGAGGAACTTGCCCGCCTTAACCCCGAAAGCGCACTTAAGGGGGTTTAGCTTCATGTTGTTGTGGCGCAAGTTTTTGAAGGTCTCCTCCACATCGAGCTCGTGGGAGTTTTCCTTAGTTTTTATGACCATGTCGTCAATGTAGGCCTCGAGATTTACGCCTAGTTGGTTTTTAAAGACCAGATTGACCATGCGGCGATATGTGGCTCCTGCATTTTTCGGCCCGAGGGCATCATGGTGTAGCGGTATGTCTTGCCGCGACGATGAAAGCTACGGTAGCGGACATCTTCAGGAGCCATCTGGATCGATGGTAGCCGGAGTATGCATCAATGAAGCTTAGAACTCGTGTCAGGCTATAGAATCCACCAATCTGTCTATTCGAGGAAGAGGAAGCAATCTTTGGGGCATGCCTTGTTGAGATCGGTGAAATCAACGCACATCCTCCATTTACCATTGGATTTCTTAACCATGACCACATTGGCCGGCCATTTGGGGTAGGAGATCTCCTTTATTATCCCCGCCTTTAGCGCTTTTCTACCTCTTCCTTGATCGCGATCTCCTTCTCGGGGAGAAGTACCTTGATTTCGATGGATGTTTTTGAAGGATGGGTCATCGTTGATTTTATGGAGGATCACGTCCTCGCGTGCCTTGCATATCTTCCACCCTCCAAGCGAACACATCGCAATTTGCTCTAAGGAAGTCAATAAGTATCCTTCTTTCCTCTGTGAATTTCCCAACCTTAGCTTGTTTGCTCGGGAAGTGGGGATTGATTACCACCTCCTCGAGCTCATCGTTAGGTTGAAGGTCGCTGATTTCACGATTGTGCAAGGAGTCAATGACAATAGTTGGGGGTTGACTGAGCTTCGGTCGGTGTTGCCATTGAGTATATGATATCACGGTCAATTTCCCCCTCTATTCCTCGATCAATGTAACCTCCTCAACAGGGCGGCCAATCTGCTTCGATTTTACGCTCATCTTGAGCTCCACCTTCGTGGAATGGAAAGAAAGCATGCCAATCGGTACGGGTGGCGCGGGAGTGCAAGAGTTTTCCCCTTTTTTGATTTGTCCTCGCCTTTTCCCTCTATCATTTTGTCCTCGCCCTCTGTCTGCGGGCGGGAGGTGCAGCCTTTCTGTTCTTTCCTTTTTCTTCCGGTGCTCGGAGGAATCTCCCGGCTGGTTCTTGATGGTAGCAACCCCGCCGGGGTGTTAAATTTCACCCTTTGGTGGGGGACGGACGCAACTATTCCCAATTCGGCTCGAGCCGATTACGCCAAGAATGGCATTGTATTGGGAAGGAAGATCGACCACCATGAAAGTTATCTTGGCCGTCTTACGCATGGGTTTTCCCCAATAGCTACATAAAACACAATCGTCCCCTTTACCCTTACGGCGTGGTTGGTGAAGCCTTCGAGCATGCCCGCATATGGAGTGAGATGTGCTTCCGTCATCCTCATTCCAACCAAAGTATGGTAGTAGAGTATGTCGCGGGCGGCTCCGGTATCTATCAACACTCGGCCTATGTTTGCCCGGTTGATTCTCCCGTTACGAGGTGAGCGGGTTTGTGTGGAATGAAAAAGGGTGGAGGCAAGTTCACTCCTTTTGAACCCAATTTCTTGCTCTTCCTCCGGAGCCGGGCGGGGATGGAGAAAACCTTCTCTAATGTCCGAATTTGGAGGGGCAGCTTATTAGAGGGAGGTTCCTCCCCAATGAAGTTAATGTCATAGTCCCCAAAATCGTCATCATAATTATCTCTTTCATTTCTCTGGTCCCCGTGTGTGTCATGCCCGCATTGCTGATCATTGTTATTGGGGGCGGTGTTGTTTCCACTTAACCCACTTGGTTAGCTCCCGTTATTGATTTTCTGCTGGATTACTCGCTTCACTGGAAACAGTCCTCGATTCGTGCCCTAGTGGTCGTTGTGATACTCACGTAACTTAAGTCTACTCCTCTCATCCGGCTTTCGAAGCATGGGGGAGGAGCGGGAAAGTACTGAGGCTCTCATGATCACCACCCTTGGGTCGGTGAGCTGTGTAAAGCTGTTTCGGCCATAGCCTTTTTGAGCTTTTCGATCCCGGCCTCTGTTTTTGCCACGATTATTGGTGTGAGCGAGGCTGCAGGGTGGTCTCCTGGACTTGGCTTATCCTTTCTTTCGCGAAGCTCGGGAGCGGGCACACTAGGCTCTTCGGCGGAGGCAATGGCCGAGGCCCTTTCATACATTTCCTCCATCGATTTAGGTTTCTTTGGAGGCAAAATTCATTTGAGGAAGGAGGAAGCTGAGGCCGCCCTCAAAACATAGTCTGATATCTCCTTCGTCCGAGTCCACAATCTCCTCGCTCACCTTCTGAAGCCGGGATATATAATCTTTTGTAGGCTCGTTTGGTGCACTCGCTTGACACGGACAAGATCTGTCTTTGGTCTAGCGGGCACACTGCTCCGGCAAAGGCATTGAGGAAGAGAACTACGAGCCCGGGTGAATATTTGAATCTGTGGCCGGGGCTTGAGGGCTAGCATCCGAGATAGGGCCTTGCCCGTGAAGGTCGCAACCAAAGCTTTGCACATCACTCGACTCATCCGCGGAGAATAAAGCCATTTGGCCCTCAAATCTTCCCATATGACTCTTGGCGTTTTTGGATCCGTCATAGGTGTCCATGCAGGGGTTTGCCCTTACGGATCGGTGCCGCGCAATTTTATCGGCGAAGGCGTCCATGGTGCGGCCACACTTCTCGGGGCGCCTTCCGATGGGTCTCCCACATCTTACGCATAAATTTCACAAGCTCGGGGCTCGATCATCGACCTTCAGCTTCTTAGCTCGTGGAGTCACGGCCTTCTCCTTGGCCGGAGCCAAGAGTCTGGCTTTGGACCTCGCACGGTGGTTTGACTGTGCCTCTTCCCCAATCTCCTCGCTATCCTCTACATGTACCACGCTCCGCTTGGCCGGCTGTCCGCGTTCAAGGGCTGGTTCAACCCGGTTTGCTGATAAGTGACTATTATATAGTCAATTATCCTAGTTTTTATATACTTTTACATAAATAAATCATCACTTTTCATTTAGTTTTTTAGTACTTTTTACTTACTTTTGTTATTTTATTAGATTTTACGTTTTTGGTATGTTTTATACATTTTAGACAGGTTTTAGGGTCATTTTATATATACAAAGGATACATGGACATCTTGGTCCAAAAAGATGAAGGAACACCAAGCAAATAAGCACTCCAAGTGAAAACCGGTCGGAGCGGCCGTGCGGCAAAACCGGGAGCGGCGGCCGTGCAACTTAGGCCGTGGCCGGCCATCTTGGCCCATGGAGTGGCCGAGCACTGAAAGGACCTGGCCGTGCTAACCTTGGAGCGGCCGTGCGGCTATATACGGAGCGGCCGTGCAAGTCTTCAAATTCAAATCCAAATGCGGCGCCAAAGAGGACACGGCGTGCAAAATCCTTGACACGGCCGTGCAAGTCGTATTTGCGGATGTAAAGGCAACTTTTGATGGCACCCACTTGAAGAGTCTCCTTCCATTTATAAATAGGACCCTTGTAATCAGTCTTAGATACGAATTCTTAGAGAGAAATTATTGATAGTAAATAGAGAGAAGATACAAAGATTTGTAACAACAATTATCCAAAGAAGTTTGAAGATCAAAGTCATTATTTGTTCTTGGAATCCCTTTGGAGGAAAAGCAATAAAAGTGAAGCATCATTCTCGGCAATCATAAGTCTTTCTTACTCAATCTCTATTTATGCTTTTATGTCATTAATGGCTTGTGAGTAATCCCCGTATTCTTGGGGTTGGAAACTCAAAAGCATGCTTATTCATCATTAAAAAATGTTTAGTCTTGTCTTCTTTCTTCATCTAAAACAATCTCTTTATATTATTCTCTAAATGCCTTACATTTTGGCGATATCCAATTTGTATGATTCAGTCAATTGAGAGAAGTACCTAGCGGAGAATCTCGATTGACGGAACCATATAAAGAACCTAGGTTCATTGATCACGAGAGTAGTTGATGGCCTAGGGATGTTCCTTTAATGGAAAGTATGTTGACTTCCGTCCTTAATGGATTCTTACTAATTATGGTCGGCTAGAGATAAGCCGGAATGCCCGTTTGTGACAGGCGGGGGCAAACATAAACGGATTTCTCAAACAGTTAGGACATAATTAGTGAAGAATACAAACGCTATTGTCTTAGCCCGAAATAGCGTAGGCCTAAAATACCATCCTTGCTTTTTATGAAAATCTTTTATTTCTAAGACAATGACAATTTGATGAATAAAATTATGTGTATGATTTTCGATCCCGAGAATGCTTCGTTTTTATAAGATTTCAATTAAAGTATTTTCTGTTTATGCTCTCTCTATTATTCTAAAACAAATTTTATCTACCCCAATCCTTTCTATATTTTCTAAAGACAAAAATATTCCTTAAGTAAACCACTGTCTCGTGGGATCGACTCGTACTTGCACCCGCTATATTACAATAGCCCGTGCGCTTGCGGAATTAAATAAACCGTTAGGTTTCGACCGAACAAGTTTTGGCGCCGTTGCGGGACAACGGTTTACTTTTTATTTTTGTCTTTACTACAAAATTTTTAGTTTTTGTTTTATTTTTACTATTTTGCTTTCTTGTCCTATAATACATTACGTTTAATTTTTTTCTTCAAGTGTTTTTCTTGTAGTTTATGAAACGTTCTCGGACATTTGTTGACAACTTTGATCCGGAACCCGAAAGAAGCTTTCACGAAAGATTAAGAAGATTTAGAGAAACTCTACAAAAACACATGGACGGAGAACCGCAAACACCTGCTAGGACCCTACGGGACTTTGTTAACCCAAGTACCCGGGAACTAGATCCCCTATTGTTGTGCCGAATGCCGGAGCGGCAAACTTCGAGATAAAGCCGCAATTATTGCACATGGTTATGAATAACCAATACGGCGGCACTTTGCCTTCGAAGATCCCCATCTACACATCCAAACATTCCTTGAATATTGTGATACTACACGTATTCAAGGTGTTACGGTGGAAGCAATCCGGATGCGCCTTTTTCCTTTCTCTCTTAAGGATAAGGCGAAACAATGGTTGAATTCGGTCCCCAGAATTCATTAACAACATGGGACCAAATTCAAGAAGCATTCCTTGGTCGATTTTTCCCGCCAAGCAAGGCGCCGAGATACGAACAAAGATCACTAACTTCGTCAAACGGATAGTGAGACTTTGTATGACGCATGGGAACGGTTCAAGGAACTTCTCGGAATGTGCCCCCACACGGGCTTGAAAAGTGGTTGATTGTTCACACCTTCTACAACGGTCTCATTTTCAAAACAAGAGAGACCATTGATGCCGCATTGCGGGAGGAGCATTGATGAACAAAGGAGTCGATGAGGCATACGACCTTATCGAAAACATTGCATTGAACCATTACCAATGGTCAAGCGAGAGGAGCGGCAACAAGGTACGCCGGTAAAAATAATGTTGATGCGGTTACTCTTCTCTCCTCTAAAGTTGACATGCTTTTGAAAAAGTTTGAAAATCTTAATGTCAACCCCATTGCTAGTGTAAATGTGTTATGCGAACTATGTGGGTCTAACTCACATAGTACGAATAACTGTGAGTTACTGGACGTTATTTCTAACAATCAAGTGAACTTCGTTAATTCTTTTGGGCAAAAAGGAGGAATGTATTCTAATACATACAATCCCAATTTTTCCTATAAGAATAACAACGTTCTTAACCCACAATCATTTACACAACATCAAGGTCTTACATTTGGAAATTTCAAAAATACTTCAAATATTTTTTCTCCCCCTAAATCAAAATTAGATCTTTTAATGGATTTCATAGTTGAAAGTAAGAATGAGCAAGAAAAGACTAATGCTGAATTTAGGGAATGCTTTAAGTTATTTAATGATAAATTTGATGAATTAGCCACCCATAATAAAATATTAAATGAGCATGCTAAAGCGGTGGTTACTAGAAGAGGGAGAGAGCTTATTGATTGTTCACCTAAAGAGAGTAGCCCCATTGAAGAAAGTATTAGTCAAAATCTACCCATGGTCGATACTAATGATGAGGATAATAAGGGGACGGAATCCCCTAAAATGACTAGAAATTTTGATCCACCTATACCTTACCCTCAAAGGTTGGTAAAGGCAAAACTCGATAAACAATTTGCAAAATTTTTAGAAGTTTTAAAATCTATCTACATTAATATACCTTTCACGGATGCTTTGCAACAAATGCCTTCTTATGCTAAATTCCTCAAAGATATTCTTGCTAACAAAAGGAAGCTAGAAGAAAATGAAAGCTGTTGCATTAACGAGAGGAAGTGAGTCTTTGTTTTACAAAAAAGGTTACCACCAAAACTAAAAGATCCCGGCACTTTCTCTATCCCTTGTAATATAGGTAAATTTGATGTTGATAATGCTATCTTTGGATCTAGGAGCTAGTGTAAGCCTCATCCCGCTTTCTGTAAGCAAGAAGATTGGTGTAGGAGAATTGAAACCTACAACCATATCCCTGCAATTGGCGGATCGTTCCATTAAATATCCGAGTGGGTATTATGGAAGATGTCCCTTGCCAAATCGGGAAATTAATCATCCGGTAGATTTTGTTGTTCTCGAGATGGAAGCAGATAGTCATATTCCTGTAATTCTAGGTAGACCTTTCCTTGCCACAGTAGGGCGGTTATAGACGTTAAACATGGTAACCTAACTTTGAATGTAGGAGATGATAAAATGGAGTTTAACTTGTCTAAATTCATGAGAAATCCTGATCTTGAGAACCCTTGCTTGAACATTAACATGTTAGAATCAATTAGCAAGGAATTAGAGAGTCCCCAATCTAAGGATCCGCTAGAAAAAAGTCTTATAGATTGGAAGAGAACTTTGCATGATAATGACGATGAAGAAATTGCAAATTATACCATGCTTTTAGACACAGCAAAGCCTAGTGGGGACAATGAGTTCGAAAAGTTGGAGGCTACAGCAGAACTATCCTACAAAGAGGAAAAAGAGGTAGTTAAGGCACCTCAAGTCGAGTTAAAACCTCTTCACTGCCAAATCTAAGGTATGAATTCCTAGGACCTAACTCCACTTACCCTGTGATTATAAATGCTAGTCTAGGTCCTCTAGAAACAGAAAAGTTGTTAAATGAGCTTAGGTTGCATCAAAAAGCCATAGGATATACGATAGATGACTTAAAAGGAATTCATCCAAAGATTTGCATGCATAGGATTGATTTAGAGGAAGATCATAAACCTTCCATTGAACATCAAAGAAGACTCAATCCTAACATGAAGGAAGTAGTTAAAAAAGAAGTCCTTAAATTACTTGACTCAGGCATCATCTACCCAATTTCAGATAGCAAATGGGTGAGCCCAGTTCAAGTTGTCCCTAAGAAGGGAGGAATGACAGTCATTCGAAATGATAAAGATGAATTAATCCCAACAAAGCATCACGGGTTGGCGCATGTGTATAGATTATAGAAAATTAAATAAAGCCACCCGAAAAGATCACTTTCCCCTTCCCTTTATAGACCAAATGCTAGAAAGATTGGCCAAACATTCCCATTTCTGTTATTTGGACGGATATTCAGGATTTTTCCAAATCCCTATCCATCCAGACGATCAAGAAAAAACTACCTTTACTTGTCCTTATGGTACCTTCGCTTATAGAAGAATGCCTTTTGGACTTTGTAATGCTCCCGCCACTTTTCAACGTTGTATGATGTCCATTTTTTCCGAATACATAGAAAATATTATGGAAGTTTTTATGGATGATTTCTCTGTTTACGGATATTCTTTTGACGAATGTTTGAAGAATTTATCTAAAGTCCTACAACGTTGTGAAGAGGTCAATCTTGTTCTAAATTGGGAAAAATGCCATTTTATGGTAAATGAAGGGATAGTGTTAGGACACATGGTGTCCGAAAAAGGAATAGAAGTAGATAAGGCGAAAATCGAAATTATTGAAAAATTACCTCCGCCTACTAATATTAAAGGTATAAGAAGTTTTCTTGGTCACGCCGGATTTTACCGACGTTTTATAAAAGATTTCTCAAAAATTTCTAAACCTTTAACTAATCTACTAATAAAAGATGCTCCATTTGTGTTTGATAGCCCTTGTCTTGAAGCTTTCAATAGGTTGAAAGAAGCTTTGATTTCCGCTCCTATCGTCTGACCACCCGATTGGGATCTCCCTTTCGAAATAATGTGCGACGCAAGTGATTTCGCGGTCGGGCTGATGCAGGACAGCGAAAAGACAAGAAAACGCACGCAATATATTATGCCCGGCCGAACACTTGGATGAAGCACAAATGAATTATGCCACCACATAAAAGAGCTTACGTAGTAATATTTGCTATGGAAAAGTTTCGGTCATATTTGGTGGGATCAAAGGTAGTCATATACACGGATCACGCTGCAATTAGATACTTGTTGACGAAGAAGGATGCAAAGCCAAGATTAATAAGGTGGATCCTTCTCCTCCAAGAATTCGATTTGGAAATCCGTGATAAAAGGGGACGAGAAAATTTGGTCGCGGATCATTTATCCCGCCTTCCTAAAGAATTAGAAATTTCCGATAATTATGACCTTCCCATTGATGATTCATTTCCGGATGATCATCTTCTTGCTATAAACAATGTCGAAATTCCTTGGTTTTGAGACATTGTTAACTATCTAGCATGCAAGATTCTTCCTCCGAAATGAGTTATCAACAAAAGAAGAGATTTTTATCGAAATAAAAAAATACTTTGGGAAGATCCGCTCCTCTTTAGACATTGCGCGAGATGGAATCATTAGGCGGTGTGTACCTAATGAAGAGATCAAGGACATTACGTATCATTGTCATTCATCTCCTTATGGCGGTCATGCAAGCACAGCCAAAACCGCCGCCAAGATTCTTCAATCAGGTTTTTTCTGGCCCACGCTCTTCAAAGATTCTCAAAATTTCGTCATCTCTTGTGATCGTTGCCAAAGAACCGGCAACATTTCAAGAAGAAACGAAATGCCTCTCAATAATATTCTAGAAGTTGAGCTTTTTGACGTTTGGGGCATTGATTTTATGGGACCATTTCCCGCATCCTTCAACAATAATTATATTTTGGTAGCAGTAGATTACGTCTCAAAGTGGGTAGAAGCTATAGCATCTCCAACAAACGACTCAAAAGTCGTCATGAAGCTTTTCAAAGATACAATTTTCCCAAGATTTGGGGTTCCAAAAGTCATCATAAGTGACGGAGGGTCACATTTTTCGCACCGCCAGTTTGATGCTTTATTAAAAAGGTACGGAGTCTATCATAAAACAGGCACCGCATATCATCCTCAAACAAGCGGGCAAGTGGAAATATCAAATCGAGAAATAAAGTGGATCTTGGAGAAAACGGTAATAAGTTCAAGAAAGGATTGGTCAATTAAATTGAACGATGCTTTGTGGGCTTATCGCACCGCTTTTAAAACACCTATCGGAACCACTCCTTTTCGATTAGTTTATGGAAAGCCATGTCATTTACCAGTGGAACTCGAGCATAAGGCATATTGGGCAATCAAAGCCCTAAACTATGACTTGACAGAAGCCGGTGAAAAAAGGAAACTACAGTTACAAGAGCTTGAAGAACTCCGATTTGAAGCCTATGAAAGTGCCAGATTATACAAGGAGAAAACAAAAAAATGGCATGATGCTCATATAATGAGAAGGGATTTTAAAGAAGGGGACATGGTATTACTTTTTAATTCTCGTTTGAAGCTTTTTCCAGGAAAATTAAAATCAAGATGGACAGGCCCATATCAAGTGCGTAAGGTATATCCATACGGAGCCATCGAAATTGGGAACGAAACACAAGGAGATTTTAAAGTAAACGGGCAAAGACTGAAACACTACATAACCGGAGATCCAATTGGAGTGGTTTCATGTATTACTTTGGGCGAACCTGCCTACCCGTGATCCATTTGAGTAAGTTTCTCTTTACTCCCCCTAGATTTAGCATTGTTCTTTGAAACATTGAGGACAATGTTCATTTCAAGTGTGGGGGGGTAAATCTATCCTTTTATTTTTTCGCTTTATTTTTCGCTTTTTAGTTTTTAAATTTTATTTTCTAGGATAGATTTAATCGCTTTCTAGTATAATTTTTTACTTAGTTGCATTTTTTTCTTTTTTTCTTTTTTTTTTTTATTTTTTGCATGTATAATAGTATATATAAAAAATAAATAAAAAATTAAATCCCTATGATGATCAAAAATCATTATCATTATGCTTGCCATTTGCCCTAGTATAAATGCCTTTACCTTTCCTCTCATATTTTCTATACACTTAGAAATCTATAAAAAGGAAAAGTATAAGGGATCTTTTTAGGAA
The DNA here is from genome assembly GCA_022495995.1 of Adenophora triphylla var. japonica. Lineage (NCBI taxonomy): Eukaryota > Viridiplantae > Streptophyta > Magnoliopsida > Asterales > Campanulaceae > Adenophora > Adenophora triphylla. The sequence goes on from JAFEMH010000073.1 coordinate 146,055, forward strand.
ATAATTAAAAGCCTCATAAGTTGGTATAGCACAATATAGAATCTCATCAAGGAAAATGCATTTGTTTAGAAAGGAATTCTTTTATGCTTGGTTATTTATGCAAATTTTGAATATATTCCTTTAAGATTGTACATTTTTTATCTTTATTAGATATTTATTCCCTTTTTAGAAGCACCTTTTTGATTGCATCCCTTGAATCACACCCTTTCATAAATTCCATCCTTCCATTTTTCAAATCAAGTCAAAGTAAAACACTTTTATCTTATTGATAAAAGAGTGACAATTGTCACCAAGCCTTAAAAGCAAAAAGAAACATATTATCTCCTAAGTAACTCGGGGCACGGCGTTCGCTGCGACGATGCTTCCTTGCCAAACGGAAATAATATCCAAAAAAGTATTCTTGATCTAAGTATTAGGAACATGGGGTTCGCAACCACAATGTCTCCTACTTGAAAGGATCAAAAATAACTTAGGTCTTTTGCAAGAATATAACACGTACAAAAATAAGATAAATTTGTTTGACTTTGACGAGATTTTTCCACTACCATCATCCATTCTTTACCCTTGTGATTCAAGAATGTAATACAATTCTTCGGAACTTCTAAATTGTGAATAAATGTTTATACCTTCTCTTGTACGTCTTAAAGAAATAAAATTCATCTTTTCTAAAAAAAAAAATCACTCTGAAAAGTGATAGCTTTTTCTACCAAGAAGATTCTTCCTTCTAGCATGCTTTACTTGGTCAAAATTCTATATATGCTATATTAGGTTATTGTCTTTCATTTTATCTCTTTAAAAATATTCCTAAAATATTTTCTTCCTAAAATAAATTTTTAAAGGTATTCAAAATATGATTAGATAGATAAAGGCATTATCTAAGGAGGCAATTTAAGGGCTTGCTACTTTATTTCTGAGGGATCAATCGTATTTTTCTCCCTCTCCGTATTTCATTCTAAGTTTGCTTGGGGACAAGCAAAGGCTTAAGTGTGGGGGAGTTTGATAAGTGACTATTATATAGTCAATTATCCTAGTTTTTATATACTTTTACATAAATAAATCATCACTTTTCATTTAGTTTTTTAGTACTTTTTACTTACTTTTGTTATTTTATTAGATTTTACGTTTTTGGTATGTTTTATACATTTTAGACAGGTTTTAGGGTCATTTTATATATACAAAGGATACATGGACATCTTGGTCCAAAAAGATGAAGGAACACCAAGCAAATAAGCACTCCAAGCCGAAAACCGTCGGAGCGGCCGTGCAAAGAAACCAGGAGCGGCCGTGCAACTTAGGCCACGGCCGGCCATCTTGGCCCATGGAGTGGCCGAGCACCGAAAGGACCTGGCCGTGCTAACCTTGGAGCGGCCGTGCGGCTATATACGGAGCGGCCGTGCAAGTCTTCAAATTCAAATCCAAATGGCGCCAAAGAGGACACGGCCGTGCAAAATCCTTGACACGGCCGTGCAAGTCGTGATCGCAGATGTAAAGGCACCTTTTGATGGCACCCAATTGAAGAGTCTCCTTCCATTTATAAATAGGACCCTTGTAATCAATCTTAGATACGAATTCTTAGAGAGAAACTACCGATATTAAATAGAGAGAAGATACAAAGATTTGTAACAACAATTATCCAAAGAAGTTTGAAGATCAAAGTCATTATTTGTTCTTGGAATCCCTTTGGAGGAAAAGCAATAAAAGTGAAGCATCATTCTCGGCAATCATAAGTCTTTCTTACTCAATCTCTATTTATGCTTTTATGTCATTAATGGCTTGTGAGTAATCCCCATATTCTTGGGGTTGGAAACTCAAAAGCATGCTTATTCATCATTAAAAAATGTTTAGTCTTGTCTTCTTTCTTCATCTAAAACAATATCTTTATATTATTCTCTAAATGCCTTACATTTTGGCGATATCCAATTTGTATGATTCAGTCAATTGAGAGAAGTACCTAGCGGAGAATCTCGATTGACGGAACCATATAAAGAAACTAGGTTCATTGATCACGAGAGTAGTTCAATGGCCTAGGGATGTTCCTTTAATGGAAAGTATGTTGACTTCCGTCCTTAATGGATTCTTACTAATTATGGTCAGCTAGAGATAAGCCGGAATGCCCGTTTGTGACAGGGCGGGGGCAAACATAAACGGATTTCTCAAACAGTTAGGACATAATTAGTGAAGAATACAAACGCTATTGTCTTAGCCCGAAATAGCGTAGGCCTAACATACCATCCTTGCTTTTTATGAAAACCTTTTATTTCTAAGACAATGACAATTTGATGAATAAGATTATGTGTATGATTTCCAATCCCGAGAATGCTTCGTTTTTATAAGATTTCAATTAAAGTATTTTCTGTTTATGCTCTCTCTATTATTCTAAAACAAATTTTATCTACCCCCAATCCTTTCTATATTTTCTAAAGACAAAAATATCCCTTAAGTAAACCCTGTCTCTGTGGGATCGACTCGTACTTGCACCCGCTATATTACAATAGCCCGTGCGCTTGCGGAATTAAATAAACCGTTAGGTTTCGACCGAACATTTGCCCCCACAGCTTGACTAGCAAGCGAGTTAGCGGGAGCTCGTTGGGAGAATCTTTGTGACCCTTGAGGGAACTGTAGCCCTCCATTGACCTCTATTTCAAACATTTCCATCTCCGCGTCGTTGATGGCCATGGCCTCCGCGACCAGTTTGGACTTGGAGGCCAGGATTTCCTTCCTTCTCAGGATTTGCTCTGGGGAAAGTGGGGTGGTTAGAGTGGTGTTTTTCATGTGAGCTTGGGGAGTTTTTGGGCTATTGTTTAGTAGGGCCTGGGCTTTCTCCGCTCGGGCTTCCTCGGTTAACCGGTGTAGAACTCGTTGAGCTGGGGATTTTTGGGGCTGAGAATGGGCCCCCATTCTGTTGAAAACAGAGTTGGTTTGCCTTTCCCTATTGATGGTGGAGGGTTCGGCTTGGTTCTCATCCTCTAGGGTCAAATGACCAGCATTTTTCAGAATTTGAGACATGTCTCAGAAAGACGAAAATGACTGAAAAGAAGTGTCTTTTGACAGTCAGTTGTTTAGAATACAAGGTGTATCTGAAAACAAAAGTTTTAAACGGGAAAAACTAGTGAAAGTCAATTCCCGGCAATGGAACCACTGATGACGCCACAGCTTTTCGGGGTCAGTAGCGGTTCAGGATATCTGGCTAGGATATATTTGATGGTTTGATGTACCTAGATCACAACACAAACAAGCACCGTTAAGGTCAAAGTTGGATGTTACTCCAACTCAGGCCCTCGGGTGTGAGAGTAAGAATACTGAGTAATAAGGCTTTGAATACCTTTGGAGTGTGTGTGTGTTTAGGTTTAGAGAGTAATAGAGCTTACTCAATTGTATATGGAACTTACCTTGCCCAAGGGGGTAAAGGCCTTCTATTTATAGGCAATGCAATGGTGCTTGTTGAGGTAAGCAATGAGATCAAATTTCTAGGGGGCACTTTGGTATTTGACCGCCTACACGTGTCCGCAGCCTAATTGGTCCTGTCGGGGAGGGAACATTGATCGTCCGGGGGACATGGCCGAAAGTGACATGAGCCGTGTAGCCGGCTTAGTGCATTAAATGGAATAGTAGGCGCGGACCGAGCCGCATTGAATGCGTTATGGGGAGCCGGCAAGTGGCTGTCGAGCGGTAAGCTAACTTGCTCGGTAAGGCTTGACATTAGGGAGCAAAGATGTGCCCGCGGTCGAACGTTGTGCCGCGGTCAAAGATATATGACGCGAGCACGGTTGATGCGGTCATGACTCATGCGGGCACGGATCCAGCGAGCAGGGTCCCAATGGTCCTCGATGGGGACGATGCGAGGAGGGACGCGGTCTTGACCACAAGGGCCTATTTGTCCGCGGTCTTCCCTCCAGCGGTCTAGGAACTGTTACGTCACTGGTTCCTTGGACTAGACCGAGCGCGGGCCCGGTCCAGTAGATCCGGGCTCATCACTATTTAGTAACTACATAATGCAATTTACTTTTGAGAGATTTTTCAAATAATGTAACACGTTAAATTTGATTAACAAATTCATTAAAATGTAATACCGGTTACTGATTTAACAAAGCCCCCTTCTTCCTAATTGAAAAGGGTGAAAAAAATTATGTTCCATATTTTGATCTTTCGGCCCAAATTCATATTGTTTACACATGCTCTAAATCCATATTGTTAGACGTAACAATTTTTTTGTTTCACTAAAAATAAATCTTAGATCTACGGTTACAAGACAAGCATAAACACAAGTAACATCTGAATTCAATCAATTCATTAACCGGAATCTAATAAACTGAGCTCTGAATTACAAAAAAAAAAAAAAACTACTGTTGGTCTTCCCGCACGCGCCTAATTCCCTCCCTCCCAACATGACAGCATCTAAACCATGCTTAGTCCAACAAAAAATAGAGTAATGCTAGAGATACAAAAGAAAGTTATAAAATCTTGCTCATAAAATGAGTAATCGATAATTTATTATCTAATTTAAAACATCAATAAAATTATTATATCTAGAATTTTGTGATTAAATGTTTGTGACTATTTTATACCCCTAGTATTATTCAAAAATATAATACACATAAACAAAGTACAATTGGTTTCCTTCTAACAATGTTTTAAAACTCCATAGGGATCTTATACAAGTGAAATATGTTAGAACATGGATTATATAACAAGTATTATTAGTAAAAGTACTTAATAAAATAGTGATCAATATTATAATATTTAATATAAAGTATAGGATATAATATAATGTGTAGAATTTCATAATATAAGACTATCATTAAATGATGGGCATAATGATAATATCTTATACATCAATAGGTGTAGTCCCTAAATGAAGTGTCCCTTGAATTTCTTTATAAAGGTCTTTCCATCAGCCTATGAACCTAATAGTTTTTATATTCTCATTCATTTCCAAAATCTTTCTAAGTACATGAAGATTAAAGAGAATAAGGGCACTCATCATTTAAAAGATCTACTCTTTCCTACTTTGAAGATTATCTTCATATTTCCTCTTTCTACTCAAGAACAAGACTAAGAAACATAATCAAGGAATCACAAGGTACACTCTTCCGTCTTCATTTTCTTCTCTAACTTAATCTAGTTATGAGATGGCTTGGGATTTAATGGATCATTTTCTTCCAACAATTGGTATCAGAGCCTGCTCATATACTAGATTGAGTTTGAAATTCTTATAGAGCCTTATGCTTTAATTTATTTCATATTTGTAATCCTTGTGTGATTTCATTTGGTTTTGTTCTTGTTCATGATACTCATCTTGTCTAAGAGTATTATATTCATAACTTCATTCTATTTCCGATTTTTTTTTTTTGGTTTTACTCAAAAGTTTTCAACCCTTAATGTAAGATTATCCCATTTTTGAACATAGCCACCATCCTTGGATGCGTTGTGAGTTTGTTCATATGCATAGGCACGAATTTTTTAAATGTGTTGTGAGTATGCGGATCTACTTACTTTGGTTGAAAAATTGAGTCACCATTAAATTAAGGACTTCATTCAATTTCTGGAAATAAGAGTAAATCAAACCTTAAAGAGTCACAATGATTCATACAAAATTACCCCATTTACATAGCCAACATTATGTGTTTGGAGTGTGTAAATCTAGATCTATTTGTTTGAATCATGTTAATCGAAGTGCAAATTTATCCCATTTACATAGCCAGCATTTTACAATGCATTGAGTATAAAAATATGGATCAAACCTGTTCATAAAAGGGTGTGAAATTGATGACTTTTCGTCAATCTGGGCAGTGGGAGCGTCCGCTCCCTTTGTAATGGAGCGTCCGCTCCCTTTGTAAAAGGCGCGAGTCAAAGTTTCTGTTTAATGGGAGCGTCCGCTCCCTTTGTGGTGGAGCGTCCACTCCCCCTTGGCAGTGTGGTTTGATGGCATCCAAGGCCATGTTTGTCTTAAGTTTTGGTTTGGGTTAGTTTAGAATGATATAAAGGGCCATTTTCCCCATAATTTTGATAATTTATTAATAAATTATAATATCTGGATACCAGTCGCGCTTTGGTGGTTCTTAGAGTTATCAAACTTTAAGAATGGACGGGTAGAACAAAAGGATTACTATCTTTTATTAATAAATTTCATTAATTACCTTAAGGCCTTATGTTTCCGATTAATTATATCCTTAACATTTTGGACAAAATTAACATGCTTGTTTCCCAAAGGAGACCTTGTTGATTAAATTCAATCTTGTTACAAGATGAAGGTAAATATTGATATGTGATAACATGCTTGTTTGCCAAAGGAGACATTGTTGTTGACTAAATATTTGCATTCATGTGGTAATAATTGAATAAAACATTTGATTATTTTAAATACTTTGTACCATCCCAAAGGAAGGCGGGTGTTTAAAATAAATTGTTTATATTTTTTTATTACCGGGTAACAAGTACCTTAAACTTTAGGACAATTTTTATACTTGAATCGGCCCAAAGAAAGGCAAGTATTTAAAAGTGTATTGTTTGAGCTATTTGTTTATCCTAAGATAAATCAAATTATGAGTCAATTCGCAATCCAAAGATTAGTCTTGATGTCATGTTGATTATCTTTATTTTGATGGAATTCATTTGATATAATTAATCATTATGTAGTTTCTTATATATGTTTTATGTTTCATCTTGTTCTTTTCTTTCAGATTTGATTAATGCTTCATTCGTAACTACTACTATAAATGATGTACCTTTGCTTACTGGGACTAAACTTAAAACTTGAAAAAATAATATAACAATGATCTTAGGCAATATGGACATCGATCACGCATTAGGGGAATCAAGTCCCGCTGCTCTCACTAAAGGAAATACCGTTATAGAACGGAAAAATGTTGAGCAATGGGAACGGTCCAACCGCGTGAGTCTAATGATCATGGAAAATGCAGTTTCAAAGACATTTTTGGACAATGTCTCTGAGATCGAAAATGCTGAGTTTTTTCTTGAATTCTTGTGGAAGCTTGTTTCCATTCGGTACAAGGGTGAGGAAAATCTTCGGGAGTACATTATTGAATTATTTCATCTTTCGATCAAACTAAAGGCACTTAAGTTAGAGATTTCGAAAGATTTGCTCGTGCACTTAGTTTTGATCTATCTTCCTCCTCAATTTGATCATTTTGAGGTGACCTATAAATGTCGAAAGTACAAGTGAAATATTAATGGATTACTTTCACATATGACATTAGAGGAAGATAGGATGAAATATCTTAAATTAGAAAGTACTCACTCAACATTTACTTCTTCTCGTGGGATTAAGAGAAGAGGGAAGGAAATTGCGGTTGCAAGTAAGAAGCATAAGAGATCATTTAAGGGTCATAAAGTCAAGAAATGCTTCTTTTGCAAGGACCTTACTCGCATGAAGAACGACTTCCATAAGTATCGTGAATGACGAATTCAGAATGGTATGTCATTTGCTTTTGTTTGTACTAAGGCAAATTTGGTTTCGATTCCTTAATATACATGGTGGTTGTATTTGGTGCAACAATTCATATTAGTTCATGTATGCAGAGTTGCCTGAATTAACGAATCCCCAGTGAAGATGAGAAATACATCTATATGGGAGCTGAAAATCCGGATGAAGTTATAGGCATAGGGACTTTTAGATTAATGATAAGTACTGGGTATTATTTTGTATTAAATAATACATTCATTGTACCATCTTTTTTATGGAATTTAATATCTATCACAATTTTGGACAAGGAAGGTTACTCTTGTTCTTTTGTAATAATAAATGTGATCTTTATTTTAAATTCCGAACTTGTCGGTACTAGTACTTTGTCATATATCGATAATCTTAATTTACTTGACACAGTCAAGAAAATGAATGAGTCCCATAATAATGAAACCAAAAATTAAAGGCACTAAGCAAAAGTTATCAAGTGAAAAATTCTTGTATTATATGGCATAGGCATTTGGGTCATATCTCCAAAGGGAGAATTGATAAAGCTTATGTCAGAGGGAATCCTAAAACAACTTGATACTCCGGATAAAACCTTTTGCATTAAGTGTTTTAAAGAAAAATTTACAAACATTAAAATAGGATCTTTGAGAGTATCAAACGTCTTGGAACTAATTCATATGGACATTTGTGGATCATTCACTAACCCTTCATGGAATGGTCAACAATATTTCATTACGTTCATGGATGATTACTCTCGTTATAGATACATTAGTTTCTTCATGTAAAGTTTCAATCAGTGGACGTTTTCAAGTCTTTTAAGGCATAAGAAAGACTATTAAGAACGTTAAATCCGATCATGGTGGTGAAAACTGCGTACGGTATAACGTATTGGGTGAATAACGTCCGGGCCCTTTATACTTGCTATCTTGAAGAGTGTGGCATTGTCCGTCACTACACTATGCCGGGCAAACCTAGCATAGTGTAGTGGAGAGACATAATAGAATCCTTAAGAATATGGTAAGAAGTATATTTTCTTGTACTTCCTTACCTCACTCATTATAGGCGATGCATTAAAGAACCGCTACTTATATTCTCAATAAAGCTGCTTCAAAGGCTACTGACAAAACTCTGTATGGACGTTAAGATCGTTGGTAGTTACTTTGTAGGGTATGCTAAAAGATCTAGGGGATATAAATTTTATAACCTGAAAACTAGAACATTTTTCGAGACTGACAATGTTAGGTTCTTTGAGGATGTTGACTTTAGTGGGAGAAATAGTAATGATCTGATCTATTTTGAATTTGAAGAGTTAGAGGAACCAAGAGTTAGAGGAACCACTCTATATTCCTCAAACTTTAGTTCCTGTTAACAATCAAGTAATTACACCTGAAATTCAACAAGAACATACAATTCAAAATAATATAGAGACTCCCGTAAATAACGGACAACATGAGAATGTTGGACATAAGGAAATTCAATAACCTCAAAATGAGGATGAACCAGTGCCCTTAAGGAGATCTACTGGAAGAAATGCTATTCCGGATATTTATGATATGTGTCTTGCGGAGAATGATGACACCTTAGGTTTAGTGGGAGATGATCTAATCACCTTCCATGAAGCCATTAATAGTCCTAATTCTCATAAGTGGATCAATGCCATTAATGAAGAGTTAAAATTAATAAAATACAATGACATTTGGGATCCTGTCCCATTACCTGAAGGTGTAAAATCTATTGGTTATAAATTGATATTTAAAATCAAAAGAGATTAGCAAGGTAATATGGAAAGATATAAGGCACGTCTTGTTACTAAATGATTTACTCAAAAGGAAGGCATTGACTATAAAGAAACATTTTCTCCGACATCTTCTAAAAACCTCTTTTAGGATCATTATGTCATTAGTGGCACATTATGATCTTGAGCTTCATCAAATGGATAATAAGACAGATTTTTTCAATGGTGATATTGAGAAAACTATCTATATGAAAAAACCAGAAATGGTGACTGATTCAGATCAAACTAGTCAACTAGTTTGTAAACTTAAGAAATCCATTTATGGGCTTAAGCAAGCATCTCGTCAATGGTACTTAAAATTTAATCAAGTTATTCTTTCATTTGGTTTTGAAACGAATCTTGGTGAAGATTATGTATACCATAAGTTCAGTGGAAGTAGATTTATAATTTTGATCTTATATGTGGATGATATTTGGATGATATTTTACTTGCTAGTAATGATAAGGACCTTCTAAAGGAAACTAAGAAATTTCTCTCAAACATATTTGAGATGAAAGATTTTGGTGAAGCACCTTTTTTATTAGGAATCCAAATACATCGTGATCGTTCACGAGGTATTTTAGGATTATCACAAAAGAGCCATATAGAGAAGATATTACAAAGGTTTAGCATGCAAAATTGTAAACCACATGACACCCCTGTCTCTAAGGGAGATAAATTCAGTCTAAAGCAATGTCCTAAAATTAATTTTGAATCCAAGTATATGGAAATTATCCCTTATGCACCGGCAGTAGGAAGCTTAATGTATGCGCAAGTCTGTACTCGTCCAGACTTTGCATTTATTATTGGGATGCTTGGTCAATACCAAAGCAATTTAGAAAGAAGAACATTAATTCGCATCCAAAAGAATGATGAAGTACCTATAAAACATTAAACTACATGCTTATGTATATACAATCGGATCATTTTGAGATCATTAGATATTCTGATTCTGTTTTAATGGATGCAAAGATGTCGAAAAGACATCATATGGTTATGTCTCTTGTTGAAGAGAAATAAGTATAAAATGAACAAATAGATATACAACCTATAGGATCAAACTCCATGTTATTGGATCCATTTTGTAAAGCGTAATCTCTTTTGACGTTTCACGAGCATACTGTTCATATGGGTGAAACGACTTTTGATAATGCTTAAATCAGTGGGAGTTTTGTGTTGTTTTCTATTTTCTTATGTTAATTTTATTTATATTTGATCTCATTTGGTTAAGTAGGACTAGTTGGAGAATATATATATGCATTCTTCATATATATTCATTAATATTCCATGCTACATATCTATACTTAATCTATGTCATTTAGTTGGATATATATATGTGATTAATGTGGGTTTAGTTGCGAATCAATTACAACGACTGCCCCTTTAGTCCTTATACTTATATGACTAATGGACGGGATTGGTTTCGAATGACAACAAAGTGCACACAAGGGTTGTCATTTATGTTATAAATATAATTGAAGAATTTTATTAAGTATAAATATATGTTATTATAATCCAAGTGGGAGATTGTTAGAACATGAATTATATAACATGTATTATTAGTAAAAGTACTTAATAAAATAGTGATCAATATTATAATATTTAATATAAAGTATAGGATATAATATAATGTGTAAAATTTCATAATATAAGACTACCATTAAATGATGGGCATAATGGTAATATCTTATACATCAATAGGTGCAGTCCCTAAATGAAGTGCCCTTTGGATTCCTTTATAAAGGCCTTTCCATCAGCCTATGAACCTACTAGTTTTTACATTCTCATTCATTTTCAAAATCTTTCTAAGTACTTGAAGATTAAAGAGAATAAGGGCACTCATCATTTAGAAGATCTACTCTTCCCTACTTTGAAGATTATCTTCATACTTTCTCTTTCTACTCAAGAACAAGACTAAGAAACATAATCATGGAATCACAAGGTACACGCTTCTATCTTCATTTTCTTCTCTTACTTAATCTAGTTATGAGATGGCTTGGGATTTAATGGATCATTTTGTTCCAACAAAATAGACTAATACATTTTACTTAGCACAGTAGTAGCCGTAGCTAGTGCGAGTTCAGAAATTTTTAGAAGGTGGATCAAAATTATGATATAGTGATATTTTTTTTTCAAAATTAAAAGGGGTCAAAATGATAAAAAAAAAAATTAGAGGTAAAAATATTAAATTCTTAAACTTGATAGGAATAAAAATAACAAACTCCAAAATCAAAAAGTTCAATTTATCCCCTTGGCTTAAGGCATAGCTTCACTAACTGTTGTAGCCAACCTTAAATGTGTACTGAAATGTTGAGGAAATATTAAGATTCCTTTTCTATAATGTCTCAATACTTATAAACCCTAAACGTGCACAAATGTTCTTTTTATTCCTATGCCAGCAAGTGACCAATTTGGATACTCACTCGGTAGTCGTTTCGCGACCACAACTCGTTGTTGACACGCTTGTATTATGCATGTTTAACATTGATGTGATCATAAAATATTCATCGATAAATACGATATGTCTAAGGGACAAAATTGACATAATAAATATGTAAAAAATATGTAGTATTACGGGGATAAAATGATCATTATCTGGATCCCAAAATATTGTGATAGTATATGGCTTTTCAAATTGACCAAATGGACCAAGCGGACAAATGACAAATGAACAAGTGGGAGAATGGGGTAATGGGCTTTATGGCAAAAACTCATCCCCACTCTAAGTAGATAAGACATCTTTTCATCCAGAAAAGGGGAGGCTCAGATCTCAGGTTGACTCTCTCTCTCTCTTCTTCCCCCAAAACCCCAAATTTTCTCTCTAAATGTTCAACATTTAAACACTCAAAGAATGGTTTAATGATTCTCACACCAGAGAATTTTAGGTGGAAAAAAACCCCACCCCTAACGGTTTCTTGTTTTCTCAGATTGTTATAGTATCTATGGTATGATGATTCAAGTGCGCCAATGTCTATTTTACTTATTTCCCCCGTAATTTATGTGATACCCCATGTCACATCGGCTAGTGTGGGAGTTTAATGTGTTATTTATAAGCCCACAAAGCTAACAATGGGCATCAATAACATTTATAGACTTTTGGGTGGGTATTAGGCAAGCCACTTGGATCCAAGTTATTTGTGCTCAGTTGGTTAGTGCGTGATGCGGATCCCGATCGAAAGTGTGGAACAAAATTTTGTGCGGAACAAAGTGCTACACCGTATAGGTGGTGGGAGCCACTTTTTGAATTTGTACAAGCCACCTTTTAAATCCTATAATGTCGGGGTTTCGATCCTTGTGGGCCTTACTGGGGACGTCAAGGACTTAAGTGGAGGTGTTTGTAATATTCCCTCCATATCGGCTAGGTGTGGGAGTTTATTGTGGTATTTATAAGCCCACAAAGCTATCATTGATCACCAATACGATTAATAGACTTTTGAGTGGGCCTTATAGTATGCAAAATTGAACCCATATTTTTTGTGATTAGTGAACTAGTGCATGATGCACTTGAAGCCATCCTGATAGGTTCTTCGAGAAGCAAGTGATTCGAATGCATGTTTTCTGATTTTGCTTCTACTGATTCACAGATACAAATCAATGGAAGCTAAGTTTTAGAGAGAGGATGGGGTGAGTCGATCGAAGACGGCGTCGGGATTGAATCAGAGCGAAGGGGAAAGGTAGAAGAAGGAGAAGAAGATTAGGAAGAAGGGTTTTGTAGAGTGAAGGGGGAAGGTAGGAGAAGGAGAAGAAGAAAACCCTAGAATAGAAAAGGAAGCGCGTTCGTTCGACATCGTTTTGAGTGGGCGCTGAAAAAAAAAGGTGAGTTGACCCGCCCCAAACCCTTTTGACCCGCACCCGTTTGGGCCAGCCTGAATTGCCCCACTTTTATTTGGGTTAATAGTTTTAAAGCCCACCCCACCCCTATTGCATGGCGGGGCGGGCTGGCCCGACGGACTCAACCCAAATTGACGGCTCTAGTGCTCAGTTGGTTAGTGCGTGATGCGGATCTCGGTCGAAAGTGTGAAACAAAGTTTTGTGCGAAAACAAAGTGCTACACCGTAGAAGCGGTGGGAGCCACCTTTTGAATTTGTACGAGCCACCTTTTAAATCCTATACTGTCGGGGTTCCGATCCTTGCGGGCCTTGATGGGGGCGTCAAGGAATTAAATGGAGGTGTTTGTAATATTCCATCTCATATCGGCTAGGTATGGGAGTTCAGTATGATATTTATAAACCTACAAATCTATCATTGAGCACCAATAAGATTAATAGACTTTTGAGTGGTATTTTTTGTGATTAGTGAACTAGTGCATGATACCTATGTAATGCCACGTATATTTTATGACGATTCAAGTGCATCAATTTTTTTTTCCTCTCGTATGATTATATTTTGAAATGAATAACATAAAAATTTTAATATTCATTTTGGAATAGGTTAAGATTTTAGTTTCAAACATCTAAAAATAAAGCATTGAAATCGAATATGGAGTCATGTTTAAAGTTTTTGTCCAAATCAGATCTTAATCTCCGGAGTAACTTTATATCAACCTTCCATTTAATACTCCTATAAATCAAGATCTGCTGACCACCAAATTAAATTAAACATTTTTTGTTTTTTATATAATCCAAACGGTAAATACTAAATACAGGGAACAAAAAATACAGGGAACGAAAAATTTCAACCCTGACCTTGCCCTACACGAGATGTTGTGAAACGAGATGTCTCGTCGGATTTGCGCCGTCGGCCATATCTCCGGCACCGCTGATTATTTTGCTGATCCCAACGGTCAATATGAGAACCTGAGTGATGCGAACATACCGCAGAAATTTGACGACGATCCAACGGTTAATGAAGCGGGAATTTGATTTTTAATATAGCCTCGCCGGATTTGCGCCGTCGGCCATATCTCCGGCACCGCTGATTATTTTGCTGATCCCAACGGTCAATATGAGCGCCTGAGTGATGCGAACATACCCCAGAAATTTGACGACGATCCAACGGTTAATGAAGCGGGAATTTGATTTTTAATATAGCAAATTTTTGGAGATTTTAGCCGGTTTTCGCCGCCGGCCATTTCTCGCTCTCCGGCAATTATTTGGAAGATCCCAACGCTCATCATGTGATCCTAGGGGATGCGACCAAAACCCAGAAGTTTTACGACGATCCAACGGTTAACGAAGTCGAAATTCGATTTTTACATATGCGATTTGATTTTGATTTGTTGCTGAATTTGGTTCAAATTCTGGCCATTTGACCGGAATTTTTGATTTATATGGGTATTTTGATAATTTCGTTGATTACCTGTATTTTTTGTTCTCTGTATTTAACCATATCCAATTCAAACACAACCATTTATTTATTATTTTTAAATTATTGATTCTATTTCTCAACCTCATTTCCTTTTTCCTACTACTGATGACTTTCATTTCATCTTCCTCTCTCCTTCCGTCCGACAAATCTTCCCTTTCTTTTTTCTTTTCCCTCTTTAATCGTGGTAAAATTTCTCCAACGGAAACCGCGTTTTCCATCGGGTCCCACATCTTCCCACCTTCATCTTTCTCAATTTCTTCCACCACAAAAACACCAACTCTCAACCCTAAAAAAATTCTCCTAAGTCCCGCAATCCACACTGAATTACTAAATTACCCTTCACATGGCGGAAAATGGCGAGGAGAAGCTCATTGCAGTTGCCCGTCACATAGCAAAAACACTTGGCCACACCGACAATAACATGGCCGACGACATACTCCAAATCTTCTCCAACTTCGACGGCCGGTTGCGTGAAAAGTTGTTGACCGACGATGATTCAAGAACTATTGCTGCTCTTAACCAGACGCTGAAGTCGCTTGACCGGCAGATTTCTCGGTACGTTTCGGCGGACAACCCTATTTGGTCTGACTCCGCTGATGCGTCGGCGTTTCTGGATACTGTTGATGATCTAGTGGCGTTGATTCGTGAGTGGACGCCGATGGCTGCTGATAAGGCTGTTACGGCTTGTCTTGACCGCGCCGAGGATTTGCTTCAGCAGTCTATGTTTCGGCTCGAGGATGAGTTCAGGTCGTTGATGGAACGCGGCGGTGAGTCGTTTGATCTTGCGCTTGGCGAGTCAACTGGAGGTGGGAACTACTTTGACTCGGAGGGCGATGAAGACGAGGACGATGGCGTCGATGTTGAGATTCCGGTGGCGCATCCGATCTCCGGTTATGATATTATAATCGACGCAATTCCGTCCGTGACCATTAACGATCTGCACGAGATCTCCAAAAGGATGGTGGCAGCTGGATACGGCAAGGAGTGTTCTCACGTGTACAGTACTTGCCGGAGAGATTTCCTGGAAGAGAGTTTGTCGAGGCTAGGGTTACAGAAATTGAGCATTGATGAAGTGCAGAGAATGCCGTGGTCAGATCTCGAGGATGAGATCGAGAAATGGACCAAGGCAGTCAATGTCGCCGTCCGCATTCTCTTCCCTAGTGAGCGCCGGCTCTGTGATCGTGTCTTCTTTGGTTTCAACTCGGCTGCAGACCTTTCGTTCATGGAAGTATGTAGAGGATCGACTATTCAGTTGCTTAATTTTGCAGATGCCGTTGCCATCGGCAGCAGAGCGCCTGAGAGGCTGTTTAAGGTACTGGATGTTTTCGAAACCATGAGAGACCTGATTCCTGAATTTGAGTCTGTGTTTTCGGATCAGTACTGTTTGTCTTTGAGAAATGAATCGGTTACCATTTGGAAGAGATTAGGGGAAGCCATTAGAGGAATTTTCATGGAGTTAGAGAATCTGATCAGGCGTGATCCTGTGAAAGCTGCGGTTCCCGGTGGTGGACTTCATCCAATTACTAGATATGTAATGAATTATCTCCGTGCAGCCGGCCGCTCTAGATTAACCCTAGAACAAGTTTTTGATGAAAGTGCCGTACCTCCGACTGACGGTGATATTTCTCTGTTGCCATCTTCTTCATTATCAGTGCAAATGGCTTGGATTATGGAGCTGTTAGAGAGTAATTTAGTGGCTAAGTCTAAGATTTATAGGGACTCTGCTTTGTGCTCTGTTTTCTTGATGAATAATGGAAGGTACATTGTTCAGAAGGTGAAAGATGATGAGTTGGGGTCTCTTTTAGGGGATGATTGGATTCGTAAACACACTGCAAAAGTCCGACAATATCACGTTAACTACCAAAGAAGCTCGTGGAATAAAATTTTGGGAGTGTTGAAATTGGACAATAACACGTTTTCTAATGTGGCATCCAAGGCTTTGAAGGAGAAGCTGAAGTCCTTCAATGTGCTTTTTGAGGAGATTTGTAGAACTCAATCGACATGGGTTATATTTGATGAGCAGTTGAGGGAGGAGCTGAAGATTTCCGTTGCTGGACACTTAGTACCAGCTTATCGCAATTTCCTTGGAAGGTTTCATAGTCTCCAGGATATTGGAAAGTATGCAGATAAGCATGTGAAATATGGTGTAGAGGATGTGGAGGCTCGGATTGATGAATTGTTTCGAGGAAATGGTAGATTAGGCAGTGGCAGGAACTGAGAGCTGAGCAAGTAAGCTTAGCTTATTCCTTATTGTTTATGGCCCTGTATCTCATATTTTCATGTACGTATTTAGCGTAGTTTGAAGTTTGTTGTATGTCATGTAACCTTTGTTTATGGTTCATATACTGTGGCTAGTTTTTTGAACTATGTCTGCTTATTTTCTATCCATGAATGGAAATCGTATGATAGTTCTTCCTGAAAAGTGTTTGTGTTACCACCTAAGGGAAGTGTACACTGTTTGATTATTTGAAATATTCAGGCATAATCCTTCAAATGTTTTCCATGATGATTGAACTAGGTAATATTATAGTCCATTTTAAAAAATTTAATATCATTGAAAGGACCAATAATACAATATGTCGTACAAGAAATTAGTACACGAGTTATGTTCCGATGCAGCTAGTACTAAGCATTGGTACTATGTTTCTCTGTGTTGTTTCAAACATTGCACATACATAATACTTCATTTATTATACATGCATAATGCATTGTCCACAAAATTTCAAGAGTCAATGGATGTCAATTTGTTGCTGCAGTATATATGTAGGCCAATGACAACTAGAATGGGTTTATTCTTGTGCACTGGCCAATTCTATAATAATCAATTTCCCCCTCGACCTCACTATAACTCGGGAATTATTTCGTTTAGAAGGTACCCAGTAATATAGCTGTAAGCTGCCTCCTCAAGGTGAGTACTATCGAAAAACAGGGACTACCTCTGTCCCAAAATGAACGTCCAATTTTTTTTTTTCAAATTTGCTCTTGATCAAGAACAAATTTGAATTTTTTTTGGACATTCATTTTGGGACGGAGGGAGTACTTGGAAGCATCTGCACAGTTTGGGGTGATTGGAGTACATGTGAGTCCTATAGCACAACATCCCCTCGTAGTTTCAGTGAAACCTGTAACAAGTGACTCGCATTAGTCAAACTTTAAGAAAATAGTTGATTATTTAAGCTATCTTAAAACAGGGTTGACCGTGCTAGAAGTATACTGAGTTTTACCGTGTGTTTGTGGATGTGTGATCATGTCCATTATGGGAGTGTATAAGTCTGCATAGAATATCTTAGTTCCTTGAAGTGAGGCTTCCATTTGAGACAACATTTTTACCAGCTTCTTGTTATAAGCTTGAGCATCTGAATTTTCAGTATCTATGCATGTCCTGTTACAAGGATGCTTGATTTTAACACCTTCATTTGTATTGGCAGACAACTCAGCGGATGAAGAAAAAGACCGTATAAGTCCTGTATTATTATTAATAATATTATTTTTCTTTTTCGTTTTATATTTTAGTGAGAGGGTAAGAGAGGAAGAAAAAGACCGTCTAGTTACATTAACAAAGTTTTGCAGCCTGTTTAGGATGTAGTCTTGGTACCCATCAAGGGCGAACTGAGTTTTTCTTGACTGAATGCTGTAGTAATTGATATTAAAATCAGTAGTTCCTGAAGTCATACTAACCAAAACACCATTTACAATCTTCCGAGCCTCTTCTTCCCCGGCAATGCTCTTAAGCCTCTCTATATAGCTCTTAAAATACGTCATTTGTTGATAATAACATTGACCAATAGTAGATGTTTAAACCTTCACCAACATGAGAGATGTTTAACCCTATCTTTACTACATTCTGAGATGATAATAAAATTCAAATGAAAATAGCATTTTATTTTGGAGGGAACCACAACCCATCCAATCCTTCCGAATATGTGTTTTCAGATTTTTCCATTTTCTATATGGACTAGGATGTCGTAATATGCTAATAAATGGGTTTCTCCCATCAGTTGTGGACCGTCTCAAATGACAAGAAAATTCAAGTTTGATAGGACATGCCTGGAGGATAAGAATTCGGATGCTCAAATTTACAATCAGAAGCTCCAAGCTCTGCTTCCGAACATGATAAAGGATCCGCAATATCTTGTCAGTCTCTTGTAAACTCTTTTCTTTAATATAATATACCGTAGTATTATTTTATCAAAAATAAATTAAAATAGTTAAATTAACAAAAATAAATTTCAGATTACCCGAAAACTAAAAGGGGGACCAACTTTGAACTTGTATCAATGTTGGTTCAACAGGTTTCAATTTCCTTGGAAGGTTTCAGAGTCTTCAGGATATTGGAAAGTATGCAGATAAGCATGTGAAGTACGGTGTAGAGGATGTGGCAATGGTAGATCAGGCAGTGGCAGGAACTGAGAACTGAACAAGTAAGCTTAGCTTCTTCCTTCTTGTTTATGGCATTGTATCGTATTTTCATGTATGTATTTTGTGTAGTTTGAAGTTTGTTGTATGTCCATGTCACCTTTGTTTATGGTCCATGTATTGTGGCTAGTTTTTTGATCTATTTATACATATTTTCTATATATGAATGGAAATCTTATGATAGTTCTTCTTGAAAAGTCTTTGTTTTACCACCTACATTGTTTGAATTCGAATAATATTCAGGCATAGTCTTAGTTAGAAGAGTTACATAACATCCAAACGACGTAATTAATTAGGTTTTGATGATCAGTTAAAATGGGGGCTTAAATTCCAGAGTGGAATATACGCTGCCTCTTATCACAATTTACTTGCCTCCAACTAGTAGAGCAAAGAAATGATTGGCGATGGAGGTCCACTTCTTAGCAAGTGAGGTGAGGGACTTCGTATCTAGTGACTAAGATTTTCCTCTTAAGATGAACCTAGTTACAAAAATACAGCAAAACCGTAAAACTGTAAGCAATCTAACTGAAAGAGCATGCTTATATTTCCTGACTTGTGAATATATTTCAGCTTTATGTCTCCAAAGATTTTGTTCATGTTTGAATCAAAAGAATTCACAGTAAAATTCTTAGAACAACGCGGAACAAAGATTCTAGGACTAACAGCTTGCTTATAATCAACAAGAATTATCGAACATCAAAATTGAAGAACTATTGAAGATCATGAGTTATGGGTTAATGCCCTCCAATTGATATGTAGGATCCTTAGGGTTTCAGTTGCCAATGAGAGACAAAAGAATATATCAACACAAGTTCTTAGAACCATATCCGTAAATTTATATTTATGACCTAATTTGCTATACCACCCATTAAGGATCAACAACTAGGCTCTTGAGGTATCTCCACTTATAGATAATAAACCTCATATTTATAAAAGATGACTTAGGTCCACGAACTTTATTAGATCACTTTAATTGGCTTAAATAAAATTTAACATAATATGACGTATACAATTAACCCACAGTACACACACATAAACTTCATTTATCATACATGCATAATGTATTGTGCATAAAATTCCAACAGTCCATGGATGTCCATTTGTCGCTGCAGTATATATGTAGCACAATGACAACTAGAATTGGTTTATTCTTGTGCACATGCCAATTCTCATAAATTTTCCTCTCAACCTCCCTATAACTTAGGGAAGTATTTCCTTTAGAAAGTAATCAGCAATATAACGGTAAGCTGCTTCCCCAGGGTGAATACTATCAAAAAACACGTACTTGGAAGCATCTGCACAGATTGGCGTCAATGGAATACATGTGAGTCCTAGAGCACAACATCCTCTCGTAGTTCAATGAAACCTGTGACAACAAGAGATTCACATTAGTCAAACTTTAAGAAAATACATAGTTAATCAAGCTATCTTAAAACAGGGTTGACCATGTTAGTATACTGAAAGTTTTACCGTGCTTTTGTGGATTTGTGATCATGTCCATTGCGGGAGTGTACAAGTCTCCATATAATATCCTACTTCCTTGATGTGAGGCTTCTATTTGGGACAAAAGTTTAACAAGCTTCTTGTTATAAGCTTGAGCATCTGAATTTTCCGTTTCTATACATGTCCTGGTGAAAGAATTCTTGAACTTAACCTTTATTTGGATTGGCAGACAACCCAACGGAGGAATCCCTGATATTATCATTGTATGACATCCCAGATCGTATTGTTCCTGTATTTTTTTTTAGTGATTGTCAGGGGAAGGCTCTAGCAAATGGTTCCCTCTCCCAACCCCCGCTTGGCGCACCGGGGTTTGCCCTTTAGTAAGAGACGAAGAAAAAGAAGATAGGAGAGTATATAGGTAGGTATAATTATTACCTTAACAAAGTTTTGCAGTCTGTTTAGGATGTAGTCTTGGTACCCATCAAGGGTGAAGTGATGTTTTCTTGACTGAATGTCATAGTAATTATTAAAATCATTAGTTCCTGAAGTCATACTTACCAAAGCATCATTTACTATCTTCTGAGCCTCTTCTTCCCCTGCAATACTCTTAAGCCTCTCTATATAATTCTTAAAATACACGAGTTGCTGTTTCAGTGGAATGACATTAGATATAGCAGCAGTTAGATCATCATATCCTGTGCCAGCAGACGCAAAGTTAACACCCGTAAGCAGTTGGTTGTCAGAAAGACCAGGCTGCAAGAACGGAGGTACTGTGTCTTTTATCCCTAGTCTAGAGACCAACATATCTGGTATGAGTTTCCATTAGAAAACCGTCCAGTGGGAATATGACTAGGAATGTCTCTACCATATGGGTAATATGTTGCCTTGAGAAGGGTAGGAATGTAATTATTGTTGCCGGTGTCAGAGAATGAATCACCGAATATGAGCACAGCTGGATATCTGCTAGTGTTATTGGCATTGCATTTGTGGATTTTTACTAAGGAAATTAGAAGCTGGAAAAGGATGAACAATAGGGGAGAAGGAGAAGGAGAAGGTTCCATTGTTTGTTAATATAAGCTTCTTTCCGAGTTTGACTGAAATTTATAGCAGTGCATGCAAGCGAAGAAAAAGAGGTTGATGATAAAGTAGGAGTAATTA
Organism: Adenophora triphylla var. japonica; assembly: GCA_022495995.1. Taxonomy (NCBI): domain Eukaryota; kingdom Viridiplantae; phylum Streptophyta; class Magnoliopsida; order Asterales; family Campanulaceae; genus Adenophora; species Adenophora triphylla. The sequence goes on from JAFEMH010000073.1 coordinate 167,585, forward strand.
AGACGAGGTTTTAATGTTTGAAAATTGCACGTAACCACCCTCCATGTTGTTGGTTTAATGGAGAAAGCTCAATATATAGAGAATGCCCTATAGCCACATGGCTGGCTGGGCCAGTTCTTGTGAAAATAGCATAGGTGTAGTCAGTTCCATTTGGCTTGGTTCGGTTTGGTTCTTGTGAAGCTGAACCAACCTCGATTGGTTGGGTTCCAAACAATCAAATAAGTTATTGTAGTGATGCTGTGGAGGTGGACATACAGATAGAGCTACGACTGACCTTACTGAATTCGGTTAAATCCAATTCACCAAAACGAAAATTAGACCATCTTTTCGGGACAGAAAAATAATATGTTTTTGAATTCAGCTCCTTATTGAATACTTATTTACTTGAACCATATTAGTGGGCCCTAGTGACCTTACAACTACTGATTTGCAACTCGTTCCCAATCCCAACAAACTTTACTAAGGATATACACAGTATGTTAGACACTTCTAAAAGTCGATAATGACACAAATTATTTTATAAAAAGATTGGTAAATCAATTAGAACAATTTCCATTAATTAAATGGGAAAAGTATGCATCTTCTATACATGTTAAAAACAGTAAAGTCTAATTTCATTCTGCTATATTTAGTATGATGTAGTTTTCCCATTCTATGTATGTTATGATTTGATCATTTGTTACATTTATTTAAATGACTCCACTCCTCTCCCCCTATTTACTCCCCTTCCACATAAACACCCCTAATATAATATTTTGTATTTTTTGTAATTGTTATTAAAGTTATAATTTTATCTACAGCATGCAATAAACTATCATATTTTGAATGTGAAATTAAGGAAAATTTTTGAGAAATAAATACTTAAACTTTAATTTTGGAAAATTGACTATTAACGTAAAACTTAGCACTATAAATATGCTTTGCATAATTCACCCTACATTAAGCCCTCTTTAACACATTTTCTTTATCAAACAATGGCATCTCCTCTCCTCTTATTCATCCTAACCCTTCTTCTTGTTTTCTCTTCATTTCAAAATCTTTACGCGGTAAATATTTCCAAATTCCCGGCAATACTAATATTTGGTGATTCATTATTAGACACCGGTAACAACAATTTTCTCAGCACTCCGTTTAAAGCTAACCATTACCCATATGGCCAATCTTTCCCCGGAAGCATCCCAACCGGACGATTTTCCAATGGAAAATTAATTTCAGATTTTCTTGCTTCAGCAATAGGCATCAAGTCCACCGTACCGCCTTTTCTGGACCCCGCATTATCCGATGATGATATCCGTTCGGGGGTTTGCTTTGCATCAGCTGGTTCAGGCTATGATGATGTCACTACTATTGGTTCTGGTGCAATTCCTGTATCTAGGCAGACTGGTTTTTTGGTAAATTATATAGAGAGACTCAAGGGAATTGTCGGGGAAGAAAAAGCAGGAAACATTATTAAGGATTCGTTAGTGGTTGTTACGTCTGGGAGCAACGACTTTAGTATTAATTTTTATGATTCTACTATACGAAGTAGTCAGTTTACCGTAGATGCGTATCAGAATTTCTTACAAGAAAGGATTTTTGATTTCGTTAAGGTTATTATATATTCAAGCTCTTGTATATTGTTGTGTGAATTAATTACTTTGCTCGGTACTAAGATTTGTGTGTGGATTTATTTTTACAGGTTTTATATGGACTCGGATGTCGTAAAATGCTAATAGCTGGGCTGCCTCCCCTTGGTTGTGGACCGGCTCAAATGACAGAAAAACATAAAGTTGATAGATCATGCTTGGAGGACGAGAACTCGGATGCTCAAATTTACAATCAGAAGCTCCAAGCATTACTTCCTAAAATTCAAGCAGCACTCCCCGGGACTGTACTAGTCTATGCTGACATTTACACGCCGCTCAAGGACATGATAAATGATCCGCAAAGATATGGTAATAGTTTAAATAAATTTGGGCCTGTGCAACCTGAATACACAGAAGTCCATCTTTTCATTACAGTAAATGAGTTATATTTTATAGTAACATGAGTTATATCTTAAAATACGCGTGAAAAAATAGATAGATGTACGGTACATATAAGTTAGATGTTATGTTATAGTAAGATGAATTAAGTTTATTTAATTATTTATTAGTTCCAGATTATCCTAACAGTACTTGAGGGTTTACTAACTTAAAATTTTTTGGTTAAACAGGTATTGTAGTAAGAGATAGAGGATGCTGTGGAAGTGGATATACAGAAGCAGGAGCTTATTGTAGTCCGACGACTCCGGTTTGTCAGAATCCTTCACAATATGTGTTTTGGGATGCAGTTCATCCTAGTGAAGTTGCGTATCGCTACATTTCACAGTACTGGGAGAAGAATTTCCTGACCAAATTTTAAAAGATTATCTTTCTTGAATCATTCGGATGGTGTCGTTAACTTTTTGTTAGTCCTAATTTACTTTGGCTGCATAACCTATAATTAATGTTATTCAAAAGGGAAGTTTATCAATGAAATTAACGGAGTTATAAGACTTATGCTCGAAGCATTATATATGTTTGTTCAAGATGTATGTGATTTTCATGTCTTGAAACAATAGGGGCGTTTGGTACGTCGATAAATGACCGGATAGGATTATTAGTCAAATAAAAGTATGTTTGGTAGATTAAATGCAATCGTAGTAATTATCCAAAGTACAACCCAGATAAGCATCTGAATACCTTTTATCCCCTTCTAACTTATCCTAAAAAAAAGGGTGGTATTATTAATCACTGGATTAATAACCTCCTTTCTATTAATGAGTTAATCCTAACAAGGCTACCAAACGAGTCCTTATTGTATTGTTAATTAAATAAAGTTCAATATAAGTCCCTTCTATTTATTACTACTAGTACATCGTGGACCTGAAACCGATCGTTCACCTATTAACAAGAGGGAATCTGACCAATTATAAATCGCTTGCATGAGGAAAGAAAAAATTGTTGGATTTAAACAAATTCAAATTCGTAATAGTTTGTAAGAATTTTGTTTTCATTAATTGAACATATGGAATGAAAATGAAATTGGTCAATGCACATATTTGTTAAGTAGAAAAATTAGGGATAAAATCCATCTAAAAAGTGGTAATTGGACATGCATATATTTGGTTTGTAGAAAAATTAGGGATAAAATCAATCTAAAAAGTGGTGATTAGACATTCCATTTGGAAAAAAAAAAGGGTCCAAAGTTTTTAATCGAAAAAGTGAGTATAACTTTGGGTTTTAAATTCAAAATATTTCTTTGAGTCAAGGACCCCTAAGTGAGATCACAAACCCATAAATACTCAATCGAGATCAGAAATTCCTTAGAAACCCGCATATATGCAAAAGACCATGCTGTCCTCGCGCTGCTGCAACATCCCTAACCTCTGTTGGGTCAGCCTGTTTATTTTCAGAAAAATGAAAATAACAAGGATTGGGATTCGATCCTGGGACCTTCCATTTAAAATGAGGATCTTCACCACTACACCAACACTTCACTTGAGGGTATTTTGGGTAATCAGTTGTTATTTTTGATCTGGTTAATGGGGTGGTGGGTTTCCATGAAATTTTGATCTGGATCTCTCTTTTGTATATGAGATTTTAGATTTGGCTTGAATTTTTATGGAGAAACATCTGGCTGAGGGGGCCTCAAGGAATTAATCCTATTTCTTTCCATGAAAAAGACAATTTTATCATGCCTTGTACGAAGCCAATTGCCATCATCACCGTCCATCGGCTCTACACGCACGTGGACTATTAACACGACAACATGACCATCAGATATATACAACGTCATCATCAATTCGGGTCATCCTTGATACCATATTAGAATTGGGCAATCATCCCTTTAAAATACCTTATTAATAGGTGAGGTTATCCAAACTTAAATATTTGATCAATTCTTTCTCCAAGATGATGTGGAACAAATGGGATTTCAACATGTTGCGTACAATTAAAATAGCAGTTCAATTGCTATGAGTTATTAATTCTGACATGACATTATCACGATATTATCATTGATAAATAACCGTTGAATCACTAATCACACAAAATGTTATATAAAAAAATAATATTGATTTCCGAAAACATGAGTTAAGCTAATAAAATATATAGGGATTTTCATGACATGAAAGAATAATTGCTTCTAAATCTGGAATTTATACACAGACGACTTCTTTAATTTTGTTCCTCCACGAACATGAGATTATAATCTCACCTGCTCTTGATTTTTTGATACAATTATTTATAAGAAAATCTTTCCGATCTCAAGAAAATCGACCATCTTTTTTTAGAGATACTCATCATTCAATATACAAATGTCACGGCCCAAATTATTGTTAAAATATCTTCGTTGCGTTGCATACGATATAATTTTGAAATTGGACAATTCTTTTCGGGGGTTTTTATTGTAAAATGAGATTTCTCAAATGTCATTGGTTCATAATTATGATATTTGTCGTAATTCAATCAATCATTGCAAACGATAAAAGAGAAGAAATTGAGAAAATATTAGAAAATTATACTCAATTTGTCGCATAATAAATGGTAATTAATTTAGTCTGTTTCAAAATATATATCACATTTGTAAAAAAATTAATTTTAATATAATCTATGATAATATAAGCAATGTATAATTAAGTAATAATATTATTTTTTTATATGGTATGCAAATAGACTCCGTGGAGCTTTGATGGCCACTTTTGGTGTTGGGATCGTGGCTTTTCATGACCATGCTAGTAGCTAGTTCATGTTACAATTAGGGTAAAGTCGCCGGACTACTTTTGTTTAATCAGCATTCGAGGTGATTATCAATACGAGAGATCAGATGTTCGTGTAAGGAAGAGAATTGCTGAGAGAAATTCTTAATGTATTATTGATAAAGATTGGGTATTTATACAGCTTTACAATCTTGGTAAACTAAGGAAAGATTACAACAAATCAAACTAAAGATTACATCAAATCAAACTAAATATTCTGAGGATAAATGAATATATACACAGAGATTACAGGAGATCTTTTTGTATCTTATCAGGCCCCCGCAAGATGAACGTTCCATGGAAAAGGCCAATCTTGGAGAGAAGAAGTGTGAACCGAGTTCTTGAGAGTGGTTTGGTGAGGAGATCAGCAAGCTGATCATTGCCTGAGATGTGTTGAACGCGAAGATGTCCCTGTTGTACCATAGCTCGAACAAAGTGAAACGCCAAAGCTAAATGCTTCATCCGAGAATGGAAGACTGGATTAGCCGAGTAGTGAGTGGCACCAAGATTATCACAATATATAACCGGAGAGTGGGACGGCTGGAAGTGAAGTTCAGAGAGAAGATTGTTGATCCAAGTAACTTCAGCAGTGGCATCAGCAACAGCACGGAACTCGGCCTCGGTGGATGAGCGAGCTAATGCACGTTGCTTTTTAGAGGACCAAGCAACCGGGTTACGACCAAGATAGACTATGAAACCTGTAGTGGAAATGTAGTCATCTTTATCTCCGGCCCAGTCAGCATCACAAAAGGCATGGAGAGATGACGGAGTGTCTCGATAGAGTTGTATACCCAAGTGAAGAGTACCATGAAGATACCGAAGAAGTCGCTTGAGGGAGACCCAATGACTCTCCCGAGGATTTTGCATAAATTGTGCTAATTTGTTAACCGAAAATGCTATGTCTGGCCTAGTGATGGAGAGATACTGAAGGCCACCAACAATGGAACGATAATCTGTAGGGTTACAGATTGGAGAAGAGGAATTATTAGTAAGAGGAGGGGAAGTGGCCATGGGAGTGGGAGAAGGCTTAGAATTCAGCATGTTGTGACGAGCAAGGAGATCATGGACATATTTTGTTTGAGTTAAAAGAAGACCATTAGAGTTGGGTGTGACCTCGACTCCTAAGAAGTATGATAGGGGGCCAAGGTCTTTAAGAGAAAAGCGAGACGAGAGATGGGAAATAAATTGAGAAAGAAAGGAGGGAGAAGGACCGGTAACAATAATATCGTCAACATAAACAAGAAGATAGAGAGAGTACATAAACAAGAAGATAGAGAGAGTAGGGAGATTGTGAGTAGATGAACAGGGAAGGATCCGAAAGAGAGGTTTTGAACCCAAAGGAAAGGAGATAATTCTTGAGTTCTGTATACCAGGCGCGAGGAGCCTGTTTGAGGCCATAGATTGCTTGGCGAAGTTGTGAGACATGAGATGGGTTTTGGAATCAAGAAAGCCCGGAGGTTGTGACATGTAAACAGTCTCATGAAGTTGGCCTTGTAGGAAGGCGTTGTTGATGTCAAGTTGACGGAGAGACCATTTATGACTGAGAGCCAAGGATAGAAGGAGACGAACTGTAACTGGTTTAACAACGGGACTGAAAGTGTCCGAGTAGTCGACACCTGGACGTTGGTGGAACCACTTTGGCAACCAAACGTGCTTTGTATTTTTGAATTGAATTGTCGGGGATTGTATTTAATTCGGAAAACCCACTTACAACCGACAATGTTTGGAGCAGCAGAAGGGGGTACTAGAGACCATGTGTTATTTCGGGTGAGGGCAAAGAAACTCTTCTTCCATGGCGGTCGCCAATGAGGCGTGGATAGGGCACTGTTTGGCTTTTAGGGAGGGAGGTGGGTGAAGGTAAGGCTGCAAGGTAAGCATATTTTGGGTTAGGTTTTCGGATATTGTTTGCTTAGGTGAAGTTGTGATAGTTCGGGCAGGTGGTGGAGGTGGAGGAGGGGTGGGGAGTTGGTGTATGTTGAGGAAGGGATTGCGATAGGTCCGATGTGAGAGGGTGGGTGGATTCGGCATGGTCAGGAGGGGTGGGGCTACGGGCAGGTGTGCTGGTAGGGGGTGTTGGAGCAGTAGGCAGGTTAGTGGGTGGGATTATGGAGATGGATGGAGTCTTTGCTTAGTGAGGGTGGGGAGGCGGCGAGTGGAGTGATAGACGATGAGGGGGTCTCGTGGAAGTAGTAAGGGAAGGGACAATTTGCACCATTGAGACGAGGAAATTTCTGGAGATGGATTTTGATGAGACGAAAGAGAAGGAAAAGGAAAGGAGTCCTCGACGAATTTTACATGCCGAGAGGTATAGATGCGATATGTTTTGGGATCGAGACAATGATATGCACTTTGGGTAGAGGAGTATCCGATGAAGATGCAAGGAACTGAGCGAGGAGCTAATTTATGGGGTGCATATGGCCTTAACCATGGGTAACATGGACATCCAAAGGAGCGTAATTTTGTGTAGTTGGGAGGATTTTTGAAGAGACAAAGGTAGGGGGAGTCATTTTTCAAGGTAGAAGTTGGTAGGCGATTTATTAGATAAGTGGCAGTTGTGAAAGCATGAGTCCACATAGTGAGAGGGAGTTTGGCATGTGAGAGAAGAGCAAGACCGGTTTCGACAATGATGTGTCGATGGCGGCGTTCGGCATAGCCATTGTGCTCGGGGGTGTGAGGTGGGGATGTGAGGTGAGTGACACCATTTTGAGAGAGAGAGGGGGTTAGTTTTAGATATTCCCCACCATTGTCCGAAAACACTTGAATGATTGGTTTTTGAAAAAATTTCTCGACTAGGGCCTTGAAGCGAGTGAACGTCGCAAAGGTGTCGGATTTTTGTTTGAGTGGATAGAGCCAAGTGTATTTAGTGTAGTGATCAACAAAAATCACATAATATTTGAATTTGTCATGAGAGTAGATGGGTGAAGTCCATACATCAGAGAAGATAAGTTCAAGAGGAGAATTAGAAGTGAGAGAGGAAGTAGAGAAAGATAATTTGTGACTTTTATTAATATCGCAAGCATTACAATTGGAAAAAGAACTAGACGGGATTGAAAGACTAAATTGTTTCTTTAAAAAGGAAATAATTGGAAGAGCAGGATGACCCAAACGATGATGCCAAGAGTGCGAGAGATGAGGAGATGCTTAGATGTGCTTCGAGGAGACGGAGGATGCCATAGATATACTCCACGATCACTTGTCCCATGGAGAAGAGTTTTGTGGGTTGTAAGGTCCTTTAAAAGAAAAGAAGAAGAGGAAAACACAAAATAAGCGTTATTGTCACGACAAAATTGGGAGACGGAAATAATATTGCGAGAAATAAGAGGGACGAAGAGAACATTATGGAATTTTAAGGAGTGAGAAGAAGAAGAAAAAATGAATGAACCTGTTTCGGAAATGGGGAGAGAGGTTCCATCACCAATAATAACCTCGTCGGTGCCATTGTAGGGATTGTGGAGGCGAGATTGGAAAGGTCGTTGGTTAGATGGTGTGTCGCCCCTGTATCAAGTAGCCGGGGAAGGGGAGTGGGGCGGTGAAGGGCCAGTGGCCGTGTGGGCCTGTGGTACAGAGGGAGGGGTGGGTTGGCGTGAAGGAGGGTTGGTGGTGTTGGGGTTGCGGTTGGGGAAGGAGACACTAGGGTAGTCCCTTTTGAAGCGACGACACATAGAGATAACATGGCCAGGAAAGCCACAGTATTGGCATTTTCCTTTGAATGGGGCAGGAAAGAGGGGTTGTTGGTGGAGGGCGTGGGAAGGAGTGGTTGGGAATGGTTTTGCCGAGGGAAGTATCTGGTGGAGGAGGTGCGATTTTGGGCAATATGGGCGGAAGCGGGGAGGGTAGTGGTGGTGGGATGGGTTTTGAGGGTTAGCTCATGATGGATCAATTTTTCATGGAGAGCTTCAAACGAGATGGGGTTGTCTCGGGCTCGGACGGAATCAATGACAGGCTTGTATGCCTCATAGTCGAGGCCTTTAAGGATTTTGGATATGATGTCCTCGGAGTCCATGGGTTTGCCCAAGATTGCTAGCTTATCGGTATAGGACTTAATGGCTTGCATGTACTCTTGATGGTGAGATTGGCTTTGGATAGGTTTTCTAGGTTGTCTTTGATTTGCAGAATATGGCCACGGGAAGGGTTGGCATAGGTGTTTTGAAGAGTATCCCACGCTTCTTTGGAGGTTTTGGAGCGAAGGACAAGGGGAGCAATTGTGGTGTCAAGGGTACCAATGAGAGACCCTAGAAGGAGGCGGTCTTGTCGATTCCAAGTAGTGTGAGATGGGTTGCGATTTCTTTATCATCGGTTCGATTTTGGTGGTGGTTGAGGGTGAGAGCCGTCGATGTATTTGAGTAGGTCGAGGCCAAAGAGAAGAGATTCTAATTGGGAGGCCCAAGAGAGGTAAGTAAGAGGGGTGAGTTTAATGCAGTGAGAAAGATCAACGAGGACAAGAGGGGTGGAAGGATCGGATGGGTCGGTGATGGTAGAGGCAGAGGCGGCCATTGGGTGGGTTGGATGTTTCTGCCGAGAGGGAGGGAAGAAGAGAGGCTGCCGATCAAAAGTGGGAGGGGGAATCGAGAGGCTCTGATACCATGTAAGGAAGAGAATTGCTGAGAGAAATTCTTAATGTATTATTGATAAAGATTGGGTATTTATACAGCTTTACAATCTTGGTAAACTAAGGAAAGATTACAACAAATCAAACTAAAGATTACACCAAATCAAACTAAATATTCTGAGGATAAATGAATATATACACAGAGATTACAGGAGATCTTTTTGTATCTTATCAGTTCGAACCCTATAAAATGCTTGTAATAAATTAAATCGCTTATTAATAAGAAAACAATTAAAAAAAAAAGGGATAACGTCTGTCTCAATAGCTTTACATTACAGCCTAAGCTTAAGAATTCAATGGGTCTTCTTGTTCTTGTTTCTTCCATTTGTATCATCTTATTAGTTGATGCTGCCATGGAAAATGGTGTTGATCAGGAGTTGAATCTTCAACTGCTTCAAAGGATACTCCGGCTAATCTTCTTGGGATGGCTCGCTATGGGACCTACACACACAAGCAACAATGAACTAAACCGGGGGTGACTCCGGTGAAACCCCTCCGGCGTGAGAATCAGTTTTCAGTTCAGATTTTAGAAAAGCTCTATATTGTAATGGAGAAAAGACAGATTTTAAAGAGAGAGAGTAGACTTACTTAATAATGGAGAATTTTACATATTTATACCACCTTGTAATCATGGACCATACTTGGAAGGACACGTGTCAGTCATCTATGCTAAGTCAGTCAACTACCCTCAGAGTTAGTAAGAAAATGCGACATTCCCATCATGTTACACTGTTTTACATTATGGGGGTGGGTACCACGTGTCAGTACACCCAAAGGTTGGACCATCAGTCACGTTTGTCGCTAGGCGACAAACTCTTTATTGCGACAAAGTAGGCCAAATTACTCATTCTCAGATATTCATATTTTACCTAAAACTATGGGACAAGTTCATCTTCTCGCCTATTGCTTTTCTCACCCTCATTCCGTTTCATCTGTACATCACCTTTTGTCGCTTATTACCCTATATTGCCCTCTTAAACCGACATATTAATTATCACTCAACTTGTCACTTATTTTCACATTTACTATCATCTTACTTGGCCTAATAAGTTTATCGAACCTTCTTAACTATTTAGGCCCAATCCATTTATGATAACCATTTCAGTAGCCCCCAATTTCGAGACCTGGTTCATTTATGTTCCAGGCGAGAAATTTAGAGTCCTAGTTATTTTCAGTACTAAGGCAACCCTTCTCACGAGATATATGCGACAAAGTGACACGTACATGCCACGTGTCATTTTCTGAGGCAACTTTTCTGACAAACGGGCGTGACAAGACAACCGAAGAGACTTTCGACGCTTGAAAATACCTTTTAAAATTTGAAATCATTAAATTGGGGGGAATTTCAAAATTTTGGGACCCATTAATTTATACAATCCTTAGAGAGCCGGTTCATATTCTGTTAATATAAATAACCACCTCCCTCCTACCCTTACCTTTTTTTCGTCCCTTAATCTGAAAACCCTCTCTGGCGAATTCCGGCAAACCTGGTACCTTCTCCGACGAACTCACCCTTCCTTTTCCGTGACCTTTCCTTTCTCCTAGTAACTGAATCCTTGTTCCCCTCTGAACTTCCTCCATAAACGACCACTCCCTGCCCCGATTCACCCATTAAATCACCCTGGACAATCACTTCTTTGGTCGGACTTTGAATATTCCGGCGAACTTACAATCCGTCTTTGACTTTCTCAACGATCCCTCATATTTTCCAGGTATTCTCCTTGATTTTCAATTTCCTTTGTTTTTCTCAAGCTTTTATTCGCTATTATGGCTAGGTTTAAGAATTGTCTTAGACAAATTAGGTATGGTCAGTGTCAAAGAACTGGGGGTATTTACTACTTAACTAGGGGTATATGGGCAAGGATCCCGCGGGATGATCTAGTTAATTGTCTTAGGATCAACAGGGTAGATCCCGCCGTAATTGCCGCGGTAGAGATTAGGGGCAAATGTTTTCTTCATTCCTCAGCCCCCATGTCCAAAACGTTTTTCACTCCCCGCGAGCTTTGCGCTCATCTTTGTCGCTTCTATGGTCCCCCTACATATTCTGACAGTTCTGACACTGACTATCCCGCCGCCAAATCTTTAGCAAATAGAAAACATAATAAACAAGTTATCTCTTCTTCTGACTCAGGCGGGATGTCTCATACTGGAACTTCTGGCGCTTCAACATCAATTGGCGGGAATTTGCCTTTAACTAATACCCCCTCCACTTCAGCTGCTGCGGGAAATGACCCTTTACAAAATCCCTACATGACCCCTTTCCACACCAAATACCACATTGACCATCTCAACTATCATATCGCTCCCTATGATGGCGACATGTCCCTCTCTACGATTAGGCATAGACAAGACGGCATTGTAGTCTTTCCCGCCCAACTAGAAGCTGGACTTAAGATTCCAGTGGACCCTTTCATTTCCCTTTTCTTATATAAAGCTCAAGCAGCCGTAGCTGAGCTTCATCCCAATGCCATTAGGGTGTTAACACCTTTATAAGCTGTTTGCCGCGCCACGAGGCGGGAACCAACCACCCACCTTCTCATGGACATGTTTACTGGGTATCAGCAGAAAGATAGCAAAACCCAAGAAATTCGCATGTCGCTTAAATATAAAAAACCCAAAATTCTTACTCCCCTTCCTTCCAAAGTCCACCACTGGCTAGATGATCCTCTTTTCATTGTTTCCCGCGTGGGTTGGGCTCTTCCTACAGACTTGAAAGGAATTCACCCTAAAGTTGATAAGAAATGGGCCTTGGATGAAGACGAGAAACGTTTGAAAGCGACAATGGTCCAACTTCTCGCCGAGGCCAGTACCACTGACCCTTCTCCCGCATTATTCTCCATTCAACAAATCCTCGCCGATCATTCCCTTCTTAGCCAAGTAGGACTTTCCCTTGCCTTCCCGCCAATGCCTCCGCGAGGATTCTTTGTGACTTTCACTTGAATCTTGGGCTGGTTGGGAACGTCATACGGAGCTACAAATTTGGTGCGGATGCCTTTGTTTGTGGGAATGGTCACAACCTGTGCCCGGCCATGCGAGAAGTTCAACGTATGGTTTCTTTTATTCTCTTTACATACTGCCATCTTTTTATTGTCGCTTATCCCTTCTTATTTCTTGCAGTTCACAGAACTATGGACATGAATCAAAAGAGGTTGGCTCATGGCAGGTCGGAACAACAAACTAAGCGCCTAGCTCTGGCCAGGAACGCCAGCCTCATGGCCTTGCCTGCTGACCTCACTATCCCCATTGCTAACACTGGCGTAGATGAAAGGGTTGCATCAGAGACATCCCGCAGGAAAGCTCCTTCCACCTCTTCCCGCCCTCAAAAGAGGCAACGCAAAGCCAACATTCACGCCTCTGAAGAACCAACTGAGACTTTCCACTTAGTGGATGAGGAGGAAGAAGAAGAAGAGGAACAGGAAGAACAAGAAGAAGAAAATGATGAGCCTCACACTGAGATAGAGGGTGATACTCCCCTTGAAAAACAAAGAGTTGAGACTGAGGGGACTCATTCAGATATCCCTGCGAGATCCGCCTCTCCACCTCCCTCAGCTCAGCCAAATGAAGCCGCCCCTAACAACTCTCCTATCAATCCTTCTTCTCGCTCAGCTCCTCGTCGCCGAGCCAGCTGGTTAGAAGAGGGATTTAAACTACGAAGATGAACCGGGCATGGTGGCTCTTTCTTGGGAAGCAAATGCCATTCCCAAGTGAAGGGATTAATTACCGAACAGTTGAATCTTTTGTTTCTGTTTCTTTGGGTTCCACTTGCCCTCAAAAGGGTAAGTGACTACTGAGCAATTGGCCTATGTTGAGAAGGAGAATCACGCCCGCTCCCGGCTATCATGCGGGAATTCAGCTTTCCCTGGTAAGTCGTCCTTACTCCCTTTTATTCATTTAAATTTTCTCTTTATACTTTCTGTCTAACTTTTTATTGTCGAATGACTTCTCGCAGGCCGGCAGTACTATCTTGGGCTTAAGCAACAAATGCATCAGCCTTGAGCATGAGCTTACTGAGGCGGAGCGGGAGCGGAATGTATATAGGCGGAAAGTGTCAAGGCGGGATGCATCCATCCAAGAGCTCAAAGACCTCAAGGAAAAGGCGAGATCTTTGCCGACGTTCTTTGAGGGAAAAACCCGTTTGGAAGAGTTGGAAAGGAAAAACAAGGATGCGGAGAAGCTGGCCACCCTTATCGCTGAAAACGAAAAACTCAAGACTGATGCGGCCAAACTTGCAAACCTTGACGCCGAGAATAAGCGGCTTAGGGATGAGGATTTTGTTAAAGCAAATCAAATCACCAAGCTTAGGGAAGATTTAAAATTGGAGAAGTCCAAATCTGAAACCGCTGAAATGGATGCGTTTGACAACGCGATCCTTCATACCTTAAGGACTATAGCCGCAGAAGCTAATCCTGCCATTACCCCGACCATGCTTGCGAGATGGGGTTCCGAAACTATCTTCAGCGACAAAAGTCGCAAGGGACATCCCCTTGTGCCTTACAGCGAAGAAGAGTTAGCCCAACTAGCAGCAGAAGATGCCGTTCTTGGCAAGGCGGCTTGGCCAATTCCTGCAACTCGCCGCGACAACATCATTCCCTCCCTCTTTGACCTTCAACAAAAGAACAAGGATGCTCTTAACGCTGCCTACAATGCCCAATGATTTCATTCTTGTACTTTGTGGTTGTTGCTAAACTTTTTTCATTTGCCCCTGGTTTGTAACAAACAATATTTCTTTTCTGCATTTTAATTTCATTTCTCGCAACTTTAACTTGGGTGATTGGCCTTGGTGCCCCAACTTGTACTTATCTAATTGTCGCACTTTTGCAACCTTTATCTTATGCTCTGTTTCTCATGCCTTATCTCCAATCTTTACTTGTTTATCATTGACATTTTCATGTCGCGTATCTTTCTTTTGATTCATAATGATTTTGCTTCGATAGTTCATCGAAGATTGTACTCTCCATCTTATCTCTATATACATACTACTCCCTTCAAAAAAGTGAGGCTCGTCTTTAGGCAGCCTCACTCTCCAGCATATATTCTCGCCTACTGTTTGATATGACAATTTCAACATATCCATTTGGAGTCAAATTTCTAATTAATATACCACATCCCTTTATGCAACTTGATTTCCTTCCCATATATCGCATCCCTCTTGAGCGACTTGGTCTCTAACCACGATGTCGCATCTCTTTTGGGCGACTTGGTCTCTAACCAAGCCGCCACATCCATTAGGTGCCTTGGTCTCTAACCAAGACACCACATCCCTTTTTGGCGACTTGGTCTCTAACCAAGCCGCCACATCCATTAGGTGCCTTGGTCTCTAACCAAGACACCACATCCCTTTTGGGCGACTTGGTCTCTAACCAAGCCGCCACATCCATTAGGTGCCTTGGTCTCTAACCAAGACACCACATCCCTTTTGGGCGACTTGGTCTCTAACCAAGCCGCCACATCCATTAGGTGCCTTGGTCTCTAACCAAGACACCACATCCCTTTTGTTTGATGACGATTGCTTTTCACCTTTCTTAACGCACTTCTCCTGTCGCCTCCTTTATCCAAGCTCTTTATCCTTTGTTAAAACGGCTTCTTTGACCACCGTCGTTCTTCTAATCCCGCCGTTCCAATAACTGTTTCACAAAACATAACACTTGTCAAATTTTAATGAAAACGGTGATTACAAAACAATATGTCGCTGAATAATTCCTTCCTTCTTCATCACGTCGACAAGTTACATCGTGCTAGATTGGCAAATTTTACATAACTTTCCCGTCAATGCGATGTACACAAAAACACATGACCCCAGAAAAAGTTACGTATCTTTTGTCATCTAGAACCAAAATCAAAAGATGCAACTAAAAAAGGTTACTACAACTTCATTGATAAAAACGCTTCAAATGATCGACACTCCAGGCATTCTTCAACTCTTCGCCATTTTGCTTTCTCGGTAATAGGTCCCTTCTCGAACAATTTGAGATATCTGAAACGGCCCTTCCCATTTTTCATTCAACTTGGTGAAGCCTGGTTTGGGTCCCGTGGCTTCTGCACTCCTTAGTACCCAATCACCTACATTAAAAGACCTCTTGTTAACCCGCTTATCATGTTGGGCCTTCATCCTCTGCTTGTAATTTACCATCCTCATTCTCGCTTGTAGCCTCTTTTCATCAACCAAATCAAGGTCATTGCACCGCCTCTGACCATTTCTCGCCTCATCATAATAAGTCACTCTATAAGTCGGCAAGGCCATCTCGGCCGGTGCCATGGCTTCAGACCCATAAGTCAAAGCAAATGCTGTTTCACCGGTTGAACCCTTTATTGTGGTCCTTACATACCATAATGCAGTAGACAATTCTTCTAACCATGCTCCGCCCCTTCCTTCTAAATTTTTACGTAATGCGGCAATGATTTGCTTATTTGCCGCCTCCGCGACCATTATCCTTGCGGCCGTATACCGCCGACATCCAATGCTTCACATTCATCCTTTGACATTTCGCGGCAAATTTCTTACCAAACTGTGTTCCATGATCAGAGATAATGGCCCTGGGTAACCCATATCTGCACCAAATGTTTTCTTGAACGAACTTAATCACATTATCCTCGCTTATCGTTGCCAAGGCTTTCGCTTCAGTCCACTTTGTAAAATAATCCACTGCAACGACCACATGCTGGCACCCTCCCTTGGCCTTTGGAAATGGCCCAATCAAATCTATGCCCCACATATCAAAAGGCCACGTCGCGACAATAGGCGTCTGCTCAGTGGCGGGCTGGCGCGGAATATTCCCAAACCTTTGACACTTCTCGCATTTCCGCACATACTCTTCCGCATCCCTCTTCAAGCTTGGCCAATAATAACCATGGAACAACACCTTCTCCGCAAGAGATCTCGCCCCCGGATGACCTCCGCAGACGCCTTCATGGATTTCAAACAAAACCTTAGCCACCGTCCCCGGCTCTATACACCTCATCAATGGCTTTGAAAAAGATCTTCTATATAAGATTCCATCTTGCACCGTAAATCGCGGGGAAGTCACCTTTACTAGTTTAGCCCTGTCTTCCTCAAGCGGCAATTCACCCTTCTCTAAAAATCTTTCATGTCGGTAACCCAATTTGCTTCCGTCTCTCCAATTTCCATTACCCTGGATCTATCAATTGTCGGCGTGTCCACATACTCCACCAAGGGATCCCCAACTGCTTCATTTTCTCCACTTCCCGCCGATCTACTCAGCGCATCCGCCTTTGAATTCTCTTCTCGCCCAATTTGTACCAACTCCCAAAACTCAAAATGACTCAAAATGTTTCTCACCAAATCACAATATCTTATTAAAAATGAATTCACCGTGCCATATTCGCCTTTTACTTGCTTAACAATCAGCGAGAGTCGAATGGACCACAATCCTCTTTACTCCAACATCCCGCGCAAATTCAATTCCCGACACCAAGGCTTCGTACTCACTTTGATTATTAGACACTTGGGAATTTGAACCTAAAGGCTTTCCTATACTCACATTCCGCATCTGGGGATATCAAAACCATTCCCGCTCCTCCTCGTCGCTTTGCTTTGACGAACCATCAACATGTAGAATCCAACAATCCTCCGCCTCTTCTTTTCTTCAATCAAACTTGGCTCAGCCCGCTTTGCCATCTTCTTTTTCTCGCGCTCCTCAACTACATCGGCCTGTGACTTGGTAAATGAGGTTTCAACTATAAAGTCTGCCAACGCTTGCGCCTTAATAGCTCGACGAGATTCATAGCTGATGTCGAATTCCGTCAACTCAATTGACCACTTCAAAAGCCTTCCCTTGAGAATGCGGTTCTTTGGGAATCTTTCTTAAGGGCGCGTCTGTCAACACCACAATGGTATGAGCGACAAAATAGGCCCTCAACTTCCTTGCCGCCACCACCAACGCATAAGCCAACTTCTCGGCATTAAAATACCTCGACTCAACCTCACTTAATGCTTTGGAAACATAGTATACAGGACTTTGAATTCCTCCGTCTTCCCTCACCAACACTGCCGCAACCGCATAGTCAGAAGCTGCCAAATAAACAAACAATTCCTCCCCCTCCACAGTACGCTCAACAATGGTGGCTTTCCCAAGTAAGCTTTCATTTCTTCAAAAGCTGCTCCGCACTCCTCGCTCCATTCAAATTTCTTTCCGCCCTTCAAAACTTTGAAGAACGGCAAACATCTCTCCGCCGACTTCGAAATAAATCTTCCCAAGGCAATGATCCTCCCATTTAGTCGCTGAATCTCGCGAATAGACTTAGGTGGCGACATGTCTAATAACGCCTGAATTTTTTTTGGGTTGGCCTCAATCCCGCGCCTGTTGACCAAGAATCCCAGAAATTTTCCCGCCGTAACACCAAACATGCACTTACTAGGGTTCAACTTCATTGAATTCCTTCTTAAGTTCTCAAAAGTCTCAGCAAGATCCAACAAGTGGTTATTCTCTCTGGTCTTGATCACCATGTCGTCAATGTACGCTTCTATATTCCGCCCAATCTGCGACTTAAACACCTCGTTCACCATCCTTTGATATGTTGCCCCCGCATTCTTCAAGCCGAACGGCATCATCTTGTAACAAAAATTTCCCTTTGGAGTCCTAAACGCTGTTTTCGCCTTGTCTTCCTCCGCCATCTTAATCTGGTGGTATCCTGAATAAGCATCAATAAAACCTGAACACTCGTGACTGAAATGGAATCCACCAACTTATCAATCTTGGGTAAAGGATAGCAATCCTTGGGACATGCCGTATTCAGATCAGTAAAATCAATGCACATTCTCCACTTCTTGTTTGACTTCAAAACCATTACGGGACAAGCCAACCACACCGGATATTGAATTTTCTCGATTATTCCCGCCTTCAACAACTTTTCCACTTCTTCCAATACTGCCATCTCTTTCTCCGTGACAAATGCCTTACCGCTTTGCTTAAATGGCTCCACCTTAGGATCAGCATTCAAACAATGCAGAGCAACACTCTCATCAATACCCTTCATGTCCTCCGGTCTCCAAGCGAATACATCCAAATTTTCCTTCAAAAAATCAACCAAAGCTTCCCGCTCATCCCGCGATAGTTGCTTGCCAATCTTCACCTTCTGCTCAGGAAAATAACAATTGATTTCCACCTCCTCCAACTCTTCTCCCGCCTTGATATCTGGCTCATCCCGCACCTGCAGCGTCTCTACCTCTATTCTTTTCCTCTTCCTCATACCAACAGGAACGGGCTTCTTAAGATCGGCAAAGACATTACCAGTAGGCCGCCCCTGAGCGTCCTCCACCTCAATGGCTTCATAATCGTCATCAGATTTGCTTATTAGTACTTTAACGTTTCCCTCAACCACTTCTTCAATTCTTGGCTCCTGCATATTAACAAGCCTTACAACCCTGGCATAACTTATATGGGGCGTGGCATTCACTATTTCCATCGCCCAACAATTTTCTTCACCATCATCACCCTTTCCCACCATATCGGAGTCTACATCCCGCCAACCTGATTCCCGCTCTTCCAACATACATATTTCTCGCCCTGAAACTCGCCCTGACACTTGGTTTGTCGCTTCGGCTACCATAGCGGTTCCATTTTTCATACTCTCCGTTGTGATCCAATCTGGTTCATCATTCTCCACCTCTACAATCTTAACCATATTTATCTTAAGTGGACTAGATTCTACTTTGGAAGTCATCGAAATTGTACTCTCTGCCTTAGCTTTCAGCATCTCCTTTTGTTTTCTTATCACAGTGACCGCCTCACTCTTCAAGCAACCTATCCCATTTCTTTGTGGGATACTTCACCCTCTGATGGGGAATTGACAGAACCATTTCAAAACTCAACATGAATGGGATTCCCACTATAGCATTATAAGGAGACACAAGATCAATCACCATGAATTCGACATTCTCGCATCTCGCCAGCTTTCCTTCACCAATTTCAACGTCCAACATAATCGTCCCTTTAACTTTAACTGAGTGATTAGTGAATCCCTCAAGATATCCCTTATGAGGCACCAAATTTGCCTCTGTATAATTCATCCTTTTAAAAGCATCATAATAAAGCACATTCCTACTTGCCCCAGAGTCCACCATGACTCGCTGCACGATATTATTGCCTGGATACATAGTGATGATAATTGGGCGACTCCCATGGCTTTTGGTAACGGCCCGACTCTCGCTGGAAAAGCGATCACCCTATCTTGGGCGGCGGGAGCGAGGAACATCAAACGTATGCGTCGAGGTCATGATTTGGGTATTCAAGCCCGAGACACATTTGGGTAAAGGGTCGTGAATGACATCTACCAAATTTCTCTCTCGGCCTACGTTGATCATCCCGCCCAACATTCTCCTCCAAATACTCCTGCGAGAAAACCCTGTCAATCTTCCCTGAATCAATCTTCTCAAATTATAACAATCGTCGAGTCTTGTGCCCCTTATCTTTGTGAAATTCACGGTAACTATTCGATCTCTAGACGGACCGGTTCTGGTGTAATAGGAAAAGGTTCGGGCGATTTATTTTCTTCATGATCTCGCTAATAGGAGTGTTCAACCGGCTATACTTGATGTCTGTCTTTGGCTTAAACTCTCTCGATCCCCGTGCGCCCTTCTCCACGGCCTCCGCTTCCTCCCGTTTGACTTGCCCCTCTATTGCCGCAAACCCCTTTTATCATCTCGCACTATCTCCACCCTTTCGCTCGCCACTTTCTTGACGGCCGACTCGCAACCCACCCCCTTTGTCTTAACTCTAGCTCCACTACAAAATCCTCGCACTCTTTCATACAACTCCCCTGTAGTCTTTGGCAATCTCATCCCTAACTCCTGCTTGAAATGACCAGGTAAGCGGTGTTATACAACATGATTATCTCGCCTTGTGCAATATCGGGAACTTGATTGGCCACTCCCATGAACTTTGTCTGTGAAAGTCGCAATCCCTTCCCCCATCCTTTTGCTTAAGACGCACAACTCAGTCTTTTGAGCTGGTTGTGATCTGACGCACTAAATCTCGCCAAGAATTTCTCCTGAAATCTTGATACCCCGATTATAGAATCTTGAGCCGTACCAAGAACCAATCCAATGCATGATCTGCCAGAGTGCTCACCAATGCTCGACATAAAATTGCTTCATTCTCGGTCAACAGCGACATGGTTGCTTCAAATCCTCCTACATGGGTTACTGCTCTAGATTTTCCTGAATAACTTGATAAAGTTGGCATTCGAAAACTTGGGTCTGGGGCAACACCTTTGATATTTTGGGTGAAAGGAGCCAAAAAAGGCTTTTTCCCTTCCACTTTCTTTATTCCCGCCTCTAAATCCTTGATTTTCTTCGCCATCTCAGCCACCTCATTTCTTAACCTTTGTTCCTCTTCCTTCTTAGCCTTCTCTGCCTCACTAGCCTTGGCCAACTCTGCGGCTTTTATGGCTTCTACGATCTTCTCGGCTTCTGCCGCCCTTGCCGCCTCTGCAGCTCTCCGCTCCCTTTCCTTATCATAATCTTTATCTTTCCTATCTTGTCGCCGTCGCTCCCTATCCCGCGGTGACCTCTCACGATGTCGCCTAGCATCATGACGTCGCGATATCTGGGTCCTTTCCTTGCCGCGTCCCTCGTCGTGCGTGGAGCCACTAGATTCATTGCTGTCATATTCAAAGTAATAAGATTCTTCTTTGGAATTGCCTGGCTTATGGTGTATTTTCTTTCTTCTCTTCTTTCTTGCTTCCAAGTCATCATCTCGCCTTCGATTTTCTGCTAATCTCCTGGGCAGCGGCGTATCTACATTCCGTCTTGGTCTATTAGCCACGCTAGCGCTAACCTCTCGATCTTGCCCGCCGACATGGGACCTTCCCGCTTGCCCATTTAGCAAATTCTCAGGAATGTGGGAGGGCTCCACATGTAACTCCTTCAATTGTTGATTATTGGCGAGGACATGCATCCACGCCTCATTATCCGCCCTTAACTTTTCAATCCTTTCTCTTACTTCTGCATTCTTTGACTTCGCGGGAACTTGGCCTTCATCTACTGCTTTGGCTCTTTCCACTCTCACCCTTTCCTCCTCCACCCTATCCCGCCTCACACTGGTGTTAGTCTCAGACGTATGGACCTCCACCTCTCTTTCCGATCCCGCTCAGGCTCCCGCACGAGCATCCTTTGCATTTGGGGTTGCCAATGTTAGGTTCTGGGCCACCCTAGAAGGAGTAGCTTTTTCTTGTCCAACCACCATAACTTGCTTCCAACTAACTGTTACACTTTTACATACACTTCAAGACAAATCACACCTTTTCACCATAAACCAACTGCTCTGACAACTTTACAAGTCACTTTCTGAAAACAAAATGCCTTTAATGCATGCACTAATGAACTTACAACCTTTACAGCCAAAGACAACTTTATGACTTCCTGAAATAAATACCACAATCCAAAAAAAAAACACCTTTAACAAGTACTATCTGAGAATCCTCCTTGGTTTTCTAATCAACTAGCCTTTACTCCTTTGACCAAACTGACAGTTAGAATCTTCTGGGCTCCACCAACAAAACAACAACAGTGCTCCATCTTCTCTCTCACCTCCGGCAGCCACCAACAACCTCCCAAACTTCACCTAGCCACCCAAAGAAGAAACGCTCAGTCCCGGCAACGGAACCAACTGATGCTGCCATGGAAAATGGTGTTGATCAGGAGTTGAATCTTCAACTGCTTCAAAGGATACTCCGGCTAATCTTCTTGGGATGGCTCGCTATGGGACCTACACACACAAGCAACAATGAACTAAACCGGGGGTGACTCCGGTGAAACCCCTCCGGCGTGAGAATCAGTTTTCAGTTCAGATTTTAGAAAAGCTCTATATTGTAATGGAGAAAAGACAGATTTTAAAGAGAGAGAGTAGACTTACTTAATAATGGAGAATTTTACATATTTATACCACCTTGTAATCATGGACCATACTTGGAAGGACACGTGTCAGTCATCTATGCTAAGTCAGTCAACTACCCTCAGAGTTAGTAAGAAAGTACTGACATTCCCATCATGTTACACTGTTTTACATTATGGGGGTGGGTACCACGTGTCAGTACACCCAAAGGTTGGACCATCAGTCACGTTTGTCGCTAGGCGACAAACTCTTTATTGCGACAAAGTAGGCCAAATTACTCATTCTCAGATATTCATATTTTACCTAAAACTATGGGACAAGTTCATCTTCTCGCCTATTGCTTTTCTCACCCTCATTCCGTTTCATCTGTACATCACCTTTTGTCGCTTATTACCCTATATTGCCCTCTTAAACCGACATATTAATTATCACTCAACTTGTCACTTATTTTCACATTTACTATCATCTTACTTGGCCTAATAAGTTTATCGAACCTTCTTAACTATTTAGGCCCAATCCATTTATGATAACCATTTCATTAGTCCTCCCTAATTCTGGATTTAATACATGGATTTTTCTTTTATCATCTAATTACTTGTCGATAGGTCTCCACTAGCCAAAAGGCCGCTC
The DNA here is from genome assembly GCA_022495995.1 of Adenophora triphylla var. japonica. Lineage (NCBI taxonomy): Eukaryota > Viridiplantae > Streptophyta > Magnoliopsida > Asterales > Campanulaceae > Adenophora > Adenophora triphylla. The sequence goes on from JAFEMH010000073.1 coordinate 190,434, forward strand.
TTTAAATTTATACTCGCATTTTAATTATATTTAGGGAACATTTATCCTAAGTGACACTAATTAAGTGTCAATTATGACTCTTAACCTTGGATATATGGCTAACTTTGGGCATATATTTTTCATTTTGCAAAATATTGATCTAGATAAATTAAATAATGAAGTGAAAATCTAGAGAAAATGCATTTTTTTAGTGATTAGAAAAAAATGTTTTTAAACATGAGGTGAAATTTTTGTTAATAACTGACACTTCATGAACGGTGACATTTTTGTAAATAAGTGAAACTTCGTGCGCGGTGGATCTATAACCAATAAACCTTCTTGATATTAAGGTCAAAAGGTTCTGGATAACTATATTTAAGTCTTCTGATATGAATTAACAATCATATTTGAACAAGTCATGACCAACAAACCTTATGCATATTAAGTTCAAAGCGTTCTGGATATTAAAACATTCTAGATATAAATTAACAAGCATATTTGAATATAACCATGACCAACAAACAATAATATCAACATTAAATATTTCTGAATATCAATATTAAAGCATTCTAAATATGAATTAAAAAACACATTTGAACAAGGCATGACAAACAAACCTTCTAGTTATCAATGTTAAAGGTTTCTGGATATTTATAACATTTGAAATTGATATTCATAACCTTTAAAACTGATATCCAAAAGGTTTGTAAATAAGTGAAACTTCGTGCGCGTTGCGTCCACAATTAATAAACTTTCTGATTATCAATGTCAAAGATGTCTGTATATCCAGAATCTTTGAGACTGATATCCAAAATGTTTATTGGGGAAGAAAATATCGATACCTACAAAAATCACTATGCTTGGCCTTGTGATTATGAGTTTTAAAACCCACGTCATTTAGCCCCTTAAACGGGTCTTTCAAGTTTTTATAAATGAAGTGTTAAAAGATGGTCAGTAATAGTGTTTGAAATGACTAGATGTGGTGTTACAGAGGTCAAGTTCTTGTGTTGAAGATTGTCAAATGGTGTTATGAAATTTCAATTATTTATACAAATGTCACCGTACATTTTTTAAAAAGTTACAATTATTTAAATAAATGTCATCGCATATTTAAAAACACATTTTTTCTACTAATTAGAAAAACAAACGTGTTTTTCCCAAAAGTTACTCAATAATGTATTTTTACCAGCGTCGGTTGGTATCTACTATTTGTAAAGGCTTTTCCATAATAGAGTTCTTGTGGATTGAAATCCACAAGCTATAGGGGTAATTGTATAGTATGTTGTGCTAGCCCATTTATAAGCAAATTAATGGCACGAATGACATTTTATCTATCATTAATAAAATAGTTTCGTACTCTATGGCCCCTCAACTAGATCAAAAACCTATAAAATCTCACGACTTATTGAAAATTTCATATAAACTCACGCTACTACCAATTCTCTCTTTTATCTAAGGTATAAGACTATAATTATTTTATAAATTATGCATAAAAGTATTTTTTTTCTTCAAATTTTCACATTTTTCTTAAAAAATTATAATAAAATTTATATTTTATTAATTAGTCCGCTCCTATAACTATGATATAAAACTAGAAAAAAATATATATATGAAAAAGTTATTTTTTAAATTAAATTATTATTATTTTAAATTATTAATCAGTCTGATCTTATACCTAAAGTATATGAGCGGGTCAAATGGGTGTTGTATTTATTAAAAAAAAAAATTTAAAATATTATTAGCCAGTCCGCTAATGTACCTAAGGTATAAGAGCGCGTCAAAGAGATGTTGGGTTTATAAAGAATTTTGATTTGAGTCTCAATGTAATGTGTATATAGGATTTAGTAAATTATGTGAGTTTTTTTTTTAGGTTTTGGTTTGGACTGAGGGGCATTAAAAAATTAAAAAAAAACCATTTAAAGAAAAACCTAATGTACTTTTTTTAATCAATGAAGTTCAAATCTATTTTCTTAGTACAAAAAATATCAAAACCTTATCTTTGATGACGCCAAAAATTTCAGGGTCAGAGCGATTTGTAGGATATCTGGGAGGATATATTTATGGTGCGGTACCTATGATCACAACACAGAAATGAAGCACCGTTAAGGTCAAAGTTGAATGTTAATCCAACTCAGGCCCTCGGGTGTGTGAGTAAGATGATTGAGAGAATAAGACTTGGAATGTCTTGAGTGTGTGTGTGTGTTTAGGATTTGAGCAATATGGCTTACAATATACATTTGAGACTTACCTTGTCCAAGGAGACAAAGGTCTTCTATTTATAGGCAATGGGGAGCTGCTAGCTGACGTAAGCCATGAGGTCAGTCCTAAAGGGCACTTTAGTCTTTGACCGGATACACGTGTCCGCATCTGGTTGACTCTGTCAGGAAAGGAAGATTCACTGTCAGAGGGAATGTCGTTGATGTGGACAGGAGCCGTGTATCTGGCGCGGCGCATTAAATGAAATAGTAGGCGTTTGAGCCATGCATTCAATGTGATGGGAGTGAGCCGGTTATTGTACTGTCAGAGCCAGTAAGTAAACTTGCTCAATAAGCTTTGATAACGACCGGGAGTCTGGTGAGATAATCGGAAGTCTGGTATGAGACCGCAGTCAACATCTTAGGCGCGGTCAATGGTGTTTAATGCGGGCATGGATGTGACGGTCATAACTCCTGTGGTCGCTAGGCTGACAGCCAGGATCCCTTCGGTCTTGGCCCAGGTGGGGGTGAGGCAGCGGTGCTTGACCTTGAGGGGTCTATCTGGCCCGGTGCTTGGCTGCTGGCGATTTAGGATACGCCACGTTATACTGGGCCTTTGAACCAGACCGAACTTAGGCCTGATCTAACTGATCCGGGCTCATCAATCTTATTAAAACATATTTTAGAAGAAATTATAATATCACAATTGATAACGAGTTCAAGTGAAACTATTGCACAATAATCTGGTTTATTGCGATTAATCTTATTCATTTATTGTTTGCGCGTTGGTTAAATTTCGCACGTTCTCGGATGGATCCCACCCATTGCCATCACTAAAGTTGTGGATGTGGAACTTGACATTTCACCAATTTCTTGTTTTTTGTTTGGCTCCATTGCCTTTATTAACTTCATTTTTTCTTCATTTGTATCTTATACTCCTTCTGTTTCGACCGACTTAGGATTTTTTGTCATTTTGGGCGTCTCATCCGAATTAGGACGGCCCAAAATGGAAACCTTAAATCACTATTCTTTCCACTCATTCTCTCTCCTACATTATTTTAATACTCACAACACCATTATAATTTACTATTCCCTCCACTCATTCTCTCTCCTATTTTTAAATTACACTCACAACATTTATATTTTCCTTAATCCCCGTGCCATTTCAAAAAATCCTAAGTCGATCGGGACGGAGGGAGTATACTTTTTCCGTCCCAGCTCACTTGACACTTATTTTCATTTTGGTCCGTCCCAACTCACTTGACACTTCTCAAAATAACCTACTTTTTATAATTGTATATTCACTCTACCCCACCACTCATTCTCTCTCTTCATTTTCCACCACTCAATTTATTCAACCAACACTACTATTTACCCCACTCATTTTCTCTTTTCATTTTTTATCACACATTTTTTTTATTTTATTCTTTTTTCTTAGTTCTCGTGTCCACCTCTTGGGTGTTAAGTGAGGTGGGACGAAGGGAGTACATTACAGTACCCCTTTCAATTCCCTCCCTAATAATAATAAATGTAGTGACTGATTTTGAGTGTTCCAACTCTTTAGTTAGACCTAGAGACTTGAACAAGAGAATCAGTGTGGCACAAAGATTAGGTATCATACCTTTTTTTTATACTTTTTTTTTCTTACGATATTTCACGCCACGAAACAAGAAACGGGATCGAAACTAACTTTCGAAAATGAGACTTAACTTTACCCTATGTTAATGACGATCCATTGGGACAATCATTTGGGGACATTAGGTATCATTCATTCTTTATTTAGTAAATTGAGATAATCACAATATTTATAATGTTATATGGTACTATTTCTACTCAATTATGTGTTCATTTTTATTATTTGAATAAACTTTAAACAATAATATTGGATTTATTTTATTCTTATAATGAAAACTTAAAAATATTAGTTTGGTAATATTTATAACAGTGTATTTGATTCGTGAATTGGGATAAGTAACAATTTAATTTTTATGTTAGGGTTTTAATTCTTCCTATCTCTCTCTCATTCTTGCGTGATAAAATATTCTTAATTCGTTCTAGGGTTTCAGATTTATGTTAAGATACTTTTGGTCCTAGAATTTGTGGGTATCCATTGTTGCAGTAACTTGGATATAAATACATTGACCATTATTTCACTAATTAGAACTAATTGAGGGCGTAATTGAACTTAATTGGGTTTAGATTCATATATTCTTTTGATGTTAATGAATTCTTCAATTATTATATATACGTAACTGGAATATAATAAAAAAAAGAATATATGAGTTGCAAATCAAGAAAGGGATTGAATTCTATTTACATGATTTAAATAGCATAAAGTTATAATTGTTATGATCTTCAATCCATGAATCTCGTTTTATTTTGCTTTCTTAGATTAATAATTAAACTAATCAAATCCCTTCTTTTGGTTACTTTAATACATTAATAAAATATACTTGTTCCACTTTAGTCCCTGTGGATTCGACCCTTGCTTTGTGCATATTACTACATTGGTAATTAGTACACTTGCTCGGTATTTACAATAAGAGAGAGATTTTTTCCATCAAGTTTTTGGCGGCGCCCCATCATGCTCAAGGGGCGCCTCATCATCCCCTAGGGGCGATCCATTATGCTCCAGGGGCGCTCCATCAGTGTGTTCAACATTCATTAGGGGCGCTCCAGGATTTTCAACTCCTGCGCCCCGCTCAGAAGCGCCAGTACTCCCAATAACCGTCTCATCAGAATTATAAAAAATGGAATTAGGAGCAATAACCTCTTCATTTGAACTATCACTTTGACCAATATAGGAAAATTTTTAATTCTACAAAAATAACATCACGGGGGACAAGTGTTTTGTTTTTCTCAAGGTCATACAATAATCAATTTTTCTTGTCAAAAGGGTAACCCAAGAAATCACACTTTCGATTTCGACTAGCAAATTTATCATTATCACGATGTGAATAATGGGCATAAAAGAGAGAACCAAAAACTCTAATGTGTTTATAGGTAGGTGCTCTGTCAAAACATACTCACCCCAAAATCTAATGGGCAATCCAGGTTGAAACCGTAAGGCCCGTGCTACGTTCAAAATGTGACGGTGCTTTCTTTCTACTCTCCCATTTTATTGTGAAGTGCGAATACACGTGGTGTGAAAAACAATTCCGTTTTCAGCAAAATATTTTTTCAAGACACGTGAATACTTTCCCATTATCACTTCGCATCAATTTTACACGTTTATTAAACTGGCGCTCAACCATGACAAGATAATTTTCAAAGTGTGAGGCATATCACTTTTTGAGTTTATCAAATATACCCGCACAGCGCGAAAGCAGTCATCCACAATAGTTAAAAAATAAGTTGCTCCACACAAAGCAGGTTTCGATAATCACCCAAAAGATCAACATGAATTAAATAAAAAATCCCTTCAGAATTACTCTTACTAGGCAAAAACTTATCTCTAGTTTTTTTGCCTTTGCAACAAAATTCACAAACATATTTATTAGCACTATTTCGACTAACAAAATGAAGTAAACTAACTAATTTATTTGATGAATGTCTCAATCCCTGATGCCATAACTCATTCTGTGCAAATTCCTTAGCCTGCAGACTCGTGCTTCGGTACGCTTCCTCAAGTAGTACAACCCCTCGCTTTGTCCACCCGCACCAATCAACGTCTTCGAGGTTCGGTCCTGTATTACACAAAGTTTGTCAGAAAATTGCACAAAATTATTTGAGTCACAAAGCAACTGAGAGACAGACAGCAGATTGCAATTGAATGATGTAGCATATAACACATTTTTTAGAACAAGTTTAGGCCCAATTTTAACATCGCCTTCTTTTGTGGCAATGATGTGCTTTTCATTAGGCAGTCCTACTCGACTGGATTCAATGTTGCGAACATTTCCAAGCAACGCAAGATTTCCTATTATATGTCGATTAGCCCCACTATCTACTAGACAAGGCTCATCTTTCATCTTACCATTCATGTGCTCATTACTTTTGACGTTGGTTTGCACCATGGCTTTGAAGTTGTTCCATTGTTCACTTGTGAGTCCCAAGAGTTGAGCGTGCTTTGCATCTGTCATCTCTGCACCATCATCATTCACTTTGTGAATGTGTGCCCAAAATTTTTGTTTATTGGAATTCACGCGAGTTTGAAGACATCCGAGTTATTTGAAAAACGGAGTCGCCACGCCATTTTGATTACCTCAAAACTTTGAAAAAAAGGTTTTATGGGTTCGGAGGTTAAGTTACCCCTTGGGAAGAACGTTTGGCGTTCACCCAAAGTGCCTTGCCGGAGCAAGTCTCCCTAGATTTCATTAATCGTGTTTGCTTGCGTGCTTTCTTTGTGTGCATGTGTTTGAAAATAAGGGGGGGGGAATGTCCCAAGTTATCTTCCGGACGTACAAACCATTTGTTGGTTGTCGCTCGGGATTCCTTGGAATTTATGTATTTGGGATTATGATCCCGTCCTCATCTTATGACTTATGATCATCGCATTTTTAAGCCTTGGGACCCTCGGGACTTGCGTGATCGAGAGAATGACTCTCTTTTGGGTCAAAGATGAGGTTCTTTAGGAAGGAATGTCCTTAGCCCATCAATCCTACACTTTAAGACGGTCGAGCTCGTATAGAGGCTTCATACTCATTCTTAAGCGATAATCGGAGATATAGGGTTCAAGGTTATCCTTTTCCTAAAGAAATCATGAACCTTTAATGGAAGGAACGATGCAAAGATGAGAACTTTTACACCGGTCCGTTCCAAGGTTGGGGGAAAGGGGAAATGCATGATAAAAAAATGACTCTTTAATGAAAAGATGACATTTTTAGGTTGCAAATGATGCTTTTTGATTTAAAGAAATGATCTTTATGCAAATGATGCATAAAGATTTGATTTTTATGCAAATGATGCATTGGAAAAGGGGTTTTGATGCAAAGGATGCATTTTTATTGAAAAAGGTTGGATCTTTATATGCAAATGATGCATAAAGATGACATTTTTATTGGAAAATAGGGATTTTAGGTGCAAAGGATGCACCTTGATGAAAAAGACTACATTTTTATGACAAATGAGGTCTTAATGCATGCAAAGGGGAAAGGGGGTGATAAAGATATGATCTTTATGAATAAATGCCAAGTCCCAAGCAAGATATATGAATGCAATGAGCAAGTATATCAATTAAAATGCAAGGTTAGGGCGTGCGAGGTTACTAATCGTTTCCTTCGCTTCTTCGGACGGAGCTAGGAGGAGAGGTTCTTCTTGGGTCTTCAAGGAGGAGGGAGATGGCTTCTTGAGCTTCTTCTTCACCTTCTTGGACTTCCAGCAGCTCCTTGGGGGATCTTCTTCGTATTATGAGAGTATTATGCTTCTTGTGGATGATCTAAATGGGTAGAGGAGGGCTCTATTTATAGGCAGACTGGATAAGGCTAATGAAGTCGTGCGGCTGCAGGCCCTTTGCAAATGAGGCCGTGCGGTCTTATCCACAATGACTCAGCATTCTAGAACCATGCAAGGTGGCATTATTCTAGAAGCTTCCCTCCTAATTAAAAACGTGTTTCTTAATTAGGAAGGATTCCCTTCAAACCTTTATTTAATTAAAAACAGGTTTCCGGAATGTTTCCTAACGCCGGAAGGTCTGGGAATTACCGAAAAATTTACCGAAATGTCGGGAAAATTAACCTAAGGCATGAGCGATTTGGGTACTTACAAGCCCTCGGCAACGTCACTTGCAAGGCGAGTGGGGTTGTCGATAGAAAAGGATCCGATCTCGGCGAATGCCGAGATGGATTAGGTGACCAAGGTGGTCGAGTGGCCGAACCTTTTGGAAGGCTACCTACGTATCCGGAGGAATCAAGCCAGCCGTAGTTCGGAATTAGGATCATTGGGGAGGAAGAAGAGAAACTGGTCTCTTTGGGACATAGAAGAGAAAATGACCTAGGAGGTCAAGCAATTGATCCTACTTGGGGACATGCCAGGAAGTGACCCAGTGGTCAAATATTTGAACTTTTATGAGGGGGCGCTTTATCACTGAGGAGTGACAAAGAAACAGGGTGACCAAAGTGGTCGAATGGCTGGACCTTTTATAAAAGGCTACCTACGTATCCCGGAGGAATCAAGCCTTGATCGTAGTTCAAGCATCACTAGATAGTTAGGAACGATGTCTAGGATCCTTGGGATTTTGACAATTCGGAGGCTGTCACCTGATTGACAATTACTGGAGGATGTCACCTAATTTTGACAATTACTGGAGGCTGTCACCTAAAGAAGCTAGAGCTTATGGCGCTATCTCTTTATGACGGAGATAGAGGTAACTTAAGTTGGGAAACTTGAGCGTACGTCACTATTCGCGGATAGAGGTAGCACAAGTTGAAATGACTTGGGCATACGTCACTATTCGCGGATAGAGGTAGCACAAGTTGGAATGACTTGGGCATACGTCACTATTCGCGGATAGAGGTAGCACAAGTTGAAATGACTTGGGCATACATCACTATTCGCGGATAGAGGTAGCACAAGTTGGAATGACTTGGGCATACGTCACTATTCGCGGATAGAGGTAGCACAAGTTGGAATGACTTGGGCATACATCACTATTCGCGGATAGAGGTAGCACAAGTTGGAGTGATTTAGGCATGCGTCACTATTCGCGGATAGTGATAGCACAATTTGAAATGACTTGGGCATTCGTCACTATTCGCGGATAGTGGTAGCACAAGTTGGAATGACTTAGGCATGCGTCACTATTCGCGGATAGTGATAGCACAATTTGAAATGATTTAGGCATGCGTCACTATTCGCGGATAGTGATAGCACAATTTGAAATGACTTGGGCATTCGTCACTATTCGCGGATAGTGGTAGCACAAGTTGGAATGACTTAGGCATGCGTCACTATTCGCGGATAGTGATAGCACAATTTGAAATGACTTGGGCATTCGTCACTATTCGCGGATAGTGGTAGCACAGATTGAAATAACTTGGGCATTCGTCACTATTCGCGGATAGTGGTAGCACAAGTTGAAATAACTTGGGCATTCGTCACTATTCGCGGATAGTGGTAGCACAAGTTGAAATAACTTGGGCATTCGTCACTATTCGCGGATAGTGGTAGCACAAGTTGGAATAACTTGGGCATTCGTTACTATTCGCGGATAGTGGTAGCACAAGTTGGAATGACTTGGGCATACGTCACTATTCGCGGATAGTGGTAGCACAAGTTGGAATGAAATGGGCATACGTCACTATTCGCGGATAGTGGTAGCACAAGTTGGAGCACAAGTTGGAATGACTTGGGCATACATCACTATTCGCGGATAGAGGTAGCACAAGTTGGAATGACTTGGGCATACATCACTATTCGCGGATAGAGGTAGCACAAGTTGGAGCACAAGTTGGAATGACTTGGGCATACATCACTATTCGCGGATAGAGGTAGCACAAGTTGGAATGACTTGGGCATACATCACTATTCGCGGATAGAGGTAGCACAAGTTGGAATGACTTGGGCATACATCACTATTCGCGGATAGAGGTAGCACAAGTTGGAATGACTTGGGCATACATCACTATTCGCGGATAGAGGTAGCACAAGTTGGAGCACAAGTTGGAATGACTTGGGCATACATCACTATTCGCGGATAGAGGTAGCACAAGTTGGAATGACTTGGGCATACATCACTATTCGCGGATAGAGGTAGCACAAGTTGGAATGACTTGGGCATACATCACTATTCGCGGATAGAGGTAGCACAAGTTGGAGCACAAGTTGAAATGACTTGGGCATACATCACTATTCGCGGATAGAGGTAGCACAAGTTTAGAGTTTTGACAATTCGGAGGCTGTCACCTAACGTTATCCCGTTATAACGGAATAACGGAGATTGCGAAAAAGGTTGGATTTTGTAGAGAAGTTGGAAGGAATCAATAGTTTTTGTAAAGAAAAGTGGGACGCACCCGAATAATTTTTTGTAAAGAAAACTGGGATGTACCCTGATTATTTGAAAAATAAAATTGAAAAATGCCAAGGGCAAATAAACCGAATCACAGAGGTAAATTTGTAAAATAGGCCACGGGGCACTGGAGGGAAAACCGGATTGAAAGTAATTAGAAATGCCAGGGGCATAAAAGGTAAAAGAGGCCTACAGGGGACAAAATTGTAAAATGGAGCCTTCGGGGGCAAAATGGTAAAAACAGGCCACAGAGGCTTAGTATGTCACGCGACTTAGTAAGCCTGAACTGTGCTTTTTAATGCCTTTGGAACTGGAATGGAATTGCAGACACAGGTTGGAATTGGGTGACCAAAAGAGATCACTTACCTGGCCTTCTTGGGACAATGGCAAAGAGATATTTGGTCCCTTCCTATAAGGATGGAAACGGGGTGACCTAGTAGGTCAAACAACCGATCCTACAAGGAATGTGCCAAATCAAAAGGGGTGACCAATGTGGTCAAAAAATTGGACTTTTATGAAAAGCTTACGCACCATTGGAGAGTGGAGGAAGAAAAAGGTGACCAAAGTGGTCGGATGGCTGAACCTTTATGAAAGGCTACCTACGTATCCCGGAGGAATCAAGCCTTGATCGTAGTTCAAACTTCATCTAGACAGTTTAGGAACGATGTCTAGGATTCTTGAGGTTTTGACGATTAGTGGAGGTCGTCACCTGAGGAAGCTAAAGCTTACGTCACTATCGAGTAGATAGAGGCGGACTATAATCGGAAAACTTGAGCATACTTCTCAATCTGTGATAGAGGTAGCCAAAGTTGGATTTTTGACAATTAGGAAACTGTCGCCTAGCGTTATCTCGTTATAACGGAAGTAACGGAGGCGCTTTTGGGAGAAAATGTTATTTTTAGCAATTGGCACGTTACTTGAGCCTAGGGGTGATTTTTTCTTGGAAACAATGGTAGAGACTGGGTCTGGATGTACATATGGAATGTGTTTAAGACGGGTTTCAAGCAGGTGGGGTTGTATCCCTTGGGTGCGGACTGAACTGCTGTTGTTGCTGAGATGTTGTCTACGTGGACTAGAATTCCCTCTTGAGCTGAGACTGGGTTTGAACCTCGGGTCTCTGTGAATGTTCTTTTCTCACACTCTAGTATTTGAAGCTGATGCTAACGGATGTCGAAGTGACCCAATCCTCTCTTCTAGGGATGGATGCAACTTATCGAAGCCCCGGTCTAAGGAAATACTCTGCAAAAGCCCCATATCTTGTTGAAGTAAGGAAAAATTCTTTCATTGGCAAAACCTTGGTTGAATGAGCCGAGCAAGCGAAGTGACTTGGCGAAGCCCCGTCCCAGTGACCTAATAAAAATCCCAATCGATTGGTATTGCGAACGTGATTACGAAATTGATCGACCAAGACCGAATCCATCTAGGGACCTAGTGAAGAACCCGATGCGAACCCCGAAAATGGCTAAAGAAGCCCCGGTTTAAAGGAATGCTTTGACGAGTTTTCGAGGCGGCCTAATGCGAATCGTAGCGTAAGAGGGAAAACCTATCCTTTTCCTTTTTTTTTTTATTGTCTTTTTTTTTAGTCACTCAGTCAACCTTAAGAAGATGTGGACGAAGAGAAGAACTTTTAGGAAGATATATACATGCAGGGGCATATTTTTTTCGAAAAGTGGGAATAGATCCCGATTTTTGTGTTATTTCGACGGCCTTATTCAATGTAGGCACAAAACTCGCTTTGGGTTTGACTCTTTTGAGAGAGTATAAGCGTAGAAAGGTTGGTAAAAGTGTATGGAAGCCCCTGCTGACAGAAAATCAGTGTTTAGCGCTATCTTTCCTAAGATGTAGAAAAGGAAGACTTGTCAAGACATCTGAAAACTTGCTTTATTTACAATGATCACAAGATTGCTTAAAACCCTTTATTGATGTTCGGGTTATTCAACCGCTAATTTCGATATGAACAAACATTCTTATTAATCATGAGGAGAAAGTCAACCAATGTCGCGGATCAAGGTTGGCTGGGTGTGAAAGAAAGGTTTGTGTACAGGGAGGTCATTGATGAGACCGGGTTTTCTGGGATTTGACTGTGTCCATGGGAGAAGTCATTTGATGAGACCGGGTTTTCGGTAATTTGGATATGCTTATGACCGGACCATTGCTGGTTGCCTACGTTCCCCTCATTGTGAGGAGCTCAGGTCGCCGTAGTTCGGCCTTGGCCGGACTGTGTAAGGCTTTGGGATTAGTGAAAAGGCTTAGGATGAGATGATGAGGCGTGGGCCTCGGGATGATTCCTTGACCAAGTCATTCTTGGACGGCTGCTTCTGATTGCTTCCTCTTTCGTTGGGGAAGAAAGGATTCGTACGTGCCTGCAGGCTTATGAAATGCTTCTGGCTTTGCTTCGACTGCCCCATTGTTATCGACAACTTTGTTCTTCGAGCTTTGACTTTGCTTGTCCGTCAAGCTTTTGATTGGCGGTGCTGGGTCCTTGGCCTCATTTTTTTCTTTTATTTTTATGTGCAACCCTGTTTTTTGCCTAGACTGCCATTTTTTGGGATTTTCAGCCTAGCTGGGCATTACTCTTTTTGCACTAAGATTTTTTTCCTTTGTTTTTTTTTTTTTTTTTTTTTTTTTTTATGTGCAACCCCGTTTTTGCCTAGACTCGCCCTTTTTTGGGATTTTCGGCCTAGCCGGGTATTACTCTTTTTGCACTACATTTTTTTTTTTTTTTTTTTTTTTTTTTGAAGCACCCGAGGCCAAGGCGAACCCCGCTTGAACATTCTTGATACCCTTGAGGTCTAAGCCAAGCTCCTAGGTTGTTGCCGACACGGGGTCAATCTTTTTTGAAGCCGAGTGGCCTTTTGCTGTCCCTTGATGATGCCGCCGTCGTTGACTTGGTCAAGGTGATGGGGAGGACATGGTTTGGGAAAGTGTATGGCTTTGATGAAGGCCTTTTGCGGGGTGAGGAAAGTGTATGGCTTGATGACATTAGTTGACTTTCTTACACTGATTAATCAAAATGTTAATTATTTCGAGAGATTATTTGCTGAGCAATGCAAGTGATCATATAAAATAAAACCATTTCATTAAATGTAATGTAGGTGTGCAAATAATGTCTTAAGTCTAGCAAGAAAAGAAGAAGACTCTTTTATAGAAAATTGAAGATTTAATACAATGTCCGTAGAGGACTTAATTGAAAGGAAAAAAAATACTAGGACCTACGAAGGTTGACTGAGAGACTATTTTTCTTTTTCTTCCTTTTTTTTTTTTTTTTTTAAGGATAGGTAAACCCTAGTCTAGTTACTCTTCGCGGGTTGGACTGCCAGGGAGCTTGAGCTTTCCTTCGTAGATCAGCCACTGAATTTCTTTCTTCAGCTCCAGACACTTGTCTGTCACATGACCATAATGCTTGTGGTACTCACAGAACTTGGCCCTGTCAACTCTATTTGGGTTTCTTGGCTTATGATTCTCGAGAGGTGTGATAAGGCTTCGTTTCACCAAATCGTTGAAAACTTTGCTCATGGGCATCCCAAAATCATCAGCCGACGTTTCGACCTTGCACTTCTTGAATTGACCTCTTGTCATAACTTTCTGTCTTTGGCCCATGGAGGTTCTCAAGCTTCCCATCTTCTATCAACTTTTGGATCTCATGCCTCAAAGCGGTGCAATTGTCGGCTTGTTGTGCCCATGGTATTGATGGAAGCGACGTTGTTTGGTCTCGTCCATTCCGATACCGGGGTTCCCGGGTTTCCAATTCTCCAAAGGCTTTATTTCGCTTTTTCTTTCACTAGCTCTTCCGTAATCTTGCTTAAAGGCATCTCTCGTATTGTTAAAGTGAAAGGAGCGAGGTTTTCGGGGACCTTGTTATTCTCAAGACTCGATTCCCATTGTCCAATTGGTTCCACTGTTGGATTTGGTCAAGGAAGCCGTGACATTCTTTCCTTTGTGAGGTACCGGTGCCGAGCCGATACGATTCTTTGCTTAGTATTGGGTTATGCTTGGTGGAGTTATTCCTGGCCTGGTTCGACATCTTGGGTCAAGGGAGTATTGATACTCATCATGAGGTCAAGCTTCTCTTGCATCTGTTTCACTTGCTCCATCAATATTGCCACATAGGGGTCAACGGGGACTCTTGGGCTATCGGAACTGGCAACAGGACTCAGTAGTAGCGAACTGATCGCCGAATTCATTAAGTCCAGAGGTAATAAACGAAAACTCGGTTCATCTTTTGGTAACTCATGATCACATTCAGGCGGGTATAGGGGCTTGTAACATAGCCACATATCTCAAACCGATTATGTGAGGTTGGAGCATAAACCGGCAGGTATTGCCGAGACCGAGGGATAAGTGGGGTGAAATCCAATCCGTTCGAGGAGCCGAGGGCGATGGGGCCCTGATGAGCTGGGATGTTGGAAAGGACTGAGGAGAAATGGTCCTTGGCAAGGGATCATATGTGGATGGAGGAAGGTATTGGTTATAGGTCTGGGAACCGAGATGGCTACTTCCGAGTCTCATCTTCGACCACTACTGCAGAACCGTTGGACTCAATTGTTACTTGGACTCCATTGCGGTGAAGAGCACCGATAAGCAATGACAAATTGTTCTCCATGAACCTTCCGGGCATTTTCCAAAGCCAGACTAACTCTTCCTTCCTAATCATCCGATTTCCTACACCCTCACCGTTTCGGTCAAACCCCGCCATTCCGACTCGAGCCGATTAACCTGCTCCGAACCTAAGGTTTTACGAAAAGCCGACCCAAGATTCTCGTCCACTTCTTTCTCGCTGCGGGAAAGGGATAGGCAAGATTTAGACTCGGGGATAGGTAAGGTTTAGACTCGAAGGTAAGTGTTTATGCTTAGAGGTAAGTGTTTAGGCTGAAGGCTCAAGTAACACGCACTTATTGCTTAACTTTTGCTCGAAACACATTTTCTCCTAATCCTAATTGATCGGAAAAGATGAGACCTTGAATGGTCAAGATTGAAAATAGAGATCGGACCGAAGGGGGTCACGATTAAGGATTTGACCATGAAAGGTCGAGTCGGGAAATCGGAGATCGGACCGAGGAGGTCTCGATTAAAGATTGACCATGAAAGGTCGGGATAAGAAAATCAAAAATCGGACCGAAGAGGTCTCGATTAGGGTTTGACCATGAAAGGTAGGGATAAGGAAAACGGAGATCGGACCGAAAAGATCTCGATTAGGGATTTGACCATGAAAGGTCGGGATGAGGAAAACGGAGATCGGACCGAAAAGGTCTCGATTAGGGATTTCAGAGATAGGAACATGCAATTATGATTACACTAAATGTTCAAGTTTACTTAAAATCATGTCTTTTATTTATTCCTATTTGGTTGGAAAAGGGGGGGTTTGCCCTTCTTTTTCGCAACTACTCTAGATCCTGGATCAGTGGGTTCCGTCACTACGTCTATAAGCCCCTCGTATTCCACCCGTATTTCGACCTCCCAGGTGGATGCCCGGCGAGTGGTCCTATAGGGCACGCGGATCCCACCGACCGAGAGTAAAGAACGCTCCTATCGGGTCTAGCGGGTCATAGGACCTTTCAACGCACGAGCGATGCGGATTATAGTCAAGGCAATACCGGAAAGTCTCGTCTCTCGCCTCGACGGATCTTTTGACGAGTTTCGCTTGAGCGAATGACGGTTTTTGACTTTCGGTAATGTCCGAGAATATAATAGGCATGGGTCGGGCGGCAAAGCCGGATGACACAAAGTGTCACATTGAACTTCGTTGCATACGCGGCGCGAGTCGGAATCGAAGTCAATGCCGGGTCAAGATCTTGCCAATTTTTCCTTGTCGGAATTTTGGCGAGCTTCGCTGAGCGAAAGATCTTTTGATTTTTGGCAAAGACTTGGTCTCGACTCTTACGCATTTCGTGCGGGTCAAGGTCAATAGTCAATGCCTGAGTCAAGATCCCACCGATTTTCCTTGTCGGAATTTCGGCGTAATTTCGCTTGAGCGAAAATCTTGGCTTCCGTTATGAGCTAAGGCTTGACCTTTACGTGGGTATACTGGCCCAGGCTATATGACACGGACTAGACCAAAAACCAACCAAAAGTCACGGTTTTGAAACGTGTGACACTGACCGTGCATTGGTCGACACCGGGCCGCCATGGGGAGGTTGGGATGATTCCGTGCGCGCCCGGGAGCATCGTAAGGCCGTCTCGTGATCGGCACTGGAACCACCCTCGGATTTGAGGGACGTGCGTGCAAAAGTGTACAGGATATATCAGGTGCGCGTAGTGTGCGGTCTCCTAAAATTGTTCCTTTTTGAGTTAAAACAGAGATTTTCATAAATGTGTTTTAAAGGAATGATTTTCGGGACGGGGGAAAATGCAACACATAAGCACGTAAATTTTCTGGGAGCCCTGGCCACCGTGGAGCTGAATAGCCCCAAGCTGCTAGGACTGCCAGATTAACCATGATTTTTCCTGGTGGAATTGCCACTGAGGTCGTATGGTCAGAATCCAAGGAGGATTGAGCCGTACGACTGCATGGATCAATTTTCCAGGTTCCACTCCTTTTGCTATTTTTCGGGTTATTTTCCCGTTTCAAAGTATGCACAGATTCCAAGATGCAAATGATGCAATGCATGGTAAAGAAAGCAAGCACGATTAATGAAATCGGCGATGGGAGTCTAACCCGCTCAAAGGGAAAAGCTTTCTTCTATTATTTTTTTCAAAAAAAAGGGATACTGGTACGTGGGATTGTTAAACCACCTGGTTATCCCAAGCCCCGGGTTAGGGAGCGATACAGGAAGGGTAAGTGGGGTCCACCTATATACCAAGTATCGACTTTTGTTTTGAAAATAAAGCTTTTCTCCTTTGGGATGATCCCCAGCAGAGTCGCCAAACTGTGAATGTGTGCCCAAAATTTTTGTTTATTGGAATTCACGCGAGTTTGAAGACATCCGAGTTATTTGAAAAACGGAGTCGCCACGCCATTTTGATTACCTCAAAACTTTGAAAAAAAGGTTTTATGGGTTCGGAGGTTAAGTTACCCCTTGGGAAGAACGTTTGGCGTTCACCCAAAGTGCCTTGCCGGAGCAAGTCTCCCTAGATTTCATTAATCGTGTTTGCTTGCGTGCTTTCTTTGTGTGCATGTGTTTGAAAATAAGGGGGAATGTCCCAAGTTATCTTCCGACGTACAAACCATTTGTTGGTTGTCGCTCGGGATTCCTTGGAATTTATGTATTTGGGATTATGATCCCGTCCTCATCTTATGACTTATGATCATCGCATTTTTTAAGCCTTGGGACCCTCGGGACTTGCGTGATCGAGAGAATGACTCTTTTGGGTCAAAGATGAGGTTCTTTAGGAAGGAATGTCCTTAGCCCATCAATCCTACACTTTAAGACTGGCCGAGCTCGTATAGAGGCTTCATACTCATTCTTAAGCGATAATCGGAGATATAGGGTTCAAGGTTATCCTTTTCCTAAAGAAATCATGAACCTTTAATGGAAGGAACGATGCAAAGATGAGAACTTTTACACCGGTCCGTTCCAAGGTTGGGGGAAAGGGGAAATGCATGATAAAAAAATGACTCTTTAATGAAAAGATGACATTTTTAGGTTGCAAATGATGCTTTTTGATTTAAAGAAATGATCTTTATGCAAATGATGCATAAAGATTTGATTTTTATGCAAATGATGCATTGGAAAAGGGGTTTTGATGCAAAGGATGCATTTTTATTGAAAAAGGTTGGATCTTTATATGCAAATGATGCATAAAGATGACATTTTTATTGGAAAATAGGGATTTTAGGTGCAAAGGATGCACCTTTATGAAAAAGACTACATTTTTATGACAAATGAGGTCTTAATGCATGCAAAGGGGAAAGGGGGTGATAAAGATATGATCTTTATGAATAAATGCCAAGTCCCAAGCAAGATATATGAATGCAATGAGCAAGTATATCAATTAAAATGCAAGGTTAGGGCGTGCGAGGTTACCAATCGTTTCCTTCGCTTCTTCGGACGGAGCTAGGAGGAGAGGTTCTTCTTGGGTCTTCAAGGAGGAGGGAGATGGCTTCTTGAGCTTCTTCTTCACCTTCTTGGACTTCCAGCAGCTCCTTGGGGGATCTTCTTCGTATTATGAGAGTATTATGCTTCTTGTGGATGATCTAAATGGGTAGAGGAGGGCTCTATTTATAGGCGACCTGGATAAGGCTAATGAAGCGCGTGCGAGGCCGGAGCCCTTTGCAAATGAGGCCGTGCGGTCTTATCCACAATGACTCAGCATTCTAGAACCATGCAAGGTGGCATTATTCTAGAAGCTTCCCTCCTAATTAAAAAAACGTGTTTCTTAATTAGGAAGGATTCCCTTCAGCCTTTATTTAATTAAAAACAGTTCCGAATGTTTCCTAACGCCTGGGAAGGTGCAGGGAATTACCGAAAAATTTACCGAAATGTCGGGAAAATTAACCGGAAGGCATGAGCCAGATTTGGATACTTACACACTTGTACAGTGTTGGCTCGAGCCCTGAAAGACTCGCGCCCTCTCGCTCCTCCAGCGGTTGCCGTGACATTCTGCCCTTTCTTTCCCTTTCCATTTCGTGAGGATTGCTCGCCCCACCATTCCGGATAACCCACAAGCTCTTGAAACAAGAGTCGACTTCATATCCATTTTTCTTGCAATGTCCACAAGTTACATTCCCCATCTCTTTGTGCTTCCCCCCCCCGCACACCAAAAAGCTCATAAGTTCTGAGTACTCCTTTCTCATGCTCCCCTTGACGCGCTTTTATCTCACCACCATTGAATATATTTTATTTACGTTGGGAATAGGCTCTGAGTTCAGAATATTCGATTTTACATTCTCGAACTTAGGCGTCTCGAGTCCCATAACAAACTAATGCACTCGCTCCTCTTCCCTTCGCTGGATGAGCCTCAAGTTGATCTCACATCTGCATCCGGTACAAGAACACGCCAGAACCTTGTCATATTCATTCAATTCATCTCACAGCTTCTTAATTCGACCATAGTAAGCAGCCACACTCTCGTTCTTCTATTGCTTACAATTGGCTAGTTCACACTTGATCTGTTGCACCCTCGACCCATTACCAACCGAGAACCTTTGCTCCAAGTTGTCCCACAAAATCCTTTCCTCCTCTACGTAAGTCACCGTGGATCGAATATTTGGTTCAATAGTGTTGAAGATCCATGACAACACCATCGAGTTCACCGTCTACCAAAACTCTAGTTTGTCCGCCTTTGTCGGAGGATCAATCGTTCCATCGATGAACTCGGTTTTTATCTTGTCTCTCAATGAACCCTGAAAACACGAGCCCATTTTTCATAGTTTTCTCCTTTCAATTAGACATGAGTGAGAATCTGTACGGGATTGTCGCTCCATGAAATGAAATAGGGGTTCTTTTCTCACTACTCTCGGCAGCCATTTGCGTTGAGTTGTATTTAGTTTTAGGGTTTCAAGATCACCGCCCTTATACCAAGTTAGAAATCAAGAGTGAGAGAGGGTAGAATTTTATCTGTTTATTTCAATGTCATCAACGTCTTTATATACAACCTACAAATTTTGATAATATCTTTGATACATATTAATCCCTAAAATTTTGCCAACTAATTGATATACACTATCAATCCCTATTTTTACGATAACTACTTGATATATATAAATATGAACAAGATAGGTACAAAGAGAGTTAGATTATGCAGAGCTAGGGAGCGGAGCTTGGTCCCTAGCGCCCCCAAGCGCCCCTTTTTGGCCTTCTAGCGCCTTCGCGGTTGTTTTGTGCGCCCTAGCCTCCAACGGTTCTACTCTAAGCTCTCTCCAGGCGCCTCTCAATAGCTCTTCTTGGCGCCCTAACAGATCCCCCTAGCGCCCACCTAGTCCCAGCGCCCCTGGGGCGCCACTCCCTCTCTTCAACTCAACGGCGCACCTCCAACACATAAAAAAAAAAAAAAAAAAAAAAAAAAAAAACATACGTACAATTTATGGTTATACGGATCCCTGAGCATATCGTATCGAACTTGTCACTTGTCAACATTCAAATACGTACAATGAATTTGGTCTGAAACGAGGCACAATTAAGAAATGAATTAATCTTTGAATTAACTTACCCTTTTAACTTTCAAGAGGCGGAAATGGTGGTTAAAGAAGTAGGAGATGATAGGGTAGATGCTCGGAGTTGGATCATCGAATATACTTTAACACTGTACTTCTTTTGTACTAATATCAAATAAATTTTTATTTAAAATTACGATAATTAGACATATTATAGGAGAAGTATTATATTTATTCAATATTTAATATTTATTATAAGAGAGAGTACATATTAATTATTTACATCTATTATTACAGTTAGTGGTAGGGATGACCAAAATCGGTTTCGGGTCCAGTTCCGGTTCGAAAAATGTATGACCCTTGATCGGCCCGGATTGCTCACGGTTCCGGTTAATTCGGTTCCGATTTTCTCCCCGATTCGTCCGGTTCCGGTCCGGTTCTATTGAAAAACAATGAATTTTCGTTCGGTTCCGGACTTTTTCCGGTCCGGTTCACCATTTTGGTGACCCTTAACCGGCCCGGCTCCAAACCGGTTCCGGTTACCCCGGTTCCGATTTTCGTGACGGTTCATGGCGGTTTCGGGCTTTTTCGGTCCCGTTCCGATCCGATTTTCCGGTTCCGATCCGATTTGGCCATCCCTAGTTAGTGGCACTTTGATTTTTCAGAAAAATGAGTAGACAATAAATTGGAGACGCGCTATTCGATAGCACAAAATCGTGTGAAAATGGATTTTTCGGTATAGCACTAAATCGTGGGAAATTGGGTTTTTGGTTCATTAGAAAAAAATAATAATTTATTTTTGAATCGAATCTGAATCGTATTGTATGATAATATTTTTGTAAGTAACTGATTTAAAAAAAAAACACACAATAATATTTTTTTTTTTAAATTCAGACCCGATTTAAACATTTTAGTACTAAATTACAAAATTTAGTACTATAATGTCTAGGTAATGAAAATGTTTGTTGAGGTCTAGATCATAATACTAACTCATTTGATAATTGATAGCTTATTTGTCGTCATTAGGGGTTAATTCAATCTCTCATTAGGAATCTAATTGCACAACAAACCTCGTGCCCTTCCATTATTTAACACGGTTTCTTATACAACTCTCTCGACCTAATTTAAAGTACTAAATTTTGTATTTTTTTTTAAAAAAATATTAAATTTATTTTAAATATTACTCCCTTCTTCTCGGTCTGAAAGTTTCGTGTAGCTAGGAAACTTAGATCACGCAACAGACAAAGGATGTGAGTACAGATGTGTCTCACAACTGTCCACACATCCACAAATAATGCAGCAAAATAAAATAAATAAAAGCAAATTAAATGCAATAACTCAAGAGTTAAATACGCTTACTGATCTGTGTGATCAGCAAACTAGGCTTACGCCCAAAAATCTTTCACTATAAAAACTTTTGTTTCTTACAAAAACAAATAAGTGAAAAACTAAAATATGAAAATACTAAACAAGTTCTAATCACCTTCTACGATATGAACAACTCCCCTTTCCCAAGTAGGACTTATTCAATCAGAAGTAAAACAAGAGAACTTTATGAAAACCTAGATGTGAGTTACGGATGTAAGCTCACAACCTAAAATCAACAAAGACGTATGCAATGAAGTATGTGTGTTTTTCTCTCTAAAACCGTAGCTTCTCTTTGTGCTGAATGTCTTGTATTTATAGTGCACCATTGAGAAGATCTTCATGCAATCGACCTCTTCCTCTGTGAGATTCCTTTTCCTATATGAAACCATAAAACACACTCACAAGGAAATCAAATATTAGTAGGTTAGTCCTAATATAAAACTATGTACATAAATAAAATATATTTACTATATTTACAATTCCTAGTCAAAGTAGAATACTTATAAATCTCCATGAAAGTCTCAAAATCTTCTTACCATAATAGAAGTCAAATTAAATAAGAAAACAAGTAGTTCCCTAAAAGCTCACGCTTTCAATCTCCCCCTATTTTGGACTTTCTGGTCAAAACCCAAGATTTATAACAAACATAATTTATGACCACAGAATATAAAAAAAACATAACTCCCCCTGAATGGATGTGTGTCCAGATGTGTATACACATCCACACATAAAAACTGCAAAACAAGAATTAGAACAGAATACCAGCAGTTCCTTAAGCAAAAGCAAAAACCATTCAGCCATGTCCTAATTAAAACTATTACAAACCATTGTTTAGAAACTAACAAACTAAAACAGAGAATTAAAAATTGTTTTTAACAACCATCAAAACAAAATAACCAAAAAACTTTTCTCCCCCTAAATCAAAGATCAAAATGTCTCCACTTAAATCCAGCCACAGCTTTAGCAAGCAAAGATCGAATAAAGAAAGATCCCACTTTTCATTTCCAGATCCATCTCCCCCTTTTTGACTAGAAAGTTTTGCATGCCATCTAATGAGATTATCCCTAAGAGCTTTCAAATTGTTGGCATGGGCAATGGAGGCTTGAGCTTGAGCTTCTGCAGCTATAATTGCAGCATCCAGATCCTTCATCTGAGCAACAAAATTTTCTTCAGATGTGACATCAGATGTGTCCACATCTTCTATACCAAGCTCAGGAACTGTACCCAAAGGAAGATCCACATGTCTTTGTTTAGGGTCAAGCAGGGTCTTGGATTACTTAAAGAGGGCAAAATTTTCAACAATTTCTTCTCCTTTTTCAGGTTTAACTCCATTGGCAATGAGGATTTGGGAAATCAAGGAAGGATAGGGTAAAGACCATTTCTTTGATGGAGACTCTCCATAATCACAAATCTTTCTAAAGATAAAGTCACCAAAATTAATGTGCCTCTTAATTCCCAATCTGTAAAGAAGCAAGGCTTGCACCCTAGTAACTGAGGTTTTGTTATTGGAGGGGCAAAGATTGGCAACAAGAATGGAGTGAAGAAAACAGTAAAGGGAAGATAAAGATCCACTTCCTAAATCCTTAGGCTTCACAGGCCAAGAGGATACCTTGCCATGAGTAATGGCAGACACAAGTTCATCATCCTCAATTGAAACCAATTCATCCAAATAATCATTCAATCCAAGCAAATCATTGATAACAGAAGGGGTAAAAGGGACAAACACTCCTCTAACATAGACAGAGGGAGGAGAGGAGTAGTTTTTATCTAATTCCTTAGGCAAATTGGCATAAAACTCATAAATCATTTTAGGATAGAAAGGAAGAGGATGGTCCACAGTTAAGAATAATCCTCTTTTCTCAAAGAATTTATCCATCTCAAGCTTATTAAAAGTTTCCCTATCCCTTTTCATTTCTACAACAAAGGCTTTGGAAGAAATTAAGGCAAACCTATCAGATGCCTTTTTGGTTAAAAACTTTTTGGAAAAGGGTTTAGGGGAAGAGATAACAGAAACAGTAGATGACATACCCTGTTCAGCTTTCTTTCGAGTAGATGTGCGTCTAGATGTGGGCACATCCTTAGACACATCCTTCACAGGGAATGGAACATTGATGGGTTCAATCTCAGTGTCATCAGCATCAGAGGAGTCTAATTCTTGATCCTCTTTTTCTTGATCAAGCTCTTCTCTCCCTAGCTTGTAGTTCTCATCCGAAGCAGTATCATCACTATCTGAACTTGAACTAGATTCATCTTCAATTGGCTCTAAATCAGTTTCAGCCACCTTTTTCTTTCCCCTCAAATCCATTAGGATATTAGCTAAGGGTACTTCATCATCAAAAGAAATAAGATCCTCAACAGGACTGGCAACTACAGTGGCAGAGGAATCTATAACAGGGGCAGACACATTATCCATATGAGGTGGAACCTCAACACAAGGGGTGGTAACAGGGATAATGGGATTAGATGATAATGAGGGAGAGGGTGATGAAACAAAAGGATCAACAGACTCTGCATGGGGAACAGTCTCAATAGAGATAAAAGGTTCAACATGGAGAGTAGGAACAACAGATTCAACAGGGGGAACATCCTCAGAAGGTGTAACAACAAGGACAGGATCAATAACAGAGGGAGGAGGAATTGATGATTTGGCCCTAGTCCTAACAAGAGGAATTATTACCTCTTCTTCTTCTTCTTCTTCTAGAACAATGGCTGATGAGGGTTTTCCGCCAGGTTTCTTTAGATTCTTGGCTTTGTCAGATTCTGACAGCTTGCGAACCCTACCAGAGCGACGAAGAGCACGATGGGGCACCGGCGTTGCAGCAGGCTTTGGGGGTTTGACTTGAGACAGCTTCCTCTTCTTAGTTGAAGACGGTTCTTCAGCGATGGAGACAGGAGCGACATCCGATGGTGGGATCACCGGAGAGGATGGAGCTTTAGGGTTTTCGGAGGAAGGATCCAATGTGGGGGATTTTGGAGCAGTAGCTTCCATTGTAGGATCAGATGAAGGTGATGGAGATGAGAATTCTGCAAGAAACTTTGAAATTACAGGGTTTAAGAGAACGGAATCCTCGCCTTTAGCTATTGAAATTGGGGCGATATCAAGAATGTCTTCCTCTTGAATGTTTGAATGCTCGGCCATTTAACAGAGGAATTGGGTTTGGTTGAACAGTGCAAAGGGAAATTAATGCTATGGTGTGAGATTGTGTGCAAAGAGAAGGAAGAACAAAGGGTTTTGTCAAGGTTTATGGGGGATGGGACGGATGTGAGGTATAATAAATACTCACAGCTCCCCCTTTCCAAATAGAATTAGGAATCTTTCTCCAAAAAGGTTTAACACATCACAAAATCCTTAAGAGATCTCCAACGGCTAGAAACCTTTGAGGTTACCACACACAATCACCTTCCAAGAAAATAGGGGATTAAAATAAACCAAGATTTTGTAAGATTTTTATGGAAACAAAAAAGTCTCGGCCAAATTTTTATTTTAAAAACAGAATCCCAATAGAATTTTCCAACCTTTTCAAACAAGGATTGATACACACCTTTTTCTTTCATGAAAGATATTGGAGATCAAAAACCTATATAATCAAAGAATGAACTAGGAAAGAAAATTAATTAACTAGCATATTTACAAAGCTTCTATATGTCCT
Organism: Adenophora triphylla var. japonica; assembly: GCA_022495995.1. Lineage (NCBI taxonomy): Eukaryota > Viridiplantae > Streptophyta > Magnoliopsida > Asterales > Campanulaceae > Adenophora > Adenophora triphylla. The sequence continues at coordinate 215,604 of JAFEMH010000073.1, forward strand.
AAAAATGCAATATGCCTAGCATGATGCAAACACACAAGTGAAGGAAATATTCTCAGCTTATGGATGTGGCATAGGATGTGAGTCACATATGGGGACACATTTAGATCACAAAAAGTCAATGAGCAATAATCCAATATGCACAGCCTCTAGGATGCATCCACCAATTTTTTGTTGTGGATTTTTGCAATGTGAGTAGCTTTCACTTTACTTGATCCCAAAGATAGCCCTTTTTCCCAATGATCTTATCAAGTTTGACTTCAAATTTTTCTTATGAAAATCACTTGATCACAATGGTATGGCTTCATACTTGTATAAATTCTCGTTCATTCGCTCTCATGTGGCATTACATTTCATCTTTATTGGTATAATTGGCCTAAGAGTTGCCTTATGTGTTGGAGGTTCTACTCCGATGGAGTCGTACCTCGAATCATCCTTAATTATCTTGGTAATTGTGATTATGTGGGCATGTATTGCCGGTGGATTTGGTCGAGTTACCTATCCGTGAATCATCGTTATGTTAACCTGAATTATTTGAGTAGTTGTTGTGTTTGAGGAGGGACCGCGCAAGCGAGTCTCCTTATCTACGTTTGACTTACCTCCGTGTGTAATTGAGTCGGGTAAATTATTAATTGATATTATGTCACATACGCGTAATTGTCGAAAGTATGGCCTAATTAAGAGTGAATTATGGTTGTGTACTTGCGTGAGTATTTATACATTGGTGTCTAGTGGGGAGACTAGATATATGGGACTAGTATTGAAAGTGATAGTCTAAGTGGGATTATATGGGTTATAAAATATCGCGAGTACGAGATCTTATAGAACCAATATATCTTTGCCTTATGTGCTATTAGTTGATTAAGTGGTGTTTTCTATGTGAGTTTCAAAATGGGTTTTCATCAGGTATCATACCAGGATATTGAGATTTTGAATTGCTATAAGGTATTATTTTGGCATTCGGATTCCTAGATAGAAGACACTAATTGGGATGATGGACTTGATGATTCATCTTGGGAAAGTATTTGATAAAGAAGATAATGAGCTTAGTGAATCTCCATAAGGGTAAATTGTTACTATAATTAGAAAAGATGATACTTGGTGGTTATTTATAAGGTTATAGAGATCTTAAATAGGTAACTGTGAAGAATAGGTATTCGTTAGCACTTGTTGACGATTTGTATGACTGATTTTAGAAACTAGTAGGATACTCAATGGTTATTAGTTAAATTTTTCGGAGTGTTACAATTACAGTGAAAATTTGCTTAAAGGATATACTTAAGACAACATTTATATATATAGTATGACCGTTTTGATTTGTGGATTGTGTATTAATGATGGAGAGGTAAATAGGGAAAATGCAAAGAAGTATAATAGATACAGTTATTGGTGACTTAAAGGATCAACTTCAGAAATTGGTAAAACATGCATATGGTTTGTTTTGAGAGATGATTATCGTTAGTTGAGAAAATAAAATGAGGATAAATCTTATTGGAAGACAGAATACTTTAGGATGATTACACCGTATAGGTTGACTTAGTTGCGTGACTCATATAAGGGATTGGTGTGATGCTCGGAAGATATTGACGCTATACGGATTTTGAGTTGTTGAGGGTTATAGGGAGGTAAGTTAGATTATACCGTAATGTTTAATCGAAATTTGGGAATGATTGATCTATGTGAGTTCTAATTATATTTTCTTATTTAGAAATTATGGTATTTAATTGGGAACTAGATGTTGCAATACGTTGTTACTAAGTACAATATCAATATCAAAGGTAAGGAATAGATGACTCAAATTAAGTAAAAGTGTTGAATATTCAACTTGAGAAATTATTGAATTGAGGATGATTTACCTAGTTTGTAAGCTTAATGATTGTTTTAGTGTTATTTATCGGAAATAGTAATAGTATGGCAAGATTGTGTTTTCTTATAGAGAAATTAACTAAGTATAAATATTATAAGTGGTGGCTATACTATAAATAGAGGTCAAACAAGAATATTTTGTTGGAATTGTTTTAAAAGTGCTTTACAACTTTGGATTATAAATTGAACTTCGGTATGAGCATTTGTACCCTTCAGGGATATTTTGATTTATTAAAGTCAGTGAACCGTTTTTGTGTACCTTAAAATCTGAGAGTAATTTAATTATCTACCACTGGAATGGGACGGTTGTAGATCATTAAATCACTTGAGTTAATTTTGTCAGCTTATCAATCTTTAACAAAATTTCTTAAAATTTTGAATGGTTTAGTTAATTAAAACTGGTATGGGACGGTTTTAAATAAATAAACCATTCGAGTCTCATTGGATTTCTTTTTATCTATTCTTTGGAATTCTGAAAGATGTTGTAAAATTTAGAAGGATGTTATATTAAAGTATAGTTCGTACAAAAGCAAGTAAAAAGGCAACCTAGTTTCCCTATAATGATTTATTGTATTCAAGTTTTGATTCGAGAAATGATTTGATAAGTGCGGAATTATTATTGTGTCGGTCACAGTAGACTCGGTTTTGTTTTGGAGTTGGATCGGCTCCGTTGTGGGCGGCCAACCATTCGATTTGAATATTGATTTGTCACTAGTCCTGAACATAATTAGAACATTGAATTGTGAAAAATGGTCAATTAATATTCCGTTCGTGAAATCAGGATCTTATTAGCATGTCCACATTTATTATTCCATGAGCAAGTGTTTAATGTTGTATTATGATAACTGCGAATAAGATAATTGAACTAACTCGTTTCAAGTGAGTCGAGACATAAGGTAGTTTGATCACCAATGTGGAAATAGAATTTTGACGTTGGAAGATTTGTTAGAACATTTAGAGTTCTAGATTGAACTTGAGAGTTTTATCACGATAGATTTTGTGATTGAGTTACATTGGAAGTAAAGAGGGGTATGTTGTTTTGTATAGAAAATTGATTTGTATTTTCTACTCAGTATAGATACTTTGATGAAAAATTTATTGATAAAGTCCTCATAAATCTTGGAGATAGTTTGATAGTATAAATCCCATAGTATTGAATGGATTGGGTAGACATCTGTTGGAAAGATCGTTTTGGAATGTAGGAGCGCTATTGAGTTTAACTTTGTGAAAATTTGAGGAATCATCACTTATTATTAAGAATATGCTATGGGCATGCACAATGAATTTTAGTAGTTGATAGGACGTGGGATTACCAGTGGTTGGGTGCGTGTAATAGCAGTTATTATTCTAGCATTGAGATAAAATCGTATGAGGCGTTGTTCGGAAAGGAAATATCGATCTCTAATTTGTTGGGATGAGGTTAGAGAAGCAAGGCCTACGTAAATTGACGCCAGAGTTTGTTAGCCCATTTGAAGTTTTAGAAAAGATTGGTAATTTGACTTATAGACTGGCTTGGAGAAGCTTATAGAGTATTTGAAGTTTTAATGTGATATTATAATGGATTTGGTGACATAAGTTGTAATACTTTTATTTATATTTTCATTGAGATCGTGAAAATTCTCGTTAGTAATAATTGTATAGTATGCTTGGGTCATTGAGTGGTAATATCATATTATTAATGGAATTAGAAAATTTTGGGGAAGAATCACAACATCGAAGCAATTAATTGGGAAGTAGAGTCTGAGTTATACCTAAGTAACCGAGGCGGGTTGAACATTAGGTAAGTACCAGTCAAATTCGGGACGAATTTTCTTTAAGGGAGAGTGAGTGTAACGACCCTAATCCTAGGCACTAATTTTAATATTATATTGTGTGCTTTAAAATTATTGTTAATATTATGTGTCCCTTTTTATTATACTTGATTTATTATATTAGGATAAATGATAGGAAAATGAATAAATGTTTTAAAGGAAAATATAAAAATAGAAATTTGATAAAAGTATGAGGAGGTTATTTTGAATAGAATAAATAATGGAAAATGAGGGGATTTCATTTAAATGTTTTAAATTGTGGTGAAAGCCTAGATAGTTAGATAAAGGGGGGGGGCCATAAACCTTTTCCCCCTAATTCCCTCACTCCTTGGTCCCTAAAGTCAACATTCCCCTTACCTCTTACACTTTTTATTATTCTCCCCATACTCCATCATTTTCCATCATCCTTCTCTTCTCATACTTCCCCTAGCAAAGGTCATAAAACCTCCATGGAAGCTCTCAACTCATCTTCTTGAAGCCAAGCCATTTCTCCACCAAATTCAAGTCTAGGAGCATCATTGAAGTGGGATCATCTAGGGGAATCCATCATGTTAGAAAGATCACCTTCCATTATAAAACCCTAAGGTGAGTTGTTATGATTTCCTTCTCCTACTTGTTCATAAGTTCTTTAAATGTTGTTCTTGTTCTTGTGATATTGATTTCATGCCTTGGAAACCTTAATGGAAGTTGGATGATTGAAAAAATGAAACTAGTTGAAGTTAGGGTTCAAGGAAGACAATCTAAAGGGTTGAAATGGGTGGAATTTGTAGTAATAATCAATCTAAGGTTACTTGGGTTTGGGTTTACTTGTTTGGAGTGAGACTTGGTAAAGCTAAGGTTTTCTTTGGTGTTCTTGTGATAGACATGGTATAAGGAAAGGAAGACTAGGTTCAAAATGGGTAAAAATCTGAAATTGGGCTGGAGGAAGGCTTGGGCGGTCGCCATGGGGGCTTGGGCGGCCGCCCATAACGGCAGAATTCACTTTGGCTTTAAAGTCCACTTGGGCGGTCGCCCAAGTGGTTAGGGCGGTCGCCCATGTTGGCAGAAAATGGTCCAGTTCCCTGTTTCGCTGAAATTTCACTAGTAACCTTCTAGTATGATCCTTAACCAATATAAAGTTTGGAACCTAACCTTCCCGGAATATGAAATTAATCCTTTTAACCTAAGTTATACTTAGAGCAATTGTATCATTTAAGGGCACCTTAATTTGGGTTTAAATGGAACTAAGGAAGCACTTTAATTACGACTCGGGAATTGTTCGACAGTCTTGTTTGGACTCAGTGATATATTTCGATATAAATGTTGGGATGCCCTACTTTGGAATTCCTAAATTGTTTTGGGATTGGTTCAGAGATTTATAGCCGTTGTGCTAATATGTTGAATACTTGTTATAGTATTTCTATCTTTATGATATTATATTGTTGTAGGATTCCCTACTTTGGAATTCCTAAACTGTACATGTGGTTCAGAGATTTATAGCCGTTGTGCTAAGATGTTGAATACTTGTTATAGTATTTCTATCTTTATGATATGATATTGTTGTAGGATTTCCTACTTTGGAATTCCTAAACTGTATTGTGGTTCAGAGATTTATAGCCGTTGCGCTAAGATGTTGAATACTGTTATAGTATTGCTATCTTCATGATATGCTATTGTGGTATGTATCCCTACTTTGGATCATACAATGTTTGGTTAAGCAAGTATGTTATTACGTGCTTAGTTATGAAAATCCAGTGGTATTTGTTTGTTGGGCAATGTTATGGAATTATAATGGCACCGAGCCAAGTTCATTATAATTCATACATTGGTAACCCGGTTTGTCCTCCTTGTGTGGGATTAGTGGGCTAGCATCTCTTTTGAGGTAGATGGTCTAGTTTCACTGGGGATATGACTGTGTGTCGAATCCACATGGTGCTGTTATTGTTCATGGTTCCGGAACCGCTTCATCAAATGTTCTTTGCTCGGATGTGTATATCCTTTTGGAGATAAAACCTTGGCTCGCATCCTTCTAAGTGTTACTTTATCGTACTTATGTGTTGTGATATATTCATGATGAAATTTGGTCGTTGTTTCCAACCCGGTATGGGGACGGTTGGCGGCGGAGCCTCTCTCGATTATGTGGATATGTCTTTTGATGTATTGCATCTTGTTTGGCATCTTCTTTGCATTCATAATAGCTTCTTTGAGATTTATTCTCACCCCTCTCCCTTTAATGCTTTTAGATTCTGAGAGAAGGTGGGGACCGGCCAAGTAAGGGCTGAGGAGTTTGAAAGTTATATTGTGGAAATTGTCGGGGTATGATTAGGTTGGTATAGAAAGTGTACGTTGGTATAATTCATTTATGGAATTGTATTTATAAATCTTTATTTTATGTTATAACCGAGGCCTTTTTGTAATTAAAACAGTTTCTTACTTTCTAAGTTAGTCAACTATTTCTCCATGGTGAAAAGGTGTAGATTTATTTTGAAATGATTACAACAATGGTATTTATTTTTGAATGAAAATTAAAGATTTTAAAAGTTAATGGAAATTTGGGTTAGTTTGAGGACGCTCCAGCTCGGGACACGTGTAGGTTCCGGGTCGGGGTCCTCACACTCACCATCAGAATCATGACTTAGCTTTTGGGAAGATCCCATTGGGGTTCTTTGATGTGAAGAGTGTTCAAGTTCAAACTTTTTCACAAGATTCTTGGCATACTTAGACTGTGAGATGAACATGCCATCTTTGAATTGCTTAATCTGTAGGCCTAAGAAAAAATTCAACTCACCTACCATACTCATCTCAAATGTGGAAGTCATGCTATCCACAAATTCAGCCAGCATTGGATCAGAATTTGATCCAAACACAATGTCATCTACATAGATTTGTGCCACTAGAATCTCCTTCTTATTTCTCCTCACAAACAAGGTTTTGTCAACCTCACCTTTCTTGAATCCTAGTTGAAGCAAATGGTCAGTCAACCTACCATACCAAGCTCTAGGGGCTTGCTTTAGCCCATATAGAGCTTTCTTTAGCTTATACACATGATTAGGATACTTGGAGTCCACAAAGTCTTTAGGTTGTTCAACATAAGCTTCCTCATTTAATATCCCATTTAGAAAAGCACTCTTAACATCCATTTGATGAAGAGTAATCTTGAGGTAACAAGCAATGGCTAACAAAAGCCTAATGGACTCAATTCTTGCAACGAGGAGCAAATGTCTCCTCAAAATCAATTCCCTCAATTTGAGTGTAACCTTGAGCAACTAACCTAGCTTTATTTCTAGTTATCACACCTTGCTCATCAGTTTTGTTCTTGAAAATCCATTTAGTTCCTATGATATTACCATGTGAGGGTCTAGGGACAAGAGTCCATACCTCATTCTTTTCAAATAGAATTAATTCATCTTGCATAGCCATAATCCGCCATCTTTCAATGCTTCAAAGAACATTCTTAGGTTCAATTTTTGAAACAAAACAACGAAACTTACACGGGAGTATCTTTGTGGAGCAAGCTCCATAAACCATATCTTTCTATAATCAACTTTGTCCTTTTGTCTAGTTCTCACTTGAGCATGCACATCTCCCACAACTTGTGAAGTGGGGTGGTTTTTCTGGATTTTAGAAGGGATATCCTTTGACCTATCCACACACCCATTCACATTACCTTTGGAGCATCATCACGATCGAATCGGAAGGCTGTCCTCGGTTACGGGAGTTTGAGTGGATGTGGGTGCGGCAGATGTGGGTTCGAATGTGGAGGCAGATGTGTCCACATCCTTGGTTACATCCTTATCGGGTTCAACATTTTTATCAGCTCTGGAAGCTTCTTTTGATTTTTCGACTGTTTCTTCATCCTTCCACCCAAAGAAGCAACCCGAAACATCATCCTCAGCAGTCTTGAGGTTAAGATCAAGTGAGTCATCAAATTTAACATTAGCAGATTCCATAATGGTCTTAGTTTTGAGATTGAAAACTCTGTAAGCTCTACTGTTTGTGGAATAGCCCATGAAAATTGATTTGTCACTCTTTGAATCAAACTTGGACATGTATTCTCTATCATTGAGAATATAACAAACACATCCAAACACATGAAAATATTTTACAGTTGGTTTCTTTCCAAGGAGGATTTGATATGGGGTGACAGTGCTACCAATCCTTAGAAACACCCTATTGCCAATATGGCAAGCAGTGTTTAAAGCTTCTGCCCAAATTTTTTTTGACAAGTTCTTAGAACTTAGCATGACCCTAGCCATTTCTTGCAAGGTTCTATTCTTTCTTTCACAATGCCATTTTCTTTGTGGGGTGATTGGTGCGTAAAACTCATGAGTGATTCCCTTAGAATTGCAAAAATTGGTGAACATTTGATTCTCATATTCAGTACCATGGTCAGACCTAATCCTCACAGTCTTAAGACCATAAAGATTTCTAACTCTTTTGTACCAATTCTTGAATTCTCCAATTGTTTCTGACTTTTCTCTTAAGAACATTACCCAAGTGTACCTAGAATAATCATCAACACACACAAAGGCATACTTTTTCCTACCAAAGCTTTCTACTTCAATAGGTCCCATTAAATCAAGCAGTGAATCATCTCCAAACATCTAGTTGTGGAGCATTGTTGGACCTTTTTATGTGATGCTTTTGTTTGTTTTCCCTTTTGACATGAACCACAGACATCAGGGTTCTTGAAGTTCAGTTTAGGGAGGTCTTTAATAGCTTCAAACCTTTGAAGTTCTTCCGAGTTCTACGGCTAGCATGCCCTAATTTTTGGTGCCACGAGATTGACATCATTAGCTTTTGAGCTTAGGCAGAGAGATTGTCACCAAATTGGTAACAATTGTCGGCGAGATCTAGGACCAGTAAACACACATTTATTATCCTTATCAAACACTTCACACAAGTGCTTATCAAACTTCACAAATAGGTCATCATCACACAGTTGACTGATGCTTATTAGGTTGGCTTTCAAGCCTTCCACATGGTATACATTGTGCAATTTTGGGAGACCCTTAACATCCAGGGTTCCTTTCCCAACAATCTTTCCTTGAGCACCTCCACCAAAATTTACTTTCCCTCCATTTATCACTTCATAATCAAGAAGGATTTGCTTGGTTTCCAAATCATGTGCCTAGAGCACCCACTATCAAAATACCAAGAGCCGAGACAAGATTTTGAGGGAAGAGTAAACAACATTGCGAGTGGTAATTGGTTTGGCCACCCACCGTTTAATGCTTTTCTTTTTGGGTTGCAGAGGTCTCAGATTGACTGGATATGTGTTAGGATGTGCATACATCTTCTCACACATCTGAGGCTGATTGAAGTGACCAGATTTTTTATCAGCCTTGAGCTTGTAACAGAAGGGCCTAATGTGACCAGGAGTAAGACAGTAATGGCAAATGTAATGCCTCTTCCTTGGTCTCTTCTCACTCAAAATGACTTTTTCTTTAAAAGCTTGTTTTTTCACAATTTTTGAGGTAGAAGCCTCACATCCCTCCTTTACAAAATTATTTTCAAAACCTATACCAATTTTGTCACGTTGACCCATAGAAAAAGCTTCTTCCATTTTCATTTTACTTTTGTTTAACTTAGTAAAAGTATTTTCAGCTTTTTCACATTCATTCTTGAATTTTTCAAGGTCAACTTCTCTTTTGGTCACAAGGACTTCAAGTCTTGCAATGGTATCTTTTTGAGCATCATTTTCCTTTGAAAGTACAGCTTTTTCATCTTCACAAGCAGCCAATTTATCAGAGAGAGATTTGTTTACCTTAACAAGTACCTCAATTTTGTCCAATCTTTTCATCCAATCTGTATGCAGCTCCTTGTATGTGGCAAAAAGTTCCTCATAGGGAATGTCCCTTTCTTCATCTTCATCATCTGAATCTCCTTTGACAGAGAAACAGTTCAACACCTGTTCAGATGTGACACCAGATGTGTACACAACTGAGCCCACATTCAAGGAATTTTCAGGAGTATATTCTTCTATATCTGCAGAAAAGGCATTAAACACAGAATGGCAGTTTAAGACAGACATATTAGCCACTTCTTCTTCCTCATCCTCACTGTCACTAAGGGTAGCAGTTAAGCTCATTCCCTTCTTTTTAAGAGTGTTAGCACACTCATTGGCATAATGACCAAAGCCACGACATGCCCTACATTGGACAGATTCAGATGATTTATTTTCGAAACTTGGTTTCTTGAATCCAGTGTCAGTGCTAGGTTTTGGCTTTTCAAGATCGAAGTAGGTCTATTGGGAATTTGCTTATCCTTCTATTTTTCAAGATAGAACTGAATTTCTTTGAAATAAAAGCTACATCCTCATCTTCAAGATTAGACTTGTCAATTTCAGAGGATAATTCCACAAGCTCTTTTGGTAGAGCAGCAGCACTTTTAAGGGCAAGACTATGTGTTTTGTTTTTTTTCTGAGCCTCAAGGTTAAGCTCAAACACAGTCAAGATTCCTATGATAGTGTCAAGACCTACAGTGTTTGTGTCCTTTGTTTCTTCAATTACAGCTACTTTAATGTTAAACCTCTCAGGCAAGGTCCTTAGAATTTTACTAACAAGTCTTGCATTGGAGATAGATTCTCCTAGACTTGTGCATTCATTTGAAATCTCATGAATCTTAGCAAAGATAGGACACAATATCCTCGGTTTCTTCCATTCGAAGTAACTCAAACCTATCCATTAAAATTCTAAGCCTGGTAGCCTTCACACTTGGTGCTCCCTCACATTGAGTTTGCAAAATATCCCAAGCGCTTTTGGCTATACTCTCATTTGTTATAAGCTTGTACATATTCCCAGAAACATGGCTGGAAATAGCACCTATAGCTTTTGAATTGTAATTTGCAGCTTGTATTTCATCAAGAGTCCATTGCTCTTCAGGTTTTCTTTCGAAAAAAGACTCACCAACACCAGAAGATGGCTTTTTCTCCACAGTAGGAGGTTGCCATGCAACAAGAATGCACATCCAAGCCCTTTCATCAATACTTTTGATGTAATTTTGCATCTTAGACTTCCAAAGAGAATAATTGGTGCCATCCAAGACAGGAGGCCTATTTTGGTGATTTTGACATTCCATAATAACTACACTTTCTGGATCAACACTCAGTAATATTTCGAGAGTTGGCTCTGATACCAATTGAAAGTTTCGTGTAGCTAGGAAACTTAGATCACGCAACAGGCAAAGGATGTGAGTACAGATGTGTCTCACAACTGTCCACACATCCACAAATAATGCAGCGGAATAAAATAAATAAAAGCAAATTAAATGCAATAACTCAAGAGTTAAATACGCTTACTGATCTGTGTGATCAGCAAACTAGGCTTACGCCCAAAAATCTTTCACTATAAAAACTTTTGTTTCTTACAAAAACAAATAAGTGAAAAACTAAAATATGAAAATACTAAACAAGTTCTAATCACCTTCTACGATATGAACAACTCCCCTTTCCCAAGTAGGACTTATTCAATCAGAAGTAAAACAAGAGAACTTTATGAAAACTTAGATGTGAGTTACGGATGTAAGCTCACAACCTAAAATCAACAAAGACGTATGCAATGAAGTATGTGTGTTTTTCTCTCTAAAACCGTAGCTTCTCTTTGTGCTGAATGTCTTGTATTTATAGTGCACCATTGAGAAGATCTTCATGCAATCGACCTCTTCCTTTGTGAGATTCATTTTCCTATATGAAACCATAAAACACACTCACAAGGAAATCAAATATTAGTAGGTTAATCCTAATATAAAACTATGTACATAAATAAAATATATTTACTATATTTACAATTCCTAGTCAAAGTAGAATACTTATAAATCTCCATGAAAGTCTCAAAATCTTCTTACCATAATAGAAGTCAAATTAAATAAGGAAACAAGTAGTTCCCTAAAAGCTCACGCTTTCACGGTCCCCTTTTTTTTTTTTTTTTTTTTAACAATGTCCTAGGTTAGAATGAGAGAAGATGGACTAAACCCTAGACGACATCGTGAACGAAGACTCGACTTTATGTTTTATTTTATTATTACCTAGACATTTTAGTGTTGTTTTGCCAAGTAATTCATTCATCCGGTTAAATATAGATGTCATTTTAAAAGCTAAAATTTAATTCAAAATATTTGTCCTTTTTTATCTTAAAGCATTTAGATTCCAAATTTATCACTACATTGAAAACTTGGTTCATTGTATTAATTGTACTTGTTGAGTAAAGAATGAGCGAGAGAAAAACGATTAGCCAAATAGCTTTTACTCAACCGGTATCCGGTATCCGATATCCAATTCAATAGGGGTGTGCAACAAAATTGAAAAATTGAAAAAATTGAATCGAAATCGAGAAAATCGGACCGAAAAAATCAAAATGTTAATGGTTTCAACCATTTAAAAACCGAAACTTTCGATTTCAGTTTTGGTTTCAAATGAAAAATCGAGCCGATAAAATCGAACCGAACCAATATTATTAAAATGACGTGTCATTTTAATATACTCCCTCCGTCCCATTAATAACTTCACTTTTTACCCAAAATTGCGTCCCGTTAGAAGCTTCACCTTTCTTTTTTTGGCAAAGAATCTTTACTATTTCCTCCACTAATTCTCTCTCCTATTTCAGTACTATTACACTCACAACACTTTTCAAATTTACTATTTTCTCCACTCATTCTCTCTCCTATTTTACTATTACACTCACAACATTTTCTCCACCCTTAATTTGCGTGCCGAGACCAAAATGATGAATTTATTATTGGGGCGGAGGGAGTATATATATAAATTTCATCTTCTCATCTTGCTTTGGAGTTAAAATTATGCTTACGGTAGTTTAACTGTTATTTGTAGTGGCAGGTGAAACACTTAAATTTGTCATGAAAATCTTAATTACTTTAGTATTGTATCTTCTCATCTTGCTTTGTTAATGAGAGATTAATAAATTTCATTTTGCTGAATGTTACTATCAAAATCCAACCATCAATATATGTATGTTTTTCTCATCTTGTTGAAACAGAAAGACACCGAACCAAACCGACACCAAACCGAAATCGAATAAAACCGAAACCGAATAAAACCGAAGCTTAATGGTTTTAAAATACAAAAATCGATATCTTTCAGTTTTAACCTAAAATCGAACCAAATCGGACCGAGCACACCCCTACAGTTAAATACGAAATGTCAGAGGTTCGAACCTTATCAAATAAATATCTATCAATCTAAATTCACAATTGTTTTTAGTATTTTATTGCCTCTAGTTTTGCTTTTTTTTTTTCATTAAAGTTTTGAGGGGAAAAAAACGAGGGAGCAGAGAGGGTGTGACATGCTGTCCTTTAATGTCACGCGTGTCTTTAAACTTGCGAGGGACTAGGTAGAATTTTGGTTCTTTTGCCGGATTAAGTGGTTAAATTTCAAAATTCTTATCTTAATTGGTCTTTTGACTTGGGGTGAATGATCTAGCGGTAATTTCTCCTATTTGATACTCCCTTCGTCCCACCCGAAAAGGCAAAAAATTGGCGTTGGAAGGGATTAAAGGAAAGTGTATAGTTTTGTAAATGTTGTGGGTATAAAATGTGAGGTAGGAAAGAGAAATTGGGGTAGTAATACTAAGTGAATAGTTATTGTAAGTATTAAAGGTGGATCATATGAATAAATAAATGTTAAAAAGTTTCTATTTTGGATATGTGTCTTTTTAAATGGAATATACATAATGAAAATTTGAGTCTTTTCAGGTGGGAGGAGTGAGTATATATTTTGATATCTACTTTTAAACTACTTAGAATATACCTTATTTATATTTATGAAGAGGCATTTAATTATCTAAATTGGGTTCCGTTTGTTTCACACTGGAAAATTGAGAAAATATTTTTCGCTAAACATGTTTATCTCATTTTTCGAAAAATATTTTTATTTTTTGGAAAATATTTTGCAGGAAATCATTTTTCGAAAAATATTTTACGCTAAACAAACTACCCTAAATGTAAATGTGGTCAACAGAAGTTGAGTTTTATGCAGTGTACGGTTTGTACAGACAGAGAGTGTTTCTATAACTTAAACTCGTATTCTAGGCCACTTAAACTAAGATTAATGTAGTGATATAACGTGAACCTTAATTTAGTTAGGTTTTGGATTTGTCTTAATCTTAATTAGCTGTGCCGTCGGTCGGTGTCTAAAAACCTACATGTAACGAAGCTTCCTCTGTTAGGTTCTAACTCAACTGACGACTACGGAATCGAATCTAACCACTAATGTGTCAGAGTCAGACCCAATCATAACTATGGTTAGTTTACCCTAATTAGCCATAGAGTTATAACTGAGGATGTCTTTTCTATAGGCATATCGACATTTTGTCATCGTACTTTAGGTTTTTTGAAAAAAATGAGTATGTATTTAAATTAAAATGATTAAAACTGTTAAAAATAAACAATGATGATTGAAATCGAAATTAGACAAAGTACGAGGGTTCAAAATATTGATTGACCTTTCCATATAAAAATTTGGCGTTTAAATCTCACCAAATTCAATTTCTAATACTTTCAAGTGTTACTTATATGTGTGAATGATTATTCATTCATTAATAAAAAAATCTACTAATTTTTTTAGAAAAACATTGTGAAGTACTATATGAGTATGGATTTAAATATTTTATCTATTCCATATCGTATAACAACAAGTGCGATTTATTTTCTTTTTTTGTCTATGTTCTATGACAAATGAAATTAGTTAATACTCCCTCCGTCCCAATAGTAGCTGTCCAATTTTTGGGTTGCACGCAAATTAAAAAAATAAGGGGTAAGTAAAAATATTGTGAGTGTAATTTAAAAATAGGAGAGAGAATGAGTGGAGGGAATAGTAAATTATAATAGTGTTGTGAGTATTAAAATAATATAGGAGAGAAAATGAGTGAAGGGAATAGTAAAGATTTCTTTGCCAAAAAAGAAAAGTGAAAGCTTTTAACGGGACACCCTAAATGACAAAATGGGAAGCTTCTATTGAAATGGAGAGAGTATAGCTAATTTTATTTTATATTTTTATTTAGTGAGACTCATTTGCATATTTATAACAAAAACCTCTAACTAGTCCCTATATCACTTTCCTTCTCGTACTTTATACTTACAAAACTCTCTTCACTATCATATTATACTTTGTACTATTTTTCTCATCCCCTGTGCATTTAATTTTGATTTCACTTGTTACTGGTCGAAAGTAGTTAAGTAATTGCTCAATCATATAAAATGTCCATTTCTATACAATTTTTTTCTAAATTAATTCATTTCTAAAATTATTTGTCTCTAAATGATATTTTGCCTTTTAAATATATCATATTTTGATTTATATTTGTAAATTTAAATTGTTATAAAGTAAACAATAAGTGTATATATACACCTTTGCTGCAAAAATTTCATATTTTACCCTAATATTGATAGCTTGATTCACTTCTATACTGCCGCCAATTTTTTTTTTAACAATTCATGTAAAAGTATTTTTTTAACAAAACCATTTAGGGCCCGTTTGATTTAGCTTATTGATATGTGCTGATGACTTATTACTTATGACTGATGACTTATGACTGATGAGCTGATGAATGATGCTGTTTGATTTAGTTTTTTTGAAATGCTGACGAGCTGTCATAAGTAAGTATGATTGTTTGATTAATAAACTGAAAAAGTGATGAATGAAATTATAATGACTAAAATAATAATAATAATAATAATAATAATAATAATAATAATAATAATAATAATAATAATTATTATTTTATTTTTATATTATTATTATTATTATTAATATTTATTTTTATTATTTATTTTTATTATTTATTTTTATTATTTTATTATTTTTATTTTTATTTTTATTTTTATTATTTTATTATTATTATTATTATTATTATTATTTATTTATTTATTTATTTTTATTATTTATTTATTTATTTATTATTATTATTATTATTATTATTATTATTATTATTATTATTATTATTTATTTTATTATCATTATTATTATTATTATTATTATTATTATTATTATTATTATTATTATTATTATTATATTATTTTATTATTATTGTTATTATTATTGTTATTGTTATTTTTTTTTGTTTTTTATTATTTTTTTTATTATTTTATCATTATTTTATCATTTTTATTATTTTTTATTATTTTTTATTATTATTATTATTATTTATTATTTTTTATTATTATTTATTTTTATTATTATTTTTATGTTTATTATATTATTTTTATTATTATTATTATTTTATTATTTTATTTTTATTAAATTATTATTATTATTATTTTTATTTTATTATTTTATTTTATTTTATTTAACTGTTCATACATATTTTTGGCTTAAGCACTTGGCTTAAACACTTGGCTTAATGCTTATGACTTATTAGGAAAATCGTGCTTTAATTAGCTTATACATGATTTATGACTTATTTTATCAAAAATGAAATCAAACGGTTAAAAAATGACTTATGAAAAGTCATAAGTCATAAACACTTCCTCATAAGACAAATCAAACAGGGCCTTAGTAGTTAACTTTCCTCTTTTTTTTTTTTTTTTAACTAATCTCATCCAAAATTGGACATTTATTTTGAGACGAACGTAATAAAAAATAAGTGAACTCTAAAATTTAAAATTTAATGGGCTAAAATGAAATTTAATGAAAGATAGATGGGCAGAAATGCTTTTTTTTTTTATATAGTATACTCCCTCCTTCCGTCCCGGCCGATTTAGGATTTTTTGGGCCGGCACGGGGATTAAGGAAAAGGTAAATGTTGTGAGTGTAATTTAAAAATAGGAGAGAGAATGAGTGGAGGGAATAGTAAATTATAATGGTGTTGTCAAAGATAAAATAATGTAGGAGAGAGAATGAGCTTTAGAGAATAGTGATTTAAGGTTTCCATTTTGGGCCGTCCTAATTCGGGTGGGACGCCCAAAATGGAAATAAATCCTAAATCGGCCGGGACGGAGGGAGTATATATATACTCCCTCCGTCCCACGTGAATGCAAACTTATTTCTATTTTGATTTGTTCCACGTGAATGCAAACTTCCCAAAATGGCAAAGAATATTCACTATTTCACCCACTCATTCTCTCTCCTACTTCACTTTTACACTCACAACATTCTCTCTCCTCACTATTCCTCCCACTCATTTTCTCTCCTATTTAATTTTTCATACTCACAACATTTAACTTTTTCTCTTTCTTACATCACTTTTCCTTAATTCTCACACCTAAAAAGTTAGTCCACATTCACGTGGAACGGATCACGGTTATTAAGAAGGGATTATTATATTGAAAGTGTTGAGCTGGTGAAAGTAAAATGTTATGAGAGAATTGTTATGATAAATAAGAAATTATAATGGTGTTGTGAGTATTAAAATAATGTAGGAGAGAGAATGAGTGGGGTATGGTTAATATTTTAATAATATAAAGTTTTCATTTTAGATAAAAAACAAAGTGTGAAGTATGTATTTGAACGCCCAAAATAGAAAGTGTGAAGTAAATAAATGGACGGAGGGAGTATATAGATAGATAAAGAAGTATTTTCACGTTTGTTGGAAGAAGAGAAGGATGAATGTAGCCGATATCTTTTATTGTTTAAGTTTTAGTTAGCCAGCTGTGTTTTTATTCTATAAATTACAATTTACAATGTTCTTGCAGTATACTGTACACACTAACACTAGTTGGATTTTAATAACAGAAAAAAAAATCCTCTCTTCCAAAATTAATATTATATTTTAATTTATTAATAAATTTAAAAAATATGCTTTATTTATCTGTATATTGTCCGTGTTATAATAAAATTTCAGTTCAATTGTTTTTTTATTTAGAAGTGCAATATTTATTTTGAAATGTTTTATAAAGAGAATTGTGATATTTATGAGACGGAGATAATATGGGTTACAATATATCAATTTTTTATTTTTATGAGTTTTTACGTTACACTTCCTCCGTTTCAAAATGATTGTCTCACTTTTTTTGCTTTTATTACGAAGGAACTATGAACAATAATTTTAGGTTTATTTAACTATACAAATGAAAATCTAAAACTTATTATTGATACTCCATCAATAATATTATCAATTGCAAGTTTTAAATTTTCATTTGTATAATTAAATCAACATCAAATTATTATTCAAAGTTTCTTCGTAATAAATGAAAAAAAAAATGGGACAATCATTTTGAATGGGAGGGAGTATATTTTTTATTTTATTTCTTACATTGAATTGGCTTAAGAGGAAGACCCGTCTGCCATATTCTACTGTCTAGATCATAATTGCAGATTAAACAAACCTACCATAAATAAACAAACAGCCTGGACTATGGAATCATGCAATATTATTTCCGTACCTAATCGGGTCTAAGTCCCGGGTATGGTTTTAATTTAATATGGACCTAGCGGCACAGTTATATCCTATATTCGCGACTGCTAATAATAATGTAGGATCCTATTTTAATCAAATGTCATAACAAATACTCCCTTCGTCCCGCTCGAAGAAGAGACAAAGTTTTGGCTTTATACGAGAATTACGAAAAGTGACGTAGGAAAGAGAAAAAGTGTATAGTGAAATAAATGTTATGAGTATGAAAATGATGTAGGAAAGAGAGAGTGGGGTAGGAAATACTAGTTAGTAGATAGTTATTGTGAGTATGACAAGTGAGTTTCACAAATAAAAAAGTAATAAAAAAATTCCATTTTTTGGTTGTGCTTTTTCAAATGAGACACCAAAAAAAAATTATGTCTTTTCAAATGGGACGGATGGAATATAATTTATTAGTACTCTCTTTAAATAAATAGCTTCTTCAGATAACTATTGATTTAAAAAAAATAAGTAGTCATGGTTAAGAAAATATTATTGGTGTATAGTTAGAATATTGTAATTTATATAAATGATAGTAAGGATACTAATTAATGAATAGAGTATACCCTAAGTAGTGCTATCACCATTAAGCATTTTAAACTAAGATTCATATTTAACCTATGTTATTTTAGGGACAAATAAAGTAGTCTTCACAAAATTATGGTTAACAGTTATTGAGTGATCGGTGTTTAGATTATTTAATGAGTTTTTATTTTATTGATTAGCCAATTAATTATTATTAATTAAGATTGATTATCAAAATTTGTCATTTTTTTTCATCTTAAAGCCTCTCACGTGTACCTGGAATTTGCCAACACTTACAACGTTTACTTATCACTCGGGTGATGCGGAGCAACATCGTGGGTCGTTGAACTTGCACGTATAACTGATCAACTCTGATATCATGTTAAAATTTGAGGTTTCAGTTTAAAATCAATTGTTGATAAGAATTTTTTTTATATGTTACAGATAAGATTTGTCAATTTTTAATATGAAATAATGTATCTAACATTTCATACTTGAATCATTACCTCTCCTTGAAAGAAAATGTACATTTGAAAATGAGATTGTCCCCCAATTACTCAAGAAATCAAGATTAGCATTCCCAAAATATCTCTCCCAAGAAAAATAATATAACCCCTTTTCTTTGATTGGTTTGTGAGATTGCAAGTGGGTACAAACTACAAATGCATGGCTTACAATAATTAAGGAGGTCATGAGCATACTTTGTGGGTGGTTTTCAACTCTTTTGCCTCGATCACCAAAATTATATGGATTTTCAATTGTCTTTCACCACCATTAATCTCGCTATCGCAAACATGATTTAATTTTTTATTTAATATACCCTCACTTTCATTAATAATTTCACCTTTTGTCATTTTGGGTGTTTCATTTAAAGCTTCACCTTTTTTTTTATGGCAAAAAATCTTTACTATTCCATTCACTCATTCTCTCTCTTATTTTACTATTACACTCACACCATTTTTCAAATTTACTATTTTCTCTACTCATTCTCTCTCCTATTTTACTATTACACTCACAACATTTTCTTCACCCTTAATTTACGTGTCAAATCAAAAAGGATGAATTAATTAGTGGGACGGAGGGAGTATGCTATTCTATTTTTCTATTCAAAAATCTCAAAAAGATGAACATACTTTTGACACACGACACACTGTTTTGATAAACTATTCGTCAAATAATTATAATTCCACTTTCTTTTTATTTTTTATTTATATCATATTGAACTAGGCAAATTTAGATTTAGTTAAGAAACACATTAGGGAGACTTGATAATTATTGATGTTGGGTTTCTATTCTTTAATTTAAACTTTTAGACAGTAGCGAAGTCAGATTAAAAAAAAAAAACGATTTCAAAGGTATTTTCATATTGTTTACAATATTTTTATATTTCTTCCGTTTCATTTGAAATTGTATAAAAATTGCCAGCGCAAATTTAAAAAGTGTATACTCCTTTCGTTTCATAATAATCTGCAAAAAGACTCTTTTTGTTGGCCTATAGTGGTCAGCAAAATTCAAAAATGAAAATGAGACTCACTTGTTATACACACAATAATTATCCACTTACCATTATTTATCTTACTTTCTCTCTTACCAACACATCTACACTAACAACATATCACATTTTACACTTTTCTCCTTAATTTTTGTGTAAAGTAAAATTGTGCAAATTACGCTGGGACGGAGGGATTATAATATGAAGGTGTTGCGAGTGTGGATAATGGGATAAGAGAGAGAAAGCGGGGTATGAAATAGTAAGTGGGTAATTGTTGTAAATATGATATGACAAGTGAAACCAATTATTCAAAAAGTATTAAAAAACTTTTCATTATGGAATTTCACAATTTTAAGTGGGACATTCAAAATAACAATTTTTGCAATTTTAAATGGGACAAAGGGAGTAGTTATTTTTTTCTTCAAGTTTTTGATCCCCAAATTAAAAAAAGATAAGTATTCTAATTAGCACCAATATGCTTAATTTTTATCAGACAAACATTCAGCGTGATGAATGATAGTAATTGATTGCATTTTCATGTATCAAATAAGAAAATTAGAAAAATATCTTTCAAATAAAAATAATAATTCAAGTATGGAAATCAAAACAAAAAGTTTACAATTAGCAAGTTTTCACTTTTGATGATTAAAACTTCTCCATATTATTTCACTTTTCATATGTTTTTTTTTTTAAAATGAGTTTTTTATTAGTAAATTGCTAAATTTATTATGTGATAAAGGGCATTAATGTTGGATTCAAGAAAGTGCACAATTTATATGTGGGATTTTTTTTTTTTTGATTACCTGTGCTTCCAGCTTCACGGATCAATCCCTGACCACTGCGCACCCGCCTCTCATGCTTGGCGAGGTAAATCGCGCAGTATATGCCCAAGGCAGCCTGGGTGGCAAAGACCCTTACACTTCCGCCCCAAGGAGCCCTCCTACAACGCGGCGCTGAACTCCCCACACTGAGATTGCAAGCCAGCAATGCTGCTTCCTTAACTGCACGGATGTGCACCGGGGGACTTCAAGACTCCTGAAACCTAATGGAAGAATTAAATCCACAAGATCCCCCCAGGGGGGATCAAACCCCCGACCTCCCTGTAGGAAAGCCGGCCATGATACCACTTGACCAGGAGACCGTTGGTATTTATGTGGGAATTTTTCGAAGATTAATGTTGGGTCATGTACAAATTATGCTTATATCAGTATTTGCATGTCACAGGTTATTGTTCATTACTACGTTCATTCAGTATAGATTTGGTTCAAAGTTAAACTTCAATATTGGAAATGGGTTAGATATTTTCTTTGCGGCTGGCAATTTGATTATATGCCTTTACAGAAATTCTCAATTTTTAGATGATTCTACGACCGCTGTCGTGAAGCGTCATCTTCTTTCTATTTATAATAAAGTTTTAAAAAACACTAGACAGATGTTAGGTGGCGGAGTCTCAAAGATTCTGATTTAACTACTGACCTGACGCTTAATTAGGTGGAGAGGCCTAACGCCAGGCGGGAGCCTAGGCTGCTTAGGCGATCTTTAACACCTGATTTATAATAAAATTTGTGTTGTTGGCTTTGACAAAAAAAAAATTTAAAAAAAAAAAATACACAAAACTACGGCAAAGGGATATTTCCGTCATTTCACCTCAAAGCGTACGAATACGGCTGAACCCTTTATAAAACTCTTCCCTCCCCATCCATATTTCACATTCGAAACTTCAAATCAAAATCGCCCACAAAAACTGTGTTTTTTTTCGTGTATTTTTAGTGTGTGAGAAAAATAATTTGAGAGAAATGGGAAACAGTCTGAGGTGTGCTTTGGCATGTATGCTTCCATGTGGAGCTCTAGATTTGATCCGTATTGTACATTTAAACGGCAACGTTGATGAACTAACCGGTCCGATCACCGCCGGCGAGGTACTCAAGAACAACCCTAATCATGTCTTGAGTAAACCTTCCTCACAAGGGGTTGTCCGGAAAATCTTGATATTGTCGCCGACGACTGAGCTCAAGAAGGGTAGCATTTATTTCTTGATTCCGTCGTCTTCGTTGCCGGAAAACAAGAGATCCCAGAAAAATTCTACCAACAAGAAGGCACCCAAAAAGGTTAAGAAATTGAATTCGGATTGCGATCAGTGTCCATCTGATATTACGCCAGAAAAGAAGAGTGCTTCTAGGGGTCATCGCCGGACCGGTACCGGACCTAAAGTTGGAGTTTGGCGGCCACATCTTGAGAGCATAACTGAAGATCTGTGAAACTCTATTTTTTGAGTTTTCCGGCGATCCAAAACTGACATTTTTCATTATTATTACTTTTTTACTCTTTTGTTCTTTCCCTTTTATGTGCAAGTGGGATGAATGTTTTTCTTTTTTCCTCTTTTTTTTTCTTGTGGATAAATATTTAACATTTTTTTGGACCTTTTTTTTTTTTTTTTTTTTTTCTGGGCTTCAGATTGGGATAAGTTAACTTTGTTTAATGAGGGAAGAAATAATCCTGAGTTAAGCAGAGAAATAACGATAGAAAGAGAGTGTTTGTACTTGAGAAATGTACTTTCGAGTCTTGATCATCAAGTTGTAAGAATATATTTTCCCTCTTTCTATTATTGATCAATTTCTTCAACTTTAACTTCATTTAATCATTTGGTAGTATTGTAACCCCGTTTCAAAATTAATAACTAAATTTTTATTTTTTTTATTTTGTATTTTTCGATCATGTTTTATACATATAGGTTATTTAGAGGCTGTCAATACAGATGAATTGAATGATAGGAGGTGTGAATATATTTCCATTGGCAATATAGTCACTTTATTGATGACTGCTGTAACGAGAGAAGATGAATTAATCCCGATTTAAAAAAAGGAAAGGGTAAGAACACATTCAAGGTCGGAGTTAAAAGCCGAGACTCTGGAATACATCCTAGCTAGTTTTATTTCTATGTCTTCCTTTTTTATTTCTTTTTAGTTTTTTGTTTCGTGATGCTTTGGTCTAGTCTCGCATTATGCTTTATTTCATATTTTAATAAAATTAGGGGGTTTCTTGAAGTCCTTTTCCATTAAAAAAAAAAAAAGGACATAGATTATCTTAAATCATCCCATAAATTTCACAATTAAAGCGTATTTAAAAAAGGAATACTAATTACCCGTTACCACAAAACATATGATTTTTTTTTTTTTTTTTTGGAAGGGTATTCTATTGGACATGGATTTTGTCATTTGAAAGTTTAATTATGTGAATCTCAATTAGGGAACGATTAAGAACACAACAAAAACGAAATGAAAGGGTAGTTTTAACTAATTAATTAAATATCATCGTCAATCATCATTAATAATGGGATAGCACTTCATCTTGATGATCTGTTTTATGGAGAGAGAGGGAGAGAGAGAGAGAGAGAGAGAGAGAGAGAGAGGGAATAAGAGTTAATCAATTATTAATTAAGTTAATTGATATAAATTAAATAAAATTTCGAAATATTCCCAACCCCACCGCATGTGTCCAAATGCACCTAATTATTAGTTGTTTAAGAGCTCATGCATGTGTGCTTCATTGTCATGTTTTAAGTTATAATCATTAATGTCCCCCCCCTTACCCTTACTATTATTATTATTATTACTAACTATTTTTCTATTATAATCCCAAATTGGAATATAATTAAAATGAGTTTCTGATCAACTAGTTCATATCATTTATTTTTTACTTTTCTTGACTAGGCTGTAAAATTTTAGCCCCTCGACATTGACTTGTCAACAAATTTTCTTAAATTTTTGCCACAAAATCATAAATTATAGTACTACGCAATAAGTCATATAACTAATGATTAGTTATTAAATTGAACAAATTTTCTTAGAGGTTTAATTGGTTGACACAATTTTTTACTACATAAATAAAGTACGATAATTTTTCGCCTAAACTTGATTATAACATCGTTGTTATTTAAACTATTTTTTTCTTGTTTACCTTAATTATTAGCCCCTCGACATTGACTTGTCAACAAATTTTCTTAAATTTTTGCCACAAAATCATAAATTATAGTACTACGCAATAAGTCATATAACTAATGATTAGTTATTAAATTGAACAAATTTTCTTAGAGGTTTAATTGGTTGACACAATTTTTTACTACATAAATAAAGTACGATAATTTTTCGCCTAAACTTGATTATAACATCGTTGTTATTTAAACTATTTTTTTCTTGTTTACCTTAATTATTATCTAAATTAATGTTAAGGCAAGGTAGTTGAGCAGTGGGATTTCCATTCATGTATACAACTCATGCACAACTAGATCACAAAACACGCGTACGAATTTATTAACAACAATGACTCGTACTAAATTTCGAATTTGGTGTTTTCTAAATACACCAATACACAATAATTGAGTTGTTTCGACTTTGGATATGTATTTTCTGTTTTTCAATAAATTTTACAATTGAGCGATAGGATCTAAATATGTGTTTTCTACTATTCGATTAATTTTACAGTCGAGCAATAAGGATCGTTGATTTTGATATTGATCAAAGTTGATTTGAAATGAAATATCGAAGATAATCTTGAGCGAACATATGATTGTTGAGATCGGAAAAAATGCAAGATGTCCAATTATTACACAGTGTGACTACACTACACCCCCACAAATCATCTCATTTTTACCATATACTTCATTTGTCTCGATTTAATGTTTTTAGTTTGACTTGACACGAAAATTAAGAAAAAGTAAATGTTGCGAGTATGAAAAGTAAAATGAGAGAAATAAAGTGGGTAATAAATTTTTGTTGTGAGAATGATAAGTGAGTCACATTATTCATTTTATGTGATAAAGCAACTAAAAACTTTAAGCTGAGAAATACTAAAAAGGAAAGGAAAGGAAAGTAAAAACCTTAAACCGGAACGAATGGAGTAGAAAAATAGTTCTCCCTCCGTCCTTGAAAATTTATGCCAATTATATAAAAATTCAGTTATTCATTCGCAATTCTAAAAATTGTTTTTGATTCATTATTAAAAATATTATTAATAACAATTTTTAAAATTGTTTAAGGATAATTAATTTTTCACAATATAATGATCAAAGTTTGATTAAGTAACATAAAAATTAAAATGGGACAAATTTTACGAAACAAACAGAGGTATATATAAGTATTTATTTTATTGAATAAGTTTCTCTACATAGCTGGAACGTAGTTTGATTAATTAATTAATTAATTAGTTCCATTTTATGTTTTCAAAACTATTTATTTATTTATTTTAGGATGGATGTAGTTATATGTTTAACATTAGGAGTATGGGAAGTAATATCTTTACTTTACTGTAGAATAAAATAGATAGTGAATGAGAATAAAGTAAAATAAAAATAGGTTTGGGGAGATCCCAATGATGTTAAATTGAGGGTTGAGTTTCTGTTTTGGGCACATAATTGCTAAGGCTCAGTTTACGGGTCTAGTCCCCTGGTTTCAATTTGGGTTGACTCTCTCGCTCTCTCTAATTTTTGACACCTTGCCCTGTTTTCACTTTTGTCATTTCTTTTCTTTATTCCGTATACTCCCTCTCCTACAGGGGTGTGCAACAAAATCGAAAAATTGAAAAAATGGAATTGAAATCGAGGAAATCGGATTGAAAAAATCAAAATCGATAAAACTGAAATGTTAATGGTTTTAACAATTTAAAAACCGAAACTTTCGATTTCGATTTTGGTTTCAAATGAAAAATCGAGCCGATAAAACCAAGTCGAACCGATATTATTAAAACGACGTGTCATTTTAATATATTCTCCCTCCGTCCCAAGAAAAGTGTCACCATTTTAGATCCGGCACGCAAATTAAGAAAAAAAGTGGGAAGAAAAATGTTGTGAGTGTAATTTGAAAAGAGGAGAGAGAATTAGTGGAGTAAATAGTAAATTTAAAAAGTGTTGTGAGTGTAATATTGTTTTAGGAGAGAGAATGAATGGAGGGAATAGTGAGTGGGTGTAATAGAATATTAATAAAATATTTCTATTTTAGGAAAGGTGACGCTTCAAACAGGACGCCATTTTGGGTAAAAAGTGACGAATTTTCTGGGACGGAGGGAGTATATAAATTTCATCTTCTCATCTTGCTTTGGAGTTAAAATTATGCTTACGGTAGTTTAACTGTTATTTGTAGTGGCAGGTGGAACACTTAAATTTGTCATGAAATTCTTAAGTACTTTAGTATTGCATCTTCTCATCTTGCTTTGTTAATGAGAGATTAATAAATTTCATCTTGCTGAATGTAACTATCATAATCCAACCATCAATATATGCATGTTCTTCTCATCTTGTTGAAATCGAACGACACCGTACCAAACCGACACCAAACCGAAATCGAATAAAACCGAAGCTTAATGGTTTTAAAATACAAAAACCGATATCTTTCGGTTCGATTTCGGTTTTAGCCTAAAACCGAACCAAACCGGATCGAGCACACCCCTACTCCCTCCGTCCAATTTCAAACTTCATGATGGTGAAGGTGGCACGCAAATTAAGAAAAAAGGTTAGTGGAGAAAGTGTTGTGAGTGTAAAAGTAAAATAGGAAAGAGAATGAGTGGAGGGAATAGTAAATTTGAAAAGTGTTGTGAGTATAAAAGTGAAATAGGAGAGAGAATGAGTGGGTGGAATAGTAAAATTTTTTTGCCATTTTAGAAAAAGTAAAGCTTTTAATGGGACACCCATTTTAACAAAAAGTGAAACTTGAAATGAGAAGAAGGGAGTATATCAGCATTCAAAAATAGATGGCTGAGATTTGAGAGAAAGGGGAATGAACTATTTGGTCAATCTTTCTTTTTATACTCTCTCCGTCCTAAAATAATACTCCCTCCGTCCCATAGATTCATGGACTTTTGGGTTTTGCACGAGGATTAAGGAGGAAATATTATATTGAAAGTGTTGTGAGTGTGAAAATAAAATAGGAGAGAGAATGAGTGGAGAGAATAGTAAATTATAATGGTGATGTGAGTATTAAAATAATGTAGGAGAGAGAATGAGTGGAGGGAATAGTAAAGATTTCTTTCCATTTAGAGAAAGTTAGATATTATTGTGGGACGCCAAAAATAGAAAGTTTACATATTATTGTGGGACGGAGGGAGTATACACGAGGGTACACTAATTGGATTGCTGCACAGTCCCGACTGCTCAACACCAATTACCAATCCCCTGCCTGCTACTGTTCAAACTCTAAACTTATTCGGTAGCTACTTTTATGACCCAATTCAACCTTCATTTCTCTTGTCTGCTTCCAACTTGATACACTACATCTCCCTAGTTAGTCAACTCTCGAGTTCTAATTTTTCCATGCTCATCAACCTTGAAGCTGTTGACCTCAGGAACAACAGTTTCAGCGGTACCTTACCAGCTACCCTTTTCTTGTGCAAGTCCTTAAAGGCGATCAGGCTATCTCATAACAAGTTTAAAGGGGAGATTTCACCAAACATCTCTCCTTCCTTTCACTTTCCAATAACAGCCTTACAAATTTCAGCATACCAATCCGGATCTTGATGAGCCTCAAGAATCTCAAAACTGTCCAACAACTTCTACCACGAAACAATTTCAAGCAAAATTGATCAAGGATTTCACAATATCCAGGCCCTAGCTGTAAGTGGCTGCAAGTTTCGCTGTCAATTTCCAACTTGGTTGGGAAAGCTCCTGAAACTCCAGGTCCTTGACCTATCATTTAACCAAATAACAGGCTCCATCCCATATTGGTTGGGGAACCTCCCAAAACTATATTGTCTGAAAACAACATTTAGGGTGCATTTACTAAACTAAAGGGAATTATATTCCTTGCCTTTTCACAATCAGCCGTGTACATAATTTATACAAAGTCTTTACCTAATTACCAGCCTATGATTTAGAAACTAGAGAGAGTTGACCTATTCTATTTACATTCATTCCTATCACATTTATTTTCAAATATACAACTTACCAAACATAATTATTTTCAAATATACAACTTACCAAACATAAGTGGATCGGATCATATCATATCACTAACAGACCCCCTCAGTCTAAGCGGGAGGTGGACGGATGCTGAGACTGGTACGAAAATCATCAAACAAAACACGCGGAAGCCCTTTAGTGAAAATGTCTGCAACTTGGAATCTCGAAGGAACATGTAAAACCCGAACTTGTCCTTTCTCAACCTTCTCACGAACAAATAAAATGTCCATCTCAATGTGTTTGGTGCGTTGATGTTGGACAGGATTGCCGGAAAAATAAATGGCACTAATGTTATCGCAATACACAACAGTGGATTTTGAAATCGGAACATGTAATTCGAGCAAGAGATTTCGGAGCCAACAAGATTCAGAGACGACATTGGCAACACCCCTATATTCGGCTTCAGCACTGGAGCGGGATAAAGTGGGTTGTCGTTTGGAGGACCAAGAAATAAGATTGTCTCCCAATAAGACACAGTAGCCGGATGTGGATCGTCGAGTATCGGGACACCCTCCCCAATCGGCATCAGTATAAGCAGTGAGAGAGTTAATCGAGGAACGAGACAAATGAAGCCCTAAGTGTAGGGTACCGCGAATGTAACGCAAGATGCGCTTCAAGGCGGACATATGTGAGTCTCGCGGATCATGCATGTGGAGACAGATCTGTTGTACGGCATATGAGATGTCGGGTCTGGTGAAAGTAAGATATTGTAAGGCCCCGACAAGACTACGATATAAGGATGGGTTCTCATATGGAACACCACTGAGACTGCTAAGCTTAGCCTTAGTATCAACAGGTGTTGCAGACGGCCTACAAGAAGACATACCGGCCCGTTCAAGAATATCCTCAGCATACTTTTGTTGACTGAGAAACAGGCCACCATCAGAATGAGTAACTGCGATGCCCAGAAAATAATTCAAAGGACCAAGATCCTTCATTGCGAATTCTGAAGCAAGTGTTGTCATGATGGAATGACGGAGAGCATCCGACGAAGAGACCAAAATAATGTCGTCCACATAGAGTAAAATATATGCAATATTTTGGCCTTGACCATAAATAAACAGAGAATGGTCAGATTTACTATGAGTAAATCCCATAGTAGCAACATAATCAAGAAACGGCGGTACCATGCCCCTGGGTGCCTGTTCAAGCCATAGAGAGACTTCCTGAGTAAAATGTATCGTAATCGGGATGAATAGTGTCACGAAAACCGACGGTGCATATAGACAGCTTCTGTAAGGTGCCATGAAGGAAGGCATTTTTAACGTCCAACTCGATGAATGGACCATGCCTTAGAAAGAGCCAAACCGAGAATCGTGCGAATGGTAGCCGGTTTAACCACCGGGCTAAAAGTTTCTGTGCAATCAATACCCACTTGCTGAGACCTGCCATCACCAACAAGGCGAGCCTTATACCGCTCAAAAGATCCATCAGATTTCTTTTTGTGAGAAAAAATCCACATACATCTAATCACATTCACATTAGGGGGACGGGGTACTAAATCCCAAGTCTTATTTTTAATCAAAGCCTCAAATTCGTCTATCATAGCTAATTTCCAATTAGGATCGGACAACGCTGCTTTTGGATTAGACGGAATAGGAGACGGAGAGACAGAAGAGAGTAAATTAAAATGGACTTTGGGCTTAGAAATCCCATTCATGCTTCTTGTGACAATGGACCGGGAGGGGGCGGGAGGAACCGGACCAACACTGTTTTGATTAGGGAGGGGCGGTATGGGCTCAAAAGGAGAGCCTGAATTTGACTCAAGCTGGGATTGAGAAGGGCTGAGGTGTGGCCCATTAGTTGTTGGCAGATGGGGCGGCCCAGTTACAGGAGAAAGAGAAGGAATTGGACCTGCTGGGGTTGGGCTGGTTCGAACCTGGGCCAGTGGGGCAGCAGGTGGGCTGGGCGGAGTGTGGGCCGGAGTAGTGTCAGAAGGTGACACGGGCTGCTGTGTTTGGGCCTGGCCGAACAAGAGAGGACTGCAGTCATCATTTAAAAAATTGTAATCTCTTGACAACGAATCTGTGACACTAGTTTTGGCAAAAGGAAAATGGGTTTCATCAAACACAACATGTCGCGAAATAATTATTTTATGTGTAGTGAGATCGTAACATTTATATCCCCTATGATTTGGAGGATAGCCCAAGAACACACAAGGATTCGATCGGACATGTAATTTGTGAATGGTTGTGGATGGAATAAGAGGAAAGCAAAGACACCCAAATACTCGTAGATTATTATATGACGGAATTCGAGCATATAAAATTTGAGTAGGGGACATATTTTGGAGCAGTTTGTGTGGAATAATGTTGAGAAGATATGTGGCCATTGCCAACGCATGATGCCATAAAGGGAATTATATTCCTTGCCTTTTCACAATCAGCCGTGTACATAATTTATACAAAGTCTTTACCTAATTACCAGCCTATGATTTAGGAACTAGAGAGAGTTGACCTATTCTATTTACATTCATTCCTATCACATTTATTTTCAAATATACAACTTACCAAACATAATAATTTTCAAATATACAACTTACCAAACATAAGTGGATCGGATCATATCATATCACTAACATAAACAACTTACAACTCTTCCTCGACTAATAACATAAAGTGTGGATGATATTGTATATATATTTACCAATACTTATTGAGAATTTCCCGTCTCAGGTCAGCCATGCGAAGCTTCCTATAGTATTTGCTTTATAGCAAGGTTCAGTCACTTGTCACCCGCTAATACTTGCGAAGAAACGGCTTGTGATGCAGGTTGAACAGAAACAGAAGGCAGCAACAACAGAAACAGAGGCAGGCAACTGGAAGCGAGGCGCCAGCCTCACCTTCGGCCAGGCGGAAGTGCAGAAACAGGCCTGCGGCTGGCAAGGTGATTTGGGCTTCAGCGTTGTTGGTTTTTGGGTTTTATTGAAATATTAAGTTAGGGTATTTTAGTACTTTCATTTAAAAGTTGTATTAGGGTTTGGTAGGATTCTAGAATGATCTTAGAATTAGTATTTAAACAATGGTAGGGTTTTGTTTTGAGGCAGCCTTTGATTTTATGAAATAGAAAAGAAAAGCTTGAAGCTTTCAAATATTGTTTCTTGTTTATCGTTCGGTCATTCTAATCTCTAGTCTCCGTTGGCATTATTTGGTATCAGAGCTCCTGGCGCGAATATCAATGGCTGAACGAGGACGCGTTGGTTGTGGTGGACGAGGTAGTCGATGGAGCAGCCGTGCAGCGGAGCCCCAAGAAGATGATCATCATCGCAAACAAAGCAGTCGCAATATCGAGATAGATGAGATACGAAGACAGATTCAAATACTCCAGAACCGCATGGATCGCGTGGTGCTTCCAGCGAAGAAGGATTCAGATCCGATTGTTCCAGCCGAGGATAGGGAGTATCGAGAGGGGATGGATTCCTTCGCCCAAAATCGTGGACATCATAACAGGTATGCAACTGACCCTTCTAGGGATGTCGATGTGAGGATCGAAATTCCGGAGAGCGAAGGTAAGGCAACTCCTGATGATTCCTTTGATTCTTGGATTGATACTGTTGGGTTTAAAGAGGGTTTTTTTGTCGAATCTTCAAGTCAAGAAAATCTTGTTGATTGGTCAAAACCCCATATGTTTGATGCAAATCCTGAAGATTTGATTGATTCTTGGATTGATACTGTTGCTTTTAAAGAGGGTTCTTTGTTCGAATCTTCAAGTCAAGAAAATCTTGTGTTAGAGACCAAGGATAAAAGGCATAGACTATTTTAGGAGAAAATACTCACTGCAATTATATTTTTGATTAAAGAAATAACAGGCCTTTTATATAGGGTTACATTAAACCAGAAATGCTAGAAATAAGGAAAGATAATACCAAACATGACTTACCCACTACTAACCATGATTACTAACATCTAGGAATCAGTTAAAAGCTGCTAGCTAAAAACTAGGAACATTATTCCACTAACTTTGAACATTAATCAACACTCCCCGTGCTTCAAAGCTTGTCATTCCCATCTGCAATCTGAAATATTCATGCTTGGCTCTTGGCAAAGACTTTGTGAGAATATCTACCACTTGCTCATTGGTTCCACAGAACTTCATTTCTATGACTCCTTCAGCTATCTTGTTTCGGATAAAATGACACCGAATGTCAATATGCTTCGTACGACTATGAAACGCAGGATTTTTTGTCATAGCTATTGTTGCCTTGTTGTCGCAAAAGATGATTGTACTACTTGTTTGCTCTTGATGAAAGTCTGCGAGTAGCCTCCTTAACCATATAGCTTGACACGATGCAGCTGTTGCTGCAATATATTCTGCCTCCGAAGATGATAGAGAAACAACATCTTGTTTTTTTGAACTCCAAGTTACAACACCAGACCCCAAGGTGAATGTATGACCCGACGTGCTTTTTCGATCATCAAGAGACCCTGCCCAATCACTGTCAGTGAAACCAAATAATTTAAAATCTGGAACTCTTATGTACCAGATTCCAAGATCAGTTGTGCCAGCAACGAATCGCAGAATCCTCTTAGCTGCCCCAAAATGATGCTTCGTAGGACTATGCATAAATCTGGAAATTACACTCACAGAAAATGCAATATTAGGTTTAGTATGGGACAAATAATTTAGGCCTCCAACAATACTTCGAAACACCATTCCATTTGCTAGACCAGTGTCATCATCAGTTATTAGCTTCTCATTCACATTCATAGGTGTTGGAGCAGAATTACAGTTCAACATATTAAACCGTTTGAGCAAGTCCGTAGCATATTTTCTTTGAGACACAAAGACACCATCAACACTTTGATGTACTTCTAACCCAAGAAAATAATGCAATAAACCCAAATCTGACATCTCAAACTTTTTCATCATGCAAGACTTGAAATCTTCAACAAGAGATTCACATGAACCCATATAAATCATATCATCAACATAAAGGCACGCCACAATAAAATCAGAATTACCTCTCTTCTTCACATAATAGAGAGTTGGTTCATTTGGGCTCTTCTGAAATTCGTTCTCCAGGAAGTAGGAGTCAATCTTACTGTACCATGCTCGCGAGGCTTGTTTTAAGCCATATAAAGCCTTCTTAAGCCTGTAAACTTTGCTCATTTCACCGGCAATAGTAAATCCTTCAGGTTGAGCAACATATACTTCCTCTGCTAACTCACCATTGAGAAAAGCAGATTTGACGTCGAATTGATACACTAGCCATTTCAATTGTGCAGCCAAAGCAAGGAAAGTTCTCACCGTTTCAAAGCGAGCAACCGGAGAGAATGTTTCAGCAAAGTCAACACCTTGCTGTTGCGAGTACCCCTTAGCGACAAGTCGAGCTTTATGCTTTTGGATTGCTCCATCAGAATTATATTTCGTGCGGTATACCCATTTCAGACCAATAACATTCTTCCCTTCCGGCAAGTCTACCAACTCCCATATCTCATTCTTTTGAATTGCTGATATCTCCTCTTCCATTGCATTTTCCCAAATCTGATTACCTGCAGCATCTTCATAAAAAATGGGGTCTGAAACACACAATGCAAAGTTACATGAGGCATATATATCAGCCAATGATTTGAATTTTCGTGGAGGGGTCTCTGAATCGGGACTAGCAGTTGATGAACTGCTGCTGCCCGAAGTTGGAGATGAATTGTTGCTACCACTACTTGCATTCGGACTTGGTTGCTCTGGAGGTTGTGCGGCAGGCTGAGTACTGTCAAGAACTTGGTAAGGAGCTGCTGCTACAGGTGATGAATCATCGGTGCAATCCCATGTCCAAGTCTCCGCTTCATTAAACTTCACGTCCCTACTGATAATCATCTTGCCATTTATGAGGTTATATAGCCTATATGCCTTAGATTGAGTACTATAGCCAATAAAGATGCATTTTTCTGATTTTTGATCAAGTTTTTGACGAGATTTAGATGTATCTAAAGCATAGGCTATACAACCAAAAAATTTTAAATGGCTTACCCGAGGCTTTCTTGTCTTCCATGCTTCATAAGGTGTCCTATTCATGACAGCTTTGGTTGGAGAAATATTGAGTAGATACACTGTTGTTGCCACTGCTTCTGCCTAAAATTGCTTTGGAAGGTTGCTGCCTATCATCATGCTCCTTGCCATGTCTACAATTGTCCTATTCTTACGCTCAGCTACTCCATTTTGATGCGGAGTATTGGGTGCAGTAAGCTCTCTGTGAATTCCATACATCTCACAGTAGCTATTGAAATCACTAGAAAGAAATTCTCCACCCCTGTCTGATCGTAGAACCTTAATGCAATGCCCACTTTCTTTCTCCACCAATGCCTTGAATTTCTTGAAGCATTCAAATGTTTCTGATTTGAATTTCAAGAAGTATACCCAGCTGAAACGGCTACAGTCATCTGTAAACAGCAAAAAATAGCGACTACCACAGTAGACTCAATGCTCATTGGACCACACAAATCAGTATGGACTATCTCAAGACAACCAGTAGCCCTCCAAGAACTGTGTTCAGGAAATGACATTCTGCTATGCTTCCCATAAACACAACCTTGACAGAAATTAAGACCACCAAGACTCGGCAACCCAACAACCATACTTTTATGTGCTAACAATCTAAGCCCTTTCTCATTTAAATGCCCATAACGTAAATGCCACAGTTTTGCTTCGTCGGTTTAGAAATGAAAGCACAATTTTTCACATCAAAGATATCCAGCGGAAACATTTTATTTTGAGTCATTTGGGTGCTAACAATTTCTTGACCAGATTTCTTGTCATAAACAGAACAAGAACCATTATCAAACAATACAAAATATCCACTTTGCATCAATTGACCAACACTCAAAAGATTATGAACCAAATTTGGAACATACTGGACACTATGGAGAAGTTTTACATTACCCTGGGTGGTCTGAATTGCAATCGTCCCCTTGCCCTCGACTTGCATCAGCTTGTTGTCCCCAATACGAACTTCCCCTTTTTGTGACTCGTCAAGATTCTTGAACATTGCTTTTGTTCCAGACATATGGTTGGAGCACCCACTGTCCATGAACCACATCCCAGTAGAAGAATTGTTTGTAGGAGAATGGACCACATACAACTTACTTTCTTCTTCAACGTTCTCTGCAACATTTACCTGCTTTTCATCCCTTTGTTTTGTCCAGCAATCAGCTTCTTTATGACCAAACTTTTCACAATATCCACACTGAATGATGCCTTTTTGCTGTCGTTGATCACCAAATTGGTCACGTCCTCTGTCACCACCGCAGCCTCGACCACGAAAACTGCCTTCGTTGTCATGTCCACGACCTCCTAAATTCTGCCTGACCCTTAAAAGAAGACTCCCCCTTTACCTGAAAAGCCTTCTCCTCCACCTTTTCAATGGTCTTTTTAACCCTAACTTCATGGGCTAAAAGAGAACTCATCAATTCATCAAAGGTGTAGGTAGACAAGTCTTTTGATTCTTCAATTGCAGGGACAACATGATCAAAATGTTTGTTTAAACTCCTCAAAACCTTACCCACCACAGTCTCATTGCTTATTCTTTCACCATATGATCTCATTTGACTAACAATTTTAGTCACTCTAGACAAATAATCTTCCACAGATTCTTTATCCCCCATGATTAGAGTCTCAAAGTCACGACGGAGAGATTGTAATCGTACCTTAATTACCTTCTGATCACCCAAATACTTCTGTTTAAGTATTTTCCATGCTTCATGAGCGTTGTTTGCCAATGAAATGCATGGAAAAATTTCATCATCCAATGCTGTTTGGATAAAGAATAGCGCCTTTGCGTCCTTCTTGCGATTTTCCCTCAATCTTTGATCAGGTTCAGCCGGCGCCGGGTTCGGCTCGTCATACCCGCTCTCCACCAAATCCCATAGCTCCTGGGATCTGAACATCGTCTTCATTTTGAGACTCCAAAGATGATATTTTTCACCTTTGAAAGCTGGAATGAGAGGTTGAGAAGAATTAGCTCCATTCATGGCTTATTCCTCGGTGTGTTTTCGCTCACTCTAAAAAAAAATCGAACCAGGCTCTGATACCAATTTTGTTAGAGACCAAGGATAAAAGGCATAGGCTATTTTAGGAGAAAATACTCACTGCAATTATATTTTTGATTAAAGAAATAACAGGCCTTTTATATAAGCTTACAATAAACCGGAAATGCTAGAAATAAGGAAAGATAAAACCAAACATGACTGACCCACTACTATCTAGGAATCAGTTAAAAACTGCTAGCTAAAAACTAGGAACATTATTCCACTAACTTTGAAGCATTAATCAACATCTTGTTGATTGGTCCAAACCACCTATGTTTGATGGGTGTCGTTGTGATGTTCCTCAAGCAATGACATCCGATCCTGTTGATGACGTTGAATCAGTTGCTGAGTCAGATAAGGAGACCGAGGAAGTGTTTGCAGATCCTATTTGTGTTAAAACAATTGATAGTGAATAACATAATCAATTGGTGTGGACGTTGGAAGAGGTTACCGTTGATCATCGGTACGCAGATCCTTTTGACACGTATACCCCCCGTTATTCTGTTTTGTTTATCGTTCAGAAATTGATTATTGAGTATTTCGTCTCAACGCAATGGAGCGATTGGATGGATGTTGTCACGAAGGCATTGAAGTTTAGAGTTCGCCAAGGATATAGCGTTCCTTTTACAGATGAAGTTTGGATTTTCCGGGTTATAGTAGTGTTCCTATTGAGGATATTGACTCGAGAACGAGTCTTTTCTAAGGAGGGGAGGATGATGCAGGTTGAACAGAAACAGAAGGCAGCAACAACAGAAACAGAGGCAGGCAACTGGAAGCGAGGCGCCAGCCTCACCTTCGGCCAGGCGCGCCTGGGAGCCAGGTAGAAGTGCAGAAACAGGCCTGCGGCCGGCAAGGTGATTTGGGCTTCAGCGTTGTTGGTTTTTGGGTTTTATTGAAATATTAAGTTAGGGTATTTTAGTACTTTAATTTAAAAGTTGTATTAGGGTTTCGTAGGATTCTAGAATGTTCTTAGAATTAGTATTTAAACAATGGTAGGGTTTTGTTTTGAGGCAACCTTTGATTTTATGAAATAGAAAAGAAAAGCTTGAAGCTTTCAAATATTGTTTCTTGTTTATCGTTCGGTCATTCTAATCTCTAGTCTCCGTTGGCATTAGCTTGAGTGGTAACATCCCCATAAAAATTGGGCAGTTGAAGCAAATATATGTTCTTGATCTCAGCAACAACAATATCCAGGCATCATTCCAAACACTAAATCAAATCTCACTCACTTGGCAAAGCTTGACCTCTCCAGCAACTCTCTCTGGTCTAATCCCAAACTCTCTTGAAAAGCTCGATTTTCTATTCTCTTTTAGTATCATAAACGAAAATCTACGTGGTCCAGTGCCAATAGAACTATTTCAGTTATTTCCTGAGCATAGCTTTGAAGGAAATCCACAGTTGTGTGGTCTGTTATTGCAGAGGCCTTGCATTTCCGAGTCAGTTTTAGGTTTGGGGTGCACCTGGAGTTGCATGTTCTTGGAATTTTAATATACAAGATTTTATCAAATTTGTTATAATTATTTAGTGAAATGTTTCATTCCTTGGAATGATAATTCGCGTGACAATGGGCATAAATTAAAATTTTCCGCTGCTCTGATTTCGACCTTTCCAAGTAAATTCATTGCATTACCAAGTCATATGAAAAACATAGTAAT
Organism: Adenophora triphylla var. japonica; assembly: GCA_022495995.1. NCBI lineage: Eukaryota > Viridiplantae > Streptophyta > Magnoliopsida > Asterales > Campanulaceae > Adenophora > Adenophora triphylla. The sequence goes on from JAFEMH010000073.1 coordinate 253,240, forward strand.
ATTACAACCAAAAGAATAAAGGTCTTATGTCAACTGTGGTAATATAAATATACTCCTATACATCTAAATTCCTCAGTCTTACCAACTTCATCACCAACCCTTTGAAGGACAGTATCTACAAGACAAGTACTGAATGTGAACGAATCTGATAGAGCCAGCAGCATTGAATAGACGACTTAATTATTTTAACAACTAAATATTTCCAATTTCAGATCACAATCTTGACTTCAACCTGCTCATACTACTCTCTAGAAGTCCACTTTTTTAATGTCCATCAAATGGTTAAGCAACGGTTTTAAGCTAATAAAGACTTGAATCAGCTCATCCAATTAAGTTAAACACCACTGATCGTACTTGCTTACGTACTATGTAATGAAAAAATTAAAAAATTTAGAAGCATTGAAGTTGACTTAAAGAGGAACTATATAGTGGACGAAAAAATCTCTAGTTGTAATCAGGCACATTAGATTATGACCAAAGTGTAACTAAGTTAGTTAGATTTGACGAACCTTACTTGTCAATCTCCAGAAAGCACCAATGAGACTAGTTGTAGTATTTCTTTCCTATCTTCTTATGTATGTAGCTCAAAGTTATCACTCCCACGCCTTATGCTCTTCGCGTGACCGCAATTCCCTTTTAATTTTCTCCCTCAACGTTCATATAAACTCTCCATTAAATTGGTCTTCTGCAGTTTCCTGCTGCTCCTGGGAGGGAATCGGTTGTGATAGGAATGGCCAAGTCACCCGTTTATGGCTTCCTTCTAGAAACATCCATGGAGGCATCTCCCCATCTCTCACCAATCTCACCTCACTCTCTCATCTCAATCTCTCCCACAATTTTCTCTCTGGCCCTCTCCCAGATGGACTTTTCACGTCCCTAAATAATCTTGAGGTCACTGACTTGAGCTATAATCAGCTTTTAGGGCAAATAACTGATACCCTTCCTGCTACTATCCAAACTCTAGACTTATCTAGCAACCACTTTGAAGGGCCAATTCAAGCTTCATTTCTCTCGCCTGCTTTGAACTTAATGAGCCTCAACGTCAGCAATAACACCTTCAACGGCCAACTTCCAACTTCCATCTGCAAAATTTCTCCCGTCCTCTTGCTTCTAGATCTTTCTTTCAATCGGTTTAGTGGCAAGATTCCAGAAGGTTTCAGCAAGTGTTCCAACCTAGAGGTATTGCGTGCTGGTTTTAATAGTCTCAATGGACAGCTTCCAAGTGATATTTACAGCCTTGGATCATTACAAGAAATCTCTTTTCCAAGAAATACCCTTTTCGGACAAATAAATGAAGGCATTTCTAATCTCACCAGCCTCAGAATTCTTTCACTATACGATAACCTTTTCACTGGCTTCATCCCTCAGAATATTGGGAGGCTGTCAGACTTGGAACAGTTACTTCTTCACAATAACAATATCAGAGGAACCCTTCCTTTGACTCTGATGAATTGCACCAATCTCAGGACCCTGATTGCAAGGGGAAACTCCCTAGTTGGTCAACTCTCCAGTTTCAATTTCTCCACGTTCGTCCACCTTGAAGCTATTGACCTGGGGGACAACAGTTTTACTGGTACCTTGTCAGGAAGCCTTTTCTTGTGCAAGTCCTTAAAGGCGATCAGGTTGTCCAATAACCAGTTAAATGGAGAGGTTTTACCCGATATTCTTGAATTAAAACATCTATCCTTCCTCTCACTTTCTAACAACAGCCTCACGAATTTCAAATTAGCAATCCGGGTCTTGATGAACCTTGAGAATCTCAAAACGGTCATCCTCTCAAAGAACTTCTACAACGAGAGGATGCCAAAAGATGTAGGTAAAAAAGGATTTCACAATATTCAGGTGCTCGGTTTAGGCGGTTGCAAGCTTCGGGGTCAATTTCCAGCTTGGTTAGGAACACTCCAGAAAGTCAAGGTACTTGACCTATCATTTAACCAAATCACAGGCCTCATTCCAGGATGGTTAGGGAACCTTCCAAACCTCTTTCATCTAGACTTGTCTGAAAACAACCTTTGGGGAGAATTTACAAAAGAACTTACATCGCTTCCTCAACTGGCAACACAAAAGGGAGTGAATCAGGTGGATAACGCTACTGATTTAGAATTCCCAATCTTAGTTCAACCGTACACTTCTTCATATTTGCAGTACAATAAGCTGATTTACTTGCCGCCTGCTATATACTTGGGAAGAAACAGCTTGAGTGGTAACATCCCCATAGAGATTGGGCAGCTGAAGCCAATTCATGTTCTTGATCTCAGCAACAACAATTTCTCAGGCATCATTCCAAACACCATATCACGTCTCACCAACTTGGTAAAGCTTGACCTCTCCAATAACCATCTCTCTGGTATAATCCCAATATCTCTCAGAGATCTCCATTTTCTGTCCTCTTTTAGCGTCGAAAACAACAATCTACAAGGTCCAGTGCCAACAGGAGGACAATTTGATACCTTTTCTGAGCGCAGCTTTGAAGGAAACCCACAGTTGTGTGGTACGCTATTAATGAGGCCTTGCATTTCTGAGCCAGTTCCTACAAATCATTCAGAGCCTGCAAAAGTCATAAATGATACTGTCATTCTTGCTATAATCAAAGGGGTTGGATTCGGAGGTAGCTTGGTGCTTACAATAACCATGTTATGGATGTCTAGAGCAGGGCGCTTGCTGGTCAACAGGGTTGTTGATGCTCTTCTTAAGAATTGCTTCTGTTCTTGACTTAAACTTTAGGAAATTTAATCAACAAGATTTAATTCTACTCACCTTTTGTCACATATTTGACTCCAGTACTCCACTATGAAGTCAAACACCTGCAGGTATCCTTCGCAGTTGCTTTCTTTTTCCACAAGCCTCTGTAAAATCAAGTTATTAGGAATAATATTGCCCTCAATCACTTGAAAAAACCATCTTGAATACTTTCAGTGTTAGCAATACTGAGTTTTTAGATGAACATATGAAGAAAAAAAAAATGATCAAAAAAATTATAAATTCATAACTATGGAATCGGCCAAACTTTCACAGTTGTTTGTGTCCCCTTAACTTCCGAATCTTCGTTAAGGTACTTGGGACTATCCAAAGTATCTTGATCTACAAAACATTGTTGTTGTATCACTAACACTGATACTTTACAATATGAATCCGAAGACGTTAACATGTCTCCGATAACCCCTAGCTCCGGGAACTCATTCCATTCTGTTAGTCCCTCTAACAATGTAGATCTTACTGAATGGCGTCTTCCAACCAAAATTAGGTCAAAAACATTTTCTACCTTGATAATTCCGTTGACTAATTCTACGCTATCTTTCACATGCTCCTCTTCAACTATACAATTTGTACTATGCATATGGTCGAGTTTAAATTCTGCAATCATTTCCCAATCTTGCTCTACTTCATTGGCTTCCCATTCATTTATCTTGGAGTCGATGAAATGAACCACTGTTAAGGCTACGTTGGAGTGTTTAGCCATCCGGGAACCATAAGCTAATGCTTCCCTATCATCTTCACCACCCAAGAATAGTACTCCAATGCTGTATGTATATTTGCTTGCTGATATATGGATATTTCCCTTCATTGAGCCACGATCCACCAGTATCCCAATCGAGCACGGAGCCTTTTTGAGGATGTTAAGGTTCACGGTCCGTATAGCATTGGCTGATACCTCGGGCACATGCATGTTCATAACCTTGTGGAACGGAAGAATCAATAAAGAAACCTTCTTTTCTATGGCAAATCCACAAACTTCATTGTGCATTGTCTTGTAAGGCGATATAGATGTGAAAGGGTACACCATAATACCATCCGCTTGCATCTCATATTGTCGAAAGGCATTAATGATGCATTCAGATGGAGATGATTGTGAAGAAGTCTTCTTTTGACGATGATGAGCGATGAAAACTGGTGCAGCTCTCCCAACAAGCTCGATGAAGTGGATCACGTACAAGCAAACGGGACTTTTCAAGCTAGGGCTAGTGACTTCGATAAGATTAATGATAGATGGAGTTTGATCTTGATGGTAAATGCATGCAAGTATTCGGAGTTCTCCATATGTTCTAAGGTGTTGGACCGTTCTCTTGCAAGTTGCAAATCCCCGAGACGGCTTATAGAGGAATTTTACCATCGGCGAGGTGATTGTGGTGAAGATAACTGCAGAGATCACCATGACACAATAGGTTTCTCTATCTATCAACTGCAACACCAAAAAAGAAAACAATAAGCGAAGAATTAAAGAGGCAATTGGTTCATATTTTCCTTATTCACTTCTTCAAAGCCACAATTTCCAACAAAAGGTACTTGAAAAGTGAAGTTTGTTATGAAAACTTACCTGATGATGCATAGCGTGCCCAAGGTATAACACATCAACAATACCTTGCGTACTCATGATGAGGCCAAGATGAAGAGCATCATAGATCGACATTTTGAAATAGATACAAGGCACCATTGTTGCAATTATTTTCCATAAAATCCCAGAAAATTCGAGTAGCCCTACAATGCCAGCCGTTCTAGCATGTATCATTGAAAAATCAATCCATGCAGTGTTATAAGCAACGTAGAGTGGTATCATAAGACACGACACAAAGCTTTCGAGCTTGGTAGCTAATGTTGACCCTAACGGCGGTCCACTTGGTATAGCAACGCCCAAAATCGTTGGTCCAAACAAAAAATGTTGCCCTATAATCTCACTATACAATGCAGTCCCCATAATCATGACAAAAACCCACATCATATATCCTTCTTTCATAGTTCTTTCCTGAAATTGACGTCGTACCATCCAAAGCATTATAGGCCGGAGGACATATACAATGATAAGAACAAGACACATTATGAGTACACACATTAAAGTCAACGTGTCTTTCCATTTTCCGTATTGATGTTCTGTCATTGTGAATATAATGACCACCAAAGCCCAAGAACTTGTGCCACTTATCATGGAAGAAGATACAGCCAGCCTGCCTATTTCGGTGTTGAGGAGCTTTATATCGCCTAAGAAGCAAATAATAATGTGGAAGGAACTTAGGCATTGGAAGAAGGCAACCCAATATAGAGATTTGTGTAGATTAGGGTTCATGGGAGTGGAATGCCTCAAAATCATGGCCATGAAGAAGTTTAGTAATAAGGGTATAGAGAAAACAGAGAAGCCTATTGCCATGGCTTTATTCCCTGGTTTTCTCAAGAGACTGATATCGGTTTTGACTGCAAAAAGGAATAGAAATAACATCACTCCAAAATAGGCATATATATTTCCAACAATGAAGCTTTGAGCTGAGAATACATAAGCCCCAAAAAATTGGCTTTTCCCCAAAACAGATGGCCCCAAGAGTAATCCAGCCTGGTTAGAGAAAAGAAGAGGCACCAAGATTAGATAAACAAGATTTGTAAATTTCCATAAATGAGTATCCATCTTTTAGGCTATGTTATCAAATTAGAATCACAAAATTGGAATTAAAAGTGTATTTTTAGTTCTGTTAAATTCATATTCCTCAAATCCAAATCTTTTGTAGCACCAGTGAGGCATCTGAAACGAAATCATATGTACCACTTTTGTTTATTACATTGTGTACCACAGGCGATCTAACGATTATCATGCATCGCTGATAACGTCATGATGGCATAGGCCCTAATGACTTATAACCTTTGGATTACCTATACCCAGTGGCGAGGCTACACTCAATGCAAGGGGGTCAGACCCCCTTCAATTTTGGAATGTGTCAATTTTAGTACTAACAAATTTTTAGAAAATGACATTTTACTACTAAAAATTATGAATTTGTATGTTTTGACCCCCTTAATTTTGAGAAAATTACTACTAAAAATTATAAATTTAACATAAAAATTATGAATTTGTATGTTTTGACCCCCTAATATATTAAATTCAAATACCTTAATCATAATGTTATGCTAAAAAAATGTGATCCCCTTTCAAAAAAATCCTGTCTTCGCTCTGCCTATACCTTTTAACCTTTGGATCACCAATAACTTATAACCTTTGGATTACCTGTGATACACAAAAGTGGTACAAGTAATCTGATCTCGATGCAACCTCATCATGAACAAATAAGCCCTAAAAAGTAGGGCACAAAAAGTGGTATAGGAAACTTGAAACCATGTTCTTATTCAAATTCCGAATTCAAAGCTTGAAATTGAATTTCGAAACATGCCCTAATTCATGAAAAGCACGAATAATTTGGGAGGAATTAGATGCTTACGATAAATTGAGAAATGAAACTGCCTTGACCGAGAGGAGTAAGGAAATATTCAACAATGGCAGCGCCGGTAGAGAACAATGTTATCTGGAAAAGAAGAAGTGGCGTGGGATACGTGAAAGGGTGTTGGCCAAAAAATACTCCCTTAAATTTTCCGGGAATATGTAAGAGGCATATGTTGGTGTCGTTTATTTCTTTGATTTTGTCCATTTTCAAGTTTTTGCATAATTGGGGAAGAATCTCTCAAGTTTCCATTAGTGAAATGGGGGAAGAACAGTGTGTGTATGTGTATGTGTGTGTGTGTGTGAGAGAGAGAGAGAGAGGTTAGCCTTTTGGAAATGAGATTTGAGTCCATGGACAAGAGGAAGAGGCGGGAAGAAGGAATTCTCATCTCTTTACACCTGCACCTGCTTAGGTAAAGGGAATTGTTATTCACCCCCGCAATTTTACTCAATACTCCCGCATTAGTATTTACAAAAAAATGCCATCAATTGAAATTACTTTATTACCCTAATTAATATGTTATACCCCCGCAATTGAGTTTGTTCAATATTATTTACTTTCTACTCAACGCACCCGCAAAATATATTAAATTTAACTCCACTGCAAAACTAAAAACTTACCATTCTTTAAACGTCTCCTAATATTCCATAGACTTCTTCTCTTCCCACGCTCCTACAGTTCTACAGTTCTACAGTAAGTGAAAAATCCAACAAAGTTTATCTCCCTCGTTACTTTTACTCTATTTTACTGTATAAAGTTCAATTATGGACGGAACAACCCATGATGAAGATGATCAAGACTTAAATGTAAGTATTTTTTCACTACTTACGTATTGTTTTTGCTACGTTTTTTGTTTGTTAAAGAAAAAAAAATACAGTTCGGCCAGCAATTGCCGAACTTATTTGTATAGTTCGGTTAATAGTGGCCGAACAATCATCCAATGTTCAGACACATGTGGCCGAACAATTTATCATTGTTCAGACAATTATGGCCGAACAATTGATAAATGTTCAGACATTTGTGGCCGAACAAGTGAACAATGTTAAGACAATATTGGCCGAACAGTTGAACAATGTTCAGACAGTGTTGGCCGAACATTTTAAACTTTATTAATTTTTATTTGAAAATCTATTTGCAGTATACAAACGTATATTCAGATGATCATGAAATTATTGAATTTGAAGATGCGCTTCCAGACTTCACGGATGTGTTCACAATGCCATTGTACTTCATTTCTCGAGAAAAATTATGTGAATGGGTGCGTGCTAAAGGAATGGAGAATGGTTTTGTTATTGTGATTGGTAAGTCTGACAATGGGTGTCGTAATACGAAACCTCGAATGGCTTTAACTTGTGAACGTAGCGGCATTTATCGTGAGTCAAAGAAAGTCTCCCAAATGTCTAAAGTAGCGATTCAAAATCATGTTGGAATCGTAGAGGGAAAGATATCTAAGAAAAAAAGATATAGTGCAACAAAGAAATGCGGATGTCCATTCAGGTTGATGGCTAGGCAAGTCAATAATGAAGGTGAATGGCAATTGGAAGTAGGATGTGGGGTTCACAATCATCCTATTGCAGATTCTATGGTGGGTCACTCTTTTGCAGGTAGAATGGTGAAACCGAAGAAGGAGCATGTCGTAGATATGTCACACGTGAATAGCCGTCCAAAGGATATTCTTTTTAGCTTAAAAGAGAGATTCCCAGATAACAAGTCCACGATTCGGACCGTATATAATGTACGCGTGAGAAGCAAAGTAAATGAGCGAGCAGGCCGATCTGAAGTACAACAACTCATGTTTAAATTGACCGAGCATAGTTATTACCATCTTTTCAGACGGTGCGAGAAGACGAACACAATTAAGGATTTGTTTTTTGCTCACCCGCGTAGCATTGATTTGATGCGTGCTTTTCTATATGTCATATTGATGGATTGCACTTACAAGACTAATAGGTACAAGTTACCTTTGCTAGAAATTGTAGGCGTGACATCAACACAAATGGCCTTCTTCATTGCTGCCACATACTTCGAGTTTGAGAAAGAAGACAACTACACTTGGGCTTTGACAGTATTGAAGGAACTTATGGATCCGTCACGCCTTCCTAATGTTATTGTCACAGATAGAGAACTTGCTTTGATGAATGCAATCCGTACAACCTTCCCTGCATCAAACCATTTTCTTTGTCGGTGGAATATTAACAAAAACATTCTTGCAAACTGCAAGAAAATTTTGGGTAAGAAAGAGAAGTGGGATGGTTTTAATCTTACCTGGAATCTACTAGTTACTTTAGAGTCGGAAACAAGATTTAATGACCGGGTATATCGATTAAATGGAGATTTCAAAGAATTCCCAAACGCTGTTAAGTATGCCATGGAACAATGGATTGAGCCATACAAATAAAGGTTTGTGTCTTGTTGGACTGATAAGGTTATGCACTTTGACAACTTGACAACAAACAAGTATAACTATCAAGCTTTATTTTCAATATTTCATATATTTTGTTAAAGACTTGATAATTAAATATGTAATTTATGCTACTATTATTTTAGGGTGGAGAGTCAACATGCCATGTTGAAAAAACAACTTGGATCGAGCAACGGGTCGTTTGACACATGTTGGGTTCAAATTCATAAACTTATTGAGTTGTCTCATATTGCAATTATGCACTCATTTGAGAAAAGTAAGATTAAAGTGCAACATATATTCAACTCAAGTCATTTCTTGAGCTAAGAGGTATGGTGTCAGAGCATGCATTGGGTTTGATACATGAACAAATCAAGTTTCTGGGTGATAATGGGGTGGATGCTTTGTTATGTCGGTGTTATTTGAGATCGGTATACGGACTTCCTTGTCCACATCAGCTTACGGATTATATCAAATCGGGGGATCCCATTGCACTTAATGATGTTCATGCTTTTTGGCGAAAGTTAGATGCCTTGCCGATTACATGCCCTAATGGAGACTTTCAAGATGACGTTCGTGATCGATATAAAGAGTTGAAGAATAATCTTGATACAAGATTTGAGGCTGCTAGAACCTTCCATTGATTCTAAAGCCTCGTCCCTTGTCACTCCCAAGACTTCAGAAATAAGTGACACCGGTAACAACTCAGATTTTTTTCCATTGGAGATCAATGGACGGCCCTCAGTAGGAAGCCCGATAAGACACATCACATCATCTAATGTGATGGCCATCTCCCCAAAGGGCAAATGGAAACTATTGGTTTCCGGATGCACCGTTCCACAAAGGCACTCACTAACACCTTGTCTACGTCAGAATATGATAATTTTTTTACACGGTGAAATCGACACTTCTTGATGATACGGCGAACCTCACGAGATGTTTCCGGTCCCAAAATCCATTCTTTCATTTTTGTTGTGTGATTGATGCATTTCAATACCACACGCTCGTTACCAATCCATATTCTGGATGCGACATGATTCCCATATGAATGAAGCAAATTATCTACCATTGGACCCCCAGGAAAAGGAAATGTAGCAACTTCTACTTGGTCTTCTCTTTCTCCTCCCGCTTCCTCAATACCCTGTTCATTCCCACGATTAGCTTCCTCTTCATTCCCACGATCAGCTTCCTCTTCATTCCCACGATCAGCTTCCTCTTCACGGTGTACTTGGATACGCGATTCTTCCCTTTCTTTTCTGGAGGAAGCGGTTGGTCGTTTTCCCCTCCTCCTCATGTATGACAAAACTACAAAAGCAAATGAGAAAAAAAAGAATAACATTAATAGTGAAAATATTGAGCAAATTTAAAAAAAACATTGAAAAAATTGAAAAAACTAAGTTTGGTTCTGTTCGGCAGGAGTTGGCCGCCAATAAATAGACTGTCCGGCCACATTTGACCGCGAGATCAACCAATGTTCGGCAGTACAAGGCCGCCAATCAATACAATGTTCGGCCAACAAGAGCCGCCAATCAATACAATGTTCGTCCAATGTCAGCCGAACCAAGGCAGTTTGTTCGGTCATTGCCTGCCGCCAATAGCCAAATCAAACGGCCAACCAGAGCCGACACTAGCCAAATCAAACCATGAATTTGAACCCAAATCTTTATTCTTGAAACTTCTTAAAACTTAAAACAAGTTAAACATATAACTTCAATTTTGAATTTTAATTTTAAAAGAGAAACTTACCGCTGGACATTGATTCAGTAACCGTTGTTTCTTGCTCAGGGAGATTGGAGATCTAAAATGTTGACTCCTTCCTTAATATTACACCCAAATAACAAGGATTCACTCACTAAAATTGAAGAGAAAAAGAGGGATATTCTAGGGTTCAAGCGCTCTCCCAAGCTGATTTTGTTTCTTTGATTTTTTTTCCCTTGTGCGTTTGTACCCGTAAGTGGGTGGGTGAGGTGGGGGTGGGTATGGGTATATTTTTGATAATTTAGGGGGTGTTTATTGAGGGTTTAAAAAGGGTATAATAGTAATAATAGGGGTATAGTTTTAAGTTTTAGGGTTAAACTTAGTAATGCGGGGGTATTGAGTAATTATGCGGGGGTGAATAACAATTCTCTTAGGTAAAAACCTGTTACTCCCCAGGGATGGCCGAACCGGATCGGAATCGAAAAATCGGATCGGAATCGGATCGGTAAAGCCCGGAATCGCCATGAACCGCCACGAAAATTAAAACCGGGGTAACCGGAATCGGTTTGGATAAGAGCCGGTTAAGGGTCACAAAAATGGTGAACCGGACCGGAACCGAAACCAGAACCATGAACCGGACGAAAATTCCTTGTTTTCAATGAACCGGACCGGAATCAGATCGGAAAAGCCCGAAACCGGAGCAAACCGGGGAGAAAACCGGAACCGGAGTAACCGGAACCGGTTACTCCGGTTCCGGTTTGGTAAAACTGAAAATTAAGCTCTGAAAATGTAAAGCTGAAATTATTAAGTTGATGAATTTTAAGAATTCAGTTTGTTTGGTAATGACAAACCACTTATATCTGAATTTATTTAAAGTTTGAATTTAACATTCAAAAAATTATTTTAATAATCTTAATGAGTGTATAATAAAATAAAGTCTTCAACATATACGTCACTATTATTATAATTAGATTATATTTTATAATATTTAAATATTTTTTATTAGTACCTTCTTTGACCCATAATAAAATTTATCTTGTTAATTATTTTGATAAATTTGTCTAAACTTTGACAAAAAATGAAAAAAATAATTAATTATGATATTCTATTAAAATATTATTAATATCAATAGTTTAATATAAATAAAATTACATTTTAATGCTAGATCAAATATAATTTATATGAAAAGTTAAAATATTTCAACAAAATAAAGTATCATTTAATATATAAATAAAATAGTTGATGGATGGATTTGAACTCATTTCATTTTTAACACTTTCTTTCTCCCTCTTAATTGTTTAAGCTACTCATTTCCAACTTAAAATTAATAGCATTTTTTAAGACAATCTTAATTAATTAAGTGATTGCAATTACATTACCAAACATGCTTAACTTTTTAATCTCTTAAAGTGTATCAAATTAAGAGCTTAATTGGGTTACCAAACAAGCCCTAATTGTTAGAACATGGATTGCAAAATGTGTATACTTAGTAAATATACGTAAACGTGTAGACGTACATGTTTAAATCATAAATATAATGTTGTATTAAGTATAGAAAATTAATCAATGTGTAGAATTCTCGAAGCAAAGATTACCTATTTATGATGGACAAAAATGTAAAACTTTTGCTGCTTATTATTGAAAGGGTGTGATCCCTAAATGAAATGTCCCTTGGTTTCCTATAAATAAAAGCTTTCCATCAGCCTAGGAGACACACATAAATTCATATACTCTATATACATAATCTGAGATAAAGTGAAGGCATTAATCATTTAGAAGACTTCGTCTCCCTACTTATTATTTCTTCTTCTGCAAGCCTTCAAAGAACATCAAGGCATAATATGGATTCCTCAGGTATTCGGTTCCGCCTCCTTTTTCTTTTCTCACTTAGTCAAGACTTGAGTACGACTTGTTCATAATTGAATATAAAATGTTTCAACAATTGGTATCAGAGTCTGCTCATGTTCTTGATTAAGTTTGAGTTCTTGATAGCATGTTTTGCTTTCTCTTATGTTGAATTCATTATGTTTTGTATTGTTTAATCACTCTAATTCATTCATAGAGTGTTAATAAGTTTAAAATCTGGAAGGATTGAAAGTTTTGCTTAAAAATACATAAAGTTCATCAAAGGGGACAATGAATATTGCGAGATTATCCCATGTGCACAACAAAGCGGTGTATGTCGCACGACCGTGCTGGATCTACTTGTGAAATTCATGTCCATGCAGAATACTTTGCTTGGCTAAACAAGGCAAAATCTCGGCTGAGCACCTTTGGAACAAACTGTTAAATGTTTCTGGAAAGGGTCTGCTCGGTCGAGCACCTCCTTGACTCGGCCGAGCATCGTAGTACAGAATGATGAATGTTTCTGGAAAAGCTTGCTCGACCGTGGCATTACTTATGCTCGGCCGAGCACCACCTCTTTGCTAGACCGAGCACCACCTCTTTGCTCGGTCGAGCACCTTTGGACAAAATGTTGTGTTTCTGGATTAGGCCTTGCACGGCCGTGCAAGTTATAAGGCACGGCCGTGCACTTGCAGATTCAACTTTTCCCTTTATTTTTTAAGCAAAAACATATACATTTTCAAACCTTTATTTCTTTGTGATTAATTATATGCTTAAACAACTTCATAAATTTTCTAAATAATATTGTCGCCAAAGTGATTTACGTTATTTAGATTCGAAGTTGATTAAGTGATGAATGTATACTTTAATATGTGAATAAAATGAATTTCCCAAAGAAGATCGTTTATTTGATTAAATTTATACATTCATATAGGTAACTAGTGCTACACCCGTGCGTTAAACGCACGGCCAAAACACTGTAACAAATAGCAAAAATTAAATTAAAGGAGTTACTATAATTATAAAAAATAATTTAGAATATATTTTTTTAAGAATTTAATGGCAAAAATGTATAGTTTTATTTTACTATCCACTATTTATTTATTTTGATACAAACTATCTACTTCTTAAACATCTAGTTTTGCAGAAAAATTTCTCAAATAATCCTTTTTTACTTACCAAAATGACTCACTGTTCAAACTATTTCCCAGAATGACCATTTTTTTGAAAATCGCTACACCGTGTAGCGAGTTTGACTTGGGTCTGGTCAAAACTCGCTACACCGTGTAGCGAGTTTAGGGTAATTAAGTTTAGCCGTTGGAAAATTAATCACGGCATTTAATTAATCTAAACTCGCTACACCGTGTAGCGAGTTTGATCAAACCTAATTAAACTCGCTACACGGTGTAGCGAGTTTGACTTGGATCCAAATTCTTTTTTTTTAATTCTTCTCTTCTTTCTTTCTTTCTATATATATATATTATATATATATATATATTATATATATAAATATATATTATTTATATATATAAAATAATAAATTAGAAAGAGGAAGTCCCTTTAAAAGTCCTCTCACTAAGAGAGGTCCCAAAAGAACTTGAAAAACAATGAAGATGAATCATCTATTTATAGTAGAAGAAAGATTTGAAAAATGTAGGATACATCTATGTGGGAAACACAAAAAATATTTAAATTTAGAGATGGTGGGAAAAACAAAATTTCATTTGCCTCCAAAAATTTCATTTTTCAAATATTCATATGGGTCATTATCAAGCAACATCTTCACCTTTAAATGCATCATTGATGGTCCAAATTCATCCCATAAAAACAAAAGCATACTTTCATTTGATTGGCCCTTTAATATTCACATGGATTATCAATAAATCAATCTATACCATTAATCTCACTCAAATTCAATGGTCCTAATTCATCATTATATATATATATATTTCTTTTATATATATATATATAATGATGAATTAGGACCATTGAATTTGAGTGAGATTAATGGTATAGATTGATTTATTGATAATCCATGTGAATATTAAAGGGCCAATCAAATGAAAGTGTGCTTTTGTTTTTATGGGATGAATTTGGACCGTTGGATGTGATGCATTTAATGGTGAAGATGTTGCTTGGATAATGATCCATGTGAATATTTGAAAAATGAAATTTTTGTTTTTCCCACCATCTCTAAATTTAAATATTTTTTGTGTTTCCCACATAGATGTATCCTACATTTTTCAAATCTTTCTTCCACTATAAATAGATGATTCATCTTCATTGTTTTTCAAGTTCCTTTGGGACCTCTCTTAGTGAGAGGACTTTTAAAGGGACTTCCTCTTTCTAATTTATTATTTTATATATATATAAATAATATATATATATATATATATATATATATATATATATATATATATATATATATAATATAGAAAGAAAGAAGGAAGAGAAGAATTAAAAAAAAAGAATTCGGATCCAAGTCAAACTCGCTACACCATGTAGCGAGTTTGATAAGGATTTGTCAAAATTCGCTACACCGTGTAGCGAGTTTAGATTAATTAAATGCCCTAATTAATTTTCAAACGGCCAAACTTAATTACCCTAAACTCGCTACACGGTGTAGCGAGTTTCAAAAACCCTAATCAAACTCACTACACGGTGTAGCGATTTTCAAAAAAATGGACATTCTGGGCAATAGTTTGAACAGTGAGTTATTTTGGTAAATAAAAAAGTAAAAAAGGATTATTTGAGAAATTGATCTAGTTTTGCAAGTATATAATGATTAGATATATTTTTATTAATTAAAGTAGCATCTAGGGACAATTTTATTTACAAAATGACAACTTATGTATAAAAAAACACAAATTTATGCTAATTGTAAGTGACGTAAGAGTTTTGCTATTCCTACAATCACATATGGAAGGGAAATGGGATGAAGATATTGATATTTGTCATGATTATATTCAAATATTACGAGAATTTATTAAAGTAGCATCACGGAACTGCAACAATGGTTTCCATCAATTGCTATTCCGTAAGCTGCCCAATGCTAATGTTGGGGGGTTGGATAGGGCAGCTCAGAAAGTAAATTGCAACAAAATTAGTTCTTTATAATCTGGTGTAGCTGAGGTGACATCGAAATTCTTATAAACATATGTACCCATTATGGCCCACATGGCCTCCATTGGGTTGAAGCCGAAGAACCCCACTTGGTAAACCCATATCATCGTGAAAATAATTGGCCACTAACCCTCAGCGTCTGTAGTAGAGAAGTTTCCACCAGTTCTAAGAGTTGTGGACGGAAGATGCCTTTGAGATGAACTTTCTTGCATGTTGGTCAACTCTGAGAGAGCCCTAGTATGGTCACTCCATTCCTGATCTTTGTTTGGCCAAAAAGATGATAGCCATTGAAATGTCAATGGAAGAGCAGTCAAAGCATCAGATGGAGGTCCATAATGTTTGGCAAAAGCTTTTCCCAGGTACTCCAAACCAGCAGGTCCCTTTAGTAATGGTTCCATGATCCTTATGCGAGCTTTGCTGATTTCTTGCTTGAGAATCTGCCAGAATAGATGTTTGCAAATGAGCAACCTCACGCCATAAGCTGTACTCCCTCCGTCTCATCTTAATCTACAAAATTTTCCATTTTGGGTGTTCCACTAAAAGTTACAAAATCCCAAAATGGAAACTTTTTAATACTCCCTCTGTCCCAAATTGAATGTCCTTTTTTGTCCCAAAAGAACGACCTTTTGAACCTTTGCTCTCAAATAACTTTGTCAAAAAATCATAGTTCATTATATTTTTGCAAAACTAAAATTTTGATGGTGAAAGGCAACAATGTTTATGACTTTTTTCTATTAAAAACCAACCTTTTCAAAATGACACTTAATCCCAAATGGTCATTCATTTTGGGACAGAGGGAGTACAAAAGATGATGATTTTACCTTGATAGTGTTCTTGTCTTCTTCAAAATGACACTTAATTCCAAAGACAAGAAAAAAAGATAATCCTAACCTGTTTCTGTATGGCTGTCATATCATGAGTAAGATCACTGGTGTCACCTTCAAGAGTTAGCTTGCATTTTTGCATCATAGAGAATTCAAGCTGGCAAGCGGCCCTCACCAAATCCTTCTCCAACGACTCAGCATCTTTTGCCTTCCACATCACAAAACTGTTAAGGTAGGAAAGCAATTAAAGTGTACATAAACGATGAAAATATTTAATTAATTGATAACAAATTTTTTGATAATTTTCTAATTGATTGATTAGTAATACCGTAACTATAGTATCAATTTTACACTCAATATTTACGGGGCTAATAAAGACACATTGAGAAATTGGAGACACTGTTGTGTCTTGTTAGTGAAATCTGTTTAAATCATAAGCATAATCAATGGTCCAAAGGGTAGTAGTTCATTGAAATCGCAATCAGTGGGGTGGGACAGAGATATTTTAACTTGCAATTATTTGATGATTGTAATATGAACCCTCCGTCTTTGATGGTTCACTTTTGTTAATTTTAATTAAGCTTTTATTCATTTATTATTTTCTATCACAATAACAAAAAAGGGTCAATATTCAGTATTTATTCATTTATTATTTTCTCACCTCGTTCTGTCACCTTTCAAACTCGCCTTCATTAACTGAGGATGAGGGAACTGGTGAAATACACACACCAGAAGGAGATCAACCAAAACAAAGCGTAAGCAAATATCATGTAGAGTCAATATAAATCAGTACCCTGTTGAGAGTTTCCAGTTATCAATCCAGGAACCGCCGATGGTGGCTGCCATTCACTCCTTCCTTCCGCCCATACAAGAGTGCTCTCAGATACATACCCACTCGAAAAGTGTTCTGTCCAAGCTAAAAAAAAACACTGATATAAGAAAAGGTCGTATCAGCTGCTCGTAAGACCATTTGAACATGATACAGCTATAAAAATTGTTCCAAAACCATGCCTACGGGATATAACTGAAATTCAATAAAAAGGGGGGAATACAGAAAAGAGGGTGTCCGAGAATCAAGGGCACTAACAAAACATTCTAATAGTTACCAATCTATTAGCTAAACAACAATGCTGCTACTAAAGAAAATAAACCCTCATAACAATTGACCTGCGATGTTATAATCCCCAAATGTCAACCCAGAACATAATTCAAGATAAAAATTCAAACTTTGTAGACATCGTTTATTTTTGAATATCTACAAGCTCACATACCTGCCTAGCCTTTTCTAAAAGTCAACTTCCTTCACTACCCAATACTAAACATAAGTAACAAACCAACACAGTTTAAAGGGTTATATAACTAAAATCACGGGAAACTAACAGGAAGAGCTAGAAAGGTAAAAATATACTCCTTCCGTCCCAAACTGAAAGTCCGAAAAATGTCCAAGTTTACTCTTGGTTACGAGCAAACTTGATGTTTTTGGACATTTAAAGATGAATGGAGTAGTACTTTTTTAAAATGGAACTGTGGGGTTCACATTTAGCAGATGGAGTAATATGAAAGACTTCCTCTTCTTGTACAAAAGTCATCTTCTCAAAATCATAATCGTAACTCTTTGAATTAGTATCCTCCTAATCACAAGATAGAACTGTGAATATCCACATAGAGATGTGCATAGATACACACGCGTGTATAGTCAAGCAAGCATATAGTATAAACGGACAAATGACACAAACCCAAACGACTAACCTGAGGAACCCAAACTCCAAGACCTTTATCCCATTTGTATTTAATCCCATCATCGTCAGTGAACTCTTCCTCCCCATCCGAGGGTGTAGAAGGCTTTTCAAGAGCATCAACAAATTCCTGATTCAGAGTTGCAGCCTCAGCCTCTGCCTCTGCTTTTCTCACCTCGTTCTGTCACCTTTCAAACTCGTCTTCATTAACCGAGGATGAGGGAACTGCTGAAATACACGCACCAGAATGAGATCAACCAAAACAAATCAGTACAAAAGCAAAACGAAACATCAGCTTTTATTTAGTTATAGATAAGAAAAGGTCGTATCAGCTGCTCGTAAGACCATTTGAACATGATACAGCTATAAAAATTGTTCCAAAACCATGCCTACGGGATATAACTGAAATTCAATAAAAAGGGGGGAATACAGAAAAGAGGGTGTCCGAGAATCAAGGGCACTAACAAAACATTCTAATAGTTACCAATCTATTAGCTAAACAACAATGCTGCTACTAAAGAAAAGAAACCCTCATAACAGTTGAGCTGAGATGTTATAATCCCCAAATGTCAACCCAGAACATAATTCAAGATAAAAATTCAAACTTTGTAGACATCGTTTATTTTTGAATATCTACAAGCTCACATACCTGCCTAGCCTTTTCTAAAAGTCAACTTCCTTCACTACCCAATACTAAACATAAGTAACAAACCAACACAGTTTAAAGGGTTATATAACTAAAATCACGGGAAACTAACAGGAAGAGCTAGAAAGGTAAAAATATACTCCTTCCGTCCCAAACTGAAAGTCCGAAAAATGTCCAAGTTTACTCTTGGTTACGAGCAAACTTGATTTTTTTGGACATTTTAAGACGAATGGAGTAGTACTTTTTTAAAATGGAACTGTGGGGTTCACATTTAGCAGATGGAGTAATATGAAAGACTTCCTCTTCTTGTACAAAAGTCATCTTCTCAAAATCATAATCGTAACTCTTTGAATTAGTATCCTCCTAATCACAAGATAGAACTGTGAATATCCACATAGAGATGTGCATAGATACACACGCGTGTATAGTCAAGCAAGCATATAGTATAAACGGACAAATGACACAAACCCAAACGACTAACCTGAGGAACCCAAACTCCAAGACCTTTATCCCATTTGTATTTAATCCCATCATCGTCAGTGAACTCTTCCTCCCCATCCGAGGGTGTAGAAGGCTTTTCAAGAGCATCAACAAATTCCTGATTCAGAGCTGCAGCCTCAGCCTCTGCCTCTGCTTTTCTCACCATGTTTTCCAATTTGATATATTTATTATGGGACGGAAGAAGTATTATTTATCAAGAGAAAAACAAGCAAAATATCATAAATATAAAAAAATGACGTCACAGGAAATCCTCAACCAAGTACATCATTTTTCCCACTGGGGAAATCAGGTATTTCCTTGTTAGTTTGGTGCAAGATATTAGAAATGTGCAAGGGAAGAGCAAAGAGAAGCAGACTAACTTAAAGCTACAGCCGTTATGAGTTACTAGAAGATACTCAGGAGCTCTGAACATGTCCTTTCCACTAGAATGTAATTCAATGCTCTCTCCAAACAGGACTAATTCTTCTAAATTACTTGCATCTTCATGAAACTTTGGCTCTACTAGCACTATCCACTGCAGTATATTTGCCAGCTCATAAAAAAACTATGAATTGCCAGGTAGATGTAAAGAGCTGAGGAACATTGTTCTCAGGTGTAATAGCTGAAATGTAAACTACTCCCTCCGTCGTGGAAAGTTAGTCCCACTTTTTTTGTTTTAATTCGAATCAACTTTGAGCAATAATTTAGATTAGTCAAATAGAAAACGAATTAATTAACTGGACGCCGTAAATAAAAAAAAAAAACTGCTTTATGCAAAATAAAGATTATTTGTCCCGCTAGAGTTCTGGTATCGGGTACCTGAAAAGAAGCAAACTTCTCACGCCCCTCAAGAAGAAGATGGCATACATTATGTTCTATTTCTGAAAGAGGTTGAAGGAAGATGCATTACTTGGGAATTGGCATAACAAGACCAAAAATAATAACTAATGTGGTTTATCTTAAGCAAGCCATCAAATCCCTTCAAATAAGTAAATAACATTGACACAAATAACATAAAACAATCTAAATTGTAAGCTTTGCAAAATCAAATCCTAACATAACGTGCAAAATAGAGTTTATTTATTGAGGATTAGTTAAATTACCATATAGATCATAGTTTATTTATTGAGGATTAGTTAAATTACCATATAGATCATAAAAGAAAAGACACAAAGACAACGGTAAACCACAGTTATTCTTACCTCATTAGCTTGATTGCAATAACTAGCCTCCCTTAGGTTGATGCCTCTCGAGGTTCGCCCTAAATCTACAAGTCATGAAAAATAGTGATATAAAGTGTATGCAGAAAATGCAAATGTACATGATAACATGAACTAGAAACCTAAAGAGACTGCAAGTTTTCGTGTGACTAAATCCTTAAAACTCCCCTACATCCAAGGGTCAGGATGCAATATTGAATTACATATAAAAGAAAATTCAGAGTTTGGTGAGGTGAATAAGAACAAAATGATAATAATCTAATTACAGGCACTGAATGCGATGTGTGTGAGTAGTGAAGTTCTGGAGGAACACAAACATAATTCAATGGAGGGAAGACATATTGCAGTAACCTTCATTGCACTGATGAGCAAAGCAACTTTCCCAGAGGCCGATGGAGAAGCCATTGATGTTCCCATCAGGAGCACTAACAGAGATGCCAAGATCCCCATCAGTTGTTGGTCCTCGCCTAGACCAGCATTCTTCTCAACTTATTATTTTTTTTGTTAAAACATGAAGAACGTTTCCAAGTTATTAAGTATAAATAGACAAATTTCTTTTGATTTGAATGCTATGACAAAAGTAGAAAGAGACAGAGTAACAGTAGAACCTGCACATGCCTCACCTTCAGCATTTAAATCCTATTAACAAAAAGATATACCAAGTATATTCAAGCCCTTCGGAAGGAGGTTCAACTAAAGCATGAGCTCCAGCAGTCAAAGCAGAAGATACATATGCACCAAATCCTATTATACTTGACGTGGTACCACCAGGTGCATGCAATGTGGTCAATGCAGGCCCATATTTGCCAGCATTGCCAACAAATACCACACGTTGCCTATTCACCACCTAAATAATCCGCAGCCATGACAATTTAGGCTAAAAGCTTACAGAAAAGCATATCCAGCAATTCAAGCAAAAGAAATGAAGGCGAACTATAACCTCATCGACGAGATCAACAAAATGACCATAGAAACAATAATATATAAAGGATGACAAACACAATAGTTGCTAAAGGGTAATGCCCAGGTGTGTGGTGTTAATTGTACTGAAAATTATCCTATTGTAGAGCTGCTTTTTGGTTCGTCTTCTTATTCTTTAGTTGCTTCTTGGGTCATATATCAGTTGGATGCGAAAAGCATGTATCTTCACAATGATTTGCAAGAAGGGGTTTACATGAACAACCTCCGAATTTGTTGCTAGAGGGGTGTAGGGATAAAGTGTAGATCCTAGCATGACAAAAATCTGGCACGTCTAAGAGAAATACTACCTCATAAATGCCTAAGCTAATACGTGTAGATTATTTGTCCAATGAGAACTTGGAGTTAAGAATATAATTGGCCCTCACATCTTAATAAGAGAGGACAGTATGTGGGTTGATGGACAATGATCAACACAAGAATCATTTTTCACATACATATAGAGGAGTCAATTGAAATTGATTTGAAAATCCAATTAAGGATGCTGATAAGTGATAAACTTTACCGAATAGTATAGGATCATAATGACTATAAATGAGAACATATAGCTTATGGGGATGATATGCACCTCCGGAAGTTAAATTGTAAATATCCAGCAAATGTCTAATTACCCTCATGGACTATGGCATACCTCAACAGAAGCTATCAGCGCTTGTGTCAAGCTTGTCCTTGTTACCATTGAGCCTAAGCGAGAGTCTCCAATTTAATAAAATATTAACTGCACTCGGTGAAACTCCATTGAGAAGAGGTTCCTGCATGGAAGGAAGCATACTTTCAGTGGCCGTTAGTTTTTCCATGTCATTCAAGTGTAGCACATAGATGAGAAAATCAACAAGAGATAAGATTGTCTTACATTGGATGGAAGGCAGTAGCAATACCAGCAACAAGAGTGTCGTAGGGGTCGCTATCCGCTACAATACTTAAAATATTGTCATCATCAATAAGTTTGGCTACAAAACTACAGGCATCTAACTTGCTAAAAACAAAACTTGTGCTCAAAACTGCAAGGTTAGTTTCAACTAACATGCCAAGCACACATTAGAACTTCAAAAGGAAAGAGTCCTAATAAGCGAAGTAACTAATAACAGGACCCTTTTCAAGATAACGTTAAAACACATAGACATGGTCAAACATAGGAAAGAAAGAAAAACTCAAAGGTATGGAAGAATAAAAACCTTGTCTATGACATTTATACCTCACCTCAGCTTGCTTTCACAAATAAACAACTTTACTTTCTAAGCCCTCGCGAGTCTTTTTAAATTTTCCACATCGACTCTGGTATGCTTCTACAAAAAAAAAAAAAAAAAAAAAAAAAAAAGCTTGTTTCAATTATACCAGAAAATAATAAGATCACAAGTCTAAACGAGAGTATATAGGCTTTCAACCAAAAAGTGATAGCTACTGGGTGGAAAGGCCCATCCAGTTATGTAAAGAAACTCACGAAGATCCTTCGCCTTCAATGGAAAATATTCATACGCCCCCAACCTACCATGCAAGCCTTTCTCAAAAGTGAAGACATAGTAGACAAACTAAATCCTGATATGCAAATGAAGGACACATGTAAAGAGATAACAACATAAACCCACGTACTCGTCAAGGGGAAGCTCTCAAGCCAGTTGTGAGCATCTAGGCCAAAACATGATGATTATCGCGTAAAGAGACCCATCAATTACTACAACTCCAATATATCCCCATTCACAGTCAATGCAGAATATTCCTGATGAGATATGAGAATTTGTACATATATGCACAAAATACAGGTAACTGGTATAGTAACATAATATTGATGAAATGCCAATTAACCATCAGCTTAGTTAGATAGTTATGCAGTAGAAGCAACAACACAATATCAGAAAACAAATGAAGAGAACCAAATGCTGAAACAAGTAAAAACAGAAATTGAGACGCATGACACACGGCTACAGAACGAACAATGAAGAACACTGAATACCATACATGTAACAATGAAGAGGATGCACCCAAGCATGCAATTTGATAAACATAGATCAACAAGAAGCAGCAATGTTGACACCTTATCAAACTCATATAGCTGTTTCACAGCTTTGGCTATTGCTTCCCGATTTTTCTCATCCCACGTTTTCTTTCTTTGCTTCTACACAAGATAAAACACATAAACAATAATATAATTGCAGAAATATTCTTACAGTATCTGCAACATTAGACATGAAGACAAAGCGCACCTTTAGACGGAAGGTTAAAGTGTGTGAAAAGCTCATATACCAACTTACAACCAACGTGCCAGTCCCCCGAAGGATTGCTCCAAGAAGAATTTACAACAAGTGAAGCCCCTAGAATAGATTGTTACGAAAACCAGATTAAAAAGCCTTAGGGTCAGAATAAATCTCCTATGTAATTGAAGAAAGAAAAGAGGGGAGGAGGACGGGATGGAACTGAACAACTTTAGTTTTATTTTATTTTTGATAAGAGAACTGAAAAACTTTATCTCAAACAAACTTTTATATATGTGATGTTCAATAATTGCAAACAGAGATTAACTACGAAGCAGTGGTGCTTGAAGTACCTGAGGCTCCATGAATACAACCATTGGCATCAGCCTTCACCACAGTTAAGGTAACAATATCACCACTCCCATCTGATGTCAATTGCGGACTAAACCTATTGTGGAGTACATAAATTTCATTTCTAAGTGTAAACAAGCAACAGTACAGTGACCGGTATAAGCAAACAAGCAGTACAGTGACCAGTATAAGCAAACAATCAACAAAATTAAAAAGCCTTAGGATCAGAACAAATCTCCTGTGTAATTGAAGAAAGAAAGGAGGGGGATGGAACTGAACAGCTTTAATCTTATTTTATTTTTTGATAAGAGAACTGAAAAACTTTATCTCAAACGAACTTTTACATGATGCTCAATAATTGCAAAGAGAGAATTAACTACGAAGCAGTGGTGCGTGAAGTACTTGAGGCTCCATGAATACAACCATTGGCATCAGCCTTCGCCACAGTTAAGGTAACAATATCACCACTCCCATCTGTTGTCAATTGCAGACTAAACTTACTGTGGAACACATAAATTACATTTCTAAGTGTAAACATTGTCATAATGAACTAATCAAAAATGTCTTGAACTTTTGGCTTATCTGATGTCAATTGCAGTCCTGCTGCAGCTGGTTCCAGACCCGTATCTGCAAACAAGCAACAATACAGTGACCAGCCATTACCACACCACACCATCAAAGGAGAAGCAACTTTTAAGTGATTAAGCTGTACACACATTTCTTAATAAATGTATGGTAACATTGTTCATACATAACACAACTTCAGAACATTTGTGGTGCAGTAAGCTGTATCTTTAGAGAAGAAATGATGAAGGGAATTTGGAAAATGTTGCCCAAATTTAGCGTCTTCACCCAACTCCCTTCATCATTTCATCTCCGAAATTGCTGCATTAACCACAAAATGACACTGAAATGGAATAAGCAACTAATAAAGTACTGAAGATAGCAATAACTACTCCGCGGCCATCGAACTCAAGGTGAGCCTTCAATGAACCGATCGACGCCAATCTCCTTCGGCATGAGCGACGCTAAAAATGATCTCATTATAATCTAATTACAGCTCTTGTGTATGTAGGTAGTGATTTACTCAAGATGAGGTAAGAGAAAGCGAGAGAGAGAGAGAGAGCCCACTTGATTTGCCAGCCTGATTGATACTTATATTATAAATTATCAGATGGAAATCACAAAACCTTTGAATGTATTCATACGCCCTGTAACATAGTTTTACGATGAAAATGTTAATTAAACATAAGCATACCAATATTTCTAGTGCTTAATGTAGAAAAGCTAATTAAGATAACTGACTTGTCAACTTGCGTACGGCCTTCTCCAGTAGACAACTTATCTTCAGGTGAACAACCAATAGGAATAAATGTATTCTCGAGAGCCTTTCTTACATTGTATGGGCTCACAGTAATTCCCTCGGCCTACAACATAAGTCACTAGTCACTGTCATACAAGAAAAGAGAGGCAAGAGATGGTTTTACGGGGGAAACAGAAGGAAAAGCGTAATTCAAATAACCTTCATTGCGCTGATGAGCAAAGCAACTCCTTTACAAGCTCATGGCGAAGACATTGATGTTCCATTCATAAGCATGCGTCGTTGCAGGGTCCACGCAGGGACAGGAGCCACAGCCCCACCAGAAGCACCAACAGAGACGCCTAGATCACCATCAACTGTTATTCCTCAACTAGAACTCCATTATAAAACTAAAAAGATGGCTGACCAAGTATATTAAAGCCCTTCTGAATGAGGTTCAACTAAAGCATGAGCTGCAGCAGCCATAGCAGGGACACATGCTCCAACTCCTATTATACTTGAAGTGGTACCACAAGGAGCCCCACAGTGGTCAATGCAGACCCATTATTGCCAGCACTGCTAACAAATACCACTCGGTGCTTATAGACCACCTAAATAATGAAAGCACAAAAAATATAGTATATCCAGCCATGCAGGAAATGTTATTCAAATTATAACCTCATTTACAAGGTTAACGAAACAGCCATAGTGATGAAGCAGTGTCGATTCTCCATAACTAATGTTGATAAGATCATATTGTGCAGCAAGTATGCAACAGAAATTAATGAAATGGGATAAGTAAAAAAAACAGAAGCCAGAACATTGACAAATTTCATCCAACCTAACAAACCACCTATATCGAGATTAAACTTGACCACAAATAGGCCAGTGAAAATCCAGAAAACAGAAATCATGCTAGAAAAGATTGGTTATAATTTCAAGAACTAACAAATCTCCCTCTTTTTGGAATTTTACAAAAAAAGTGTCCACTTTCCTTTTGGGGTAAGAAAGGATAAACTGTGTCCACAAAGTTACTCTGGACCCACCTTCAATTTAAGTATGTCTACAAGCTTTGCTTTGCTTTGCATTAAACTATGAGCAAAAAGTAACAAAACTCTTATTTGTAACGGAGGGAGTATGATTATATAAAGTCCTTTTCATTTACAGAAGTAAAATAAAAGAAAGGAACTGCAAATTTGAAATCACATTCTTCTTAGATACTAACCCCTTTTAAACGATATTTTCCTAAAGAGATGATCTTTCATATGTGCGTTTCACATAATGTAAAGCTTCTCCTCAAGATATGAAAGCCAACAAATCAGGATTGTTAGACTTGAAAGGCACAAGCAATTTTCACTTTTCATGAGAGACATGTCGTTCATGTTTAGGTACACCTTTTTTTGTTTGCTTCTTTTCATAAACTGGCTTATGGGGCTGAGATACGCCAATAGAAAGTTGTCGAACACAAACCCGATCATGGGGCTGAGATACGCCAATAGAAATAGACTGTAAGCAATATTACAGCAGATGTCTAATTAACTTTCTTATGAATAAGCAGCATACTATAAAATTTGCAATGGGGAGTATGACAAACCTCAACAACAGCTATTAAAGCTCGTGTCAAGCCTGTCCGTGTTTCCATTGAGCTCGTGTCAAGCCTGTCCGTGTTTCCATTGAACCTAAGCGCGAGTCTCCAATCTTACAGGATATTAGCTGTGTTCCAAGTGCAACTCTATTGAGCAGAGGTTCCTGTAAATGGATGCATAGTTTATTTAACTAGTTATGTCAATAACATGTAGCACATGGAGCACCAAAGTGGACCCTTATCAAACTCAGCTAGCTGCTTCACAGCTTCAGCTACTGTTTCCTGGTTTTTTTTTTTCATCCCACCCTTTAACTACGAAAAATCATTGAACGCATCTGCAACAAGATAAGTTTCAACTTTAAACAAGGTTAAAGTGTCAGTAAAAATCTCATATACCAATGCATAACCTACATACCAGTCCCCTGAAGGATTTCTTCAAAAAGAATGTACAACAAGATCTGACAAGTAAAAAAACAAAGGGCAATGTTTCAGTTGTAGATGTTCAAGGTGTTCAATCCTTGATACTTTCTTATCCTCAAATCATAGTACTCCATGGTCCCAATTGACGAGGTCTATTTTGACCAGTACATGTAAATTAAAGAAACTATCAAAAAAAAATGAATTCAAACTAGTGAACAAATGAATTAATTGAAGAAAAAAATAAATCATAACATGTTCAAGGTGTTGAGTCAAATATATTTAGAGAATTTCACCTTCTAATTCCATAAAACAAAAATAAACCCTAAAGCAAAGTAATTTCATCAAATCAAAATAAACCCTAATTCAAATGAGCAGTCAAAAACGAAAAATAAGAATTGTCTTACTTATTCTTGGTTTATCGGAATTCGGAAGAGATATCTGAGACAAAGTCCTGAACATCTTGGGAAGTAACCCCATTTTTTTGAGAAAACGATACGACGGAGCTTTCGGACCAGGCGCGATTATTTCAATGTGAGAATCTGGAGAGAGAAGAAAGTTTGAGGGGAAATGATCGGAACGTGAGTTGAGGAAGGCGGAGGACGGGAGGAGTGGGCTCTCTGTGTGACTGTGTGTGCGTGTACGTGAGAAGAAAGCAAGCGAACGAGGGACGAGGGAGGAGGGAGGAGGGAGGAGGGTTTATATCGTCAGAAGGATTATGACCGTTAATTAAGACGGCGTTGTTTGTAAGCCAAAATTGGTTTCCTTATTTGATGGGTCCGAGCGGCCCACGGCCCATTTAATATATGGGCTTTATATACAATAATATGGTCTGTTTGATCTCAGAATAGCCCAACTACCAAACCAATAATTTGTGGGTTTAATCGATTTTCAACAATCCTACTTTAAATTTTGCATAAAAAATTAAAATCTTAAAATATATTTTATTCATTAGAATGTTTTCATTGATTTATATATTAGATATGTTTCAAATTAATTTAAATTATATTATTATATTATATGTACTCCTTTATCCCAAAATAAATGTTCAAGAAAAAATTGATTGGCTCTTGATCAAGAGAAAATTGTAAACTTTTTTCTTCGACATTCATTTTGAGGCGAAGAGAGTAATAAAGTTAAAGAATAAATTGAGAGAATAATATATATTTTCTAAATCTTGTTTGAAATTATACACGTTGGGTTAAAAACAACAAATTAAGGAGAAGTGTTGATAAAACTTGTATTGTAACTATGATATGAAAAATGAGTTAGAAAGTTAGGGGTGTTCATAATATTCTGATCTGATTTATTTTTTGTGAAAAAAAATATTAAACTAGGACCAAACCAATACTTCGATTCTTTAAAATTTGGAACCTAAACCAAACGAATACATTTTGGTTTAGGTTCCATTCCGATGATTTATTATTCATACAAAATCATTAAAAAAAATGTTCACTGAAAATTTTGATCATTCATTATTAAACGAATGGAGTATATTTTTTTTTTTAAAAATGATAGTTGTGAATTAAAACTTGCTTTGACGCAATTATCCCATTTCCATAATAGTGCAAGATTTAAGTCCTTAGATAAGGTTGATTTTGCAGTAAATAAAAAAAAATTATATTAGAGAAACTAGTTTTTAAAAATGTACGTTGACATTTTCGTAATTAGCTGGAACTTCATTTAAAATGCATGGTGACATTTTTGCAATTAAATTGCACTCTTTAAAAAACACACGATGATATTTTTGTAAATAAACGAAATTTATTAACATATATATATATCACTCTTTATAACTAAAACTGACACTTTTTATCATTACATATGACACTTCATAACACTAAAATGTTTACACTATTTAACATTAACACTGGCACTAAAAAACAACAAGACAAGGGAAAATGATTACTCCCTCCGTTACACAACAAGTGACATAGTTACTGTTCCGCACGAGAATTAAGGAAAAAGTGAAAAGGTTGATGTGTTGTGAGTGTAGATAGTTGAGTAGGAGAGAGAATGAGTGGAGAGAATAGTAAATTTGAATAGTGTTGTGAGTATGACAAGTAGGTCCCGTGAATAAAGAAGTATTAAAAAATTTCCATTTTAGAAAGTGGGATGCCCAAAATGGCAAAGTGTGTCACTTGTTGTGGGGCGGAGGAAGTATATAGTGTTGGGTGTGGGCGTTGATCCCACGCTAAGCCAGCTGTAAGGGTTAGTTCTGGACTTGACCGCATGTTTGTGGATCAGAGACCATGGGCTTTTACATTTACTAAAGCCCATGTTTGTTAGGAAATTTTATAAGCCGTACAGTATCTTGATAAAATAGCTCTAAAAATGTAAATATATTATAGCACGATATGATTGCATTAAAATTTATATTCAATTTTTTCACACTAAATAATATCATTATATTTGCATCAAATGGCACTAAAATTTATCAAATATTTTAAATACATATTCTCTCCATCCCGGAAGTTAGTCCAACTTTTTTGGGTGTTAACTTGAATCAGTTTTGAACAGTAACTAGTTTAAGATAAAAATAAAGAATGTTTATTTAAATATAATAATAATAATATTAATAATACTAATACTAAAAATCGAAAGATAAGAGGATTTTTTTTTTTTAAAAAAAGAAACATTTGGAAGAAATTTTGGAGAAGCAAAAAAAAAAGTAATAATAAACTTAAAAATAAAATAAGTAAATCAAAATCATGACGACAGATTTCAAAGCAGATTTGATTTGAGAACCACACGTTTTTGCACCCCCAATTTTGCCAGACATTCACCCTCTTCTCCGTTTGTAGTAGTACCTAGAAGGCAGGGGCGGATCTAATGG
The DNA here is from genome assembly GCA_022495995.1 of Adenophora triphylla var. japonica. Lineage (NCBI taxonomy): Eukaryota > Viridiplantae > Streptophyta > Magnoliopsida > Asterales > Campanulaceae > Adenophora > Adenophora triphylla. The sequence continues at coordinate 283,066 of JAFEMH010000073.1, forward strand.
AAGAGGGTTCATTCCCCCCTACTTTTGTAATTTTTACAAATTGATCCTTTACAATTTTTTAATTTACTATATTTAACCCCCTGAAAATAAAATTTCAGGGGGGTCTAGATCCGCCACAGTTAGAAGGTGTAAAAGTACAAGAAATTTTAGAAAGAAACTGCAAGGAGAAAGATTCTTGCCCAGATATATGCCAGAAATAGCATACTCCAAGTCTCCAATACCGACAATCTTGTGAAACGCGGGACTCAAAACAAATAAACATAAAGAAGAAAGATAGCACCATACCAAATCAGCATTCTCTAGCAGCAGCATCAACCATTAGAGGAACCATCTTGAATGTTGATCATTGCATCCACAAGTAGGCCTCTCAAAGAAGATCGGGAAGTATGACTGCTGGATTACAGTTTTTTATGTAATTTAAAATACAACAAGGATTGCACAAACAAACTCTTTGGCATATAAATTTCTCCGAGCCCCTACCCCTTCTCTTATGCACACAATAGCAGTCCTGCCACATCCATTCCTATCAGGTACACACATTTAAGCGCCATCCACCATTTAGTTTGCCTATACCAAATGTGGGGTAACCTCTGTGAAATAGCTAATGGTGGTCAAGGAAATGCACATGCAAACAAAGAGATGCAACTAACAGAAGAAGCACGTGACCTTGGGGATATACATGTCAATTTGCATTTTATTTCAGAAAAAAAATATACAGGGGTACATGTTTTAGCAACTACATATAAAGGCGTATGGTCTTCAGATCCGATCCAAGTTAGAGATTCTAAGGTAATATCATCAAATTACTGAACGAGACTGTGAAGGCAATAGAACTAGTGTAATGTCTGTATACTTTTGATAGATAGATGAGTTCCATGGTCCAGTTAAGATAGTTGGAAAAACACAAAAAGAGTTTATTAGGAAGTACCGGAAGGTCAAAAAAAATAACAACAAACAAAGTACATCATTTTAGCACCTTATATCAGAGCTCTAGTTGAATTTGAAAGTACATCATTTTGGCACCTTATATTTAGAAATGGACGTCCTTTTTACCGCTAAAAGCATGAGCAATAAATCAGTTATATGTCAAGAAGATGCAGATATCAGTTATGCCTATATATTAGAGATACACGCACACACCTGATCAGTGGCAGAGTCATTGCCACCACAAGAGGGTCAATCTTAATGTGTGTCACCGTTGTCACCTTTAAAGTTTCATTCTGTAAATTTTATTTAACTCGTGCTGGCATGACTCTATACAGTTTTGCTATGCTATAGTCACTGACTACTGAATAGCATCTAGTTCTAGATAAGTTACAATAACTTGGTAAATAATTAGGTAGTACTCCTAAAACTCAAAATGAGGCAACAGCCAACTAGCTCTTTGACACATACATATGCAAACTCAAAAGTAAACATTGGGGTCTAATGTTCTGTGACATACTCCCTCCGTCCCACGTGAATAGGCACTTATTTCCTTTTTGGGACGTCCCACGTGAATAGACACTGCCCAAAATGGAAAAGAATTTATTATTTTATATTCATCCTACCCCACCCACTCATTCTCTCTCTTCATTTCCTACCACACAATTTATTCAACCAACTCCACTCATTCTCTCTCTTCATTTCCTACCACACATTTTCATTATTATATTCATTTTCCTTAGTTATTGTGCCAAGATTTTTGGTGTCTATTCACGTGGGACGGAGGGAGTATATGTTATGAAATTTAGGAGCCCCACAGTTGACGTTGTGGGAATTTGTCCATGAATAAAGCCCACTAAACAAGACAGTATAAAAGCATAACGAATAGGTGGGCGTGTATGAAGATGGATAAATTTTCCGAAATATCAATGACATAGTATTAATAAAATTGCAAACCTGATCAGCCAAGCCAAAACAGATCTTTACACGTCGGGCAAGCGATGAGCTGAATGACTTTCCCCATAAATAGTTGCGTGCCTCCAATGTGTGAGTGTGTATGACTGGAGTGAGAATAAAGATCCATGAGAACAAGAGCGGAAGAGAAGTACATCTCTGTGCTCCAACAGACTACCTACCACAAATTTTGGATGCATTATAAGCAGAGACACATTACTCTGTCACAGACTCACTGTGACTTAAAGGAAAATTCCATGAGTGCTTGTGTCGGACATTAACAGAAGTCAAAAGAGCTCTATATAGCATTCAAGATCTATAAGCAAGTAAAGTATCTACATAGTTACCTTCAAATGTTTCCAACATACTACCTCAGTTCCAAATAAGAGTCATACTCCAGTCCCAAATGTTTCCATCTGCATAGTTACCTTCAAATGCAACAAAAATATTGCTTTCGCTGCTCCCAAGACCTAAATAGAAATTGAATAAGCCAAATTTAAAAAAGGAAAAACTGCAATGAGCTGTTACGAGAATACCAATTGAGTAGATTAATGAAGAGTCCCCGCAGAAAATCAGGTAAAAAGTTTATACAATCCCCCAGGATAAAATTCACATCAACATATCCACGAAACTATAAATACCAGTACCTGTAACACTGATGTACTTTTTCCAACACCAGGACCACCAACAACCAAAACCAAAGAGCCTACAAAAACTATCTTTAACAGTAAACATATGTTTGGGAAAAAAAAAAGGGCTTTTAAATGAACCTCAGTAGCATTTGAGCTATTTACAGAAAAAAAGTTGTTGAACTTGACTTGTTCGATAGAGCTGTCATACATAGTTTTACCGATAGCATAGCCATAAAGCACCAGTGATGAGGGAGACCTTTCTGCTTCACCGGCGCTGCCAGCATTCCATAATCATCACAGAACAAGAATGCTAGCTATTTCACCGCCGCTGACAATTTTCTGGGATTGAGAGGTATGGTATTGCATTGCATGCATACATTAGGATATGAATAAATAATTCTTAAGAAAAATTCACGAAAAGAGGATCGCGTGAGGAGTGAGGACTTACCTTAGCACAAATGGAATTGAGGGTGTCGATCCTTCCGACAGCCACTTTTTAAACCTTGTACCGTTGTACTCAATTTACCTGTAATATCACAGAAAAAAAATGCTAGCTATTTCATTCACACACACACACACAAAAAAAAAAAAAAAACCAGAACCAGAACCAGAGTAATTTTTGGAACTACATTTCTCTGAGAACACGAGTTTCAACACCAAGACGCCAGCATAAACAGTCAACCTTAGAGGAGATGACGGTGTGCTCAAAGTAACCTGATCAATCAATGGTTTAGTCTCGTATCTGTAGACAAGCAAGGAAAGATAAACATCAGTGATAATGTTAAAGCATCAATAATTCGATGTTGGTACAAGATGGAGAACGCACAATTAGAGCTTGCAGAGAAAATCTGGTAGTGTTACTACAGACATACGATTAAAGTTCATCTAGCATGTCCATCCGAAAGGCTATATAGCTTTTAGTATAGAGGGATAGAGAAGATCATTACACAAAAACTTCTGCAAGTTCTTAGAAGATATTGACACCTTTAAAGTGCAAGAATAATATAACTTAGATGTAACTAGGTTACTGATAAGACATGAGTAATACTGTAACAGGACACAGACAGAATGATCATTAACTGAAGCAGAAGGTCAGTTCAGAAAGCAATCACCTCGATATCAGTACTTGAATATAAGTACAGTTCTTCTGCTCCAATTTTCATAAATTCATACAATGTGTTCTGTTCTTGATTTGCTCAACACTCTGTCTGCGTAGAGAAGCCCAAAAGGAAGTTCTCAATTGCTTGATCATAAGAACAGTATAATGATGCGCTAAATGCACTGTATGTCAGAAAGAGAAAGCAGGAAAATTACTTTGACCACTCGTTTTCAAAATAAGTATGGGAGTCAACGAACGCAACAGAAATACAACACCTCAAATTCAATACAAATTCAAAAAATCCAAATTTCATAAGCAAAAACATGCAAATTTCCAGTTCATAGATAAAATCATTTAGACACACAAGGACCACCATGTTGATTCTGCACCAAAACTCCCTTGAATGCAAATTTCCAGCTCATAGATTAAAAAAAAAAAAAGAGTAAAAAACTATCGTATTTGGAGCACATATATATATATATATATATATATATATATATATATATATATATATATATATATAATATATATACTCCCTCCGTCCCATTACAAGCAACACACTTCCTAAAAAGGAAAGTTTTTATCACTATTCCCTCCACTCATTCTCTCTCCTACATTATTTTAATACTCACAACACCATTATAATTTACTATTCCCTCCACTCATTCTCTCTCCTATTTTACTTTTACACTCACAACATTTATATCATTATTTTTTTCCTTAATCTACGCGTGAACAGTAACTTTCCACTTTGTAATGGGACGGAGGGAGTATATATATATATAGAGAGAGAGAGAGGTGAACCAATTTTATTGTCGAGGTTTCACCAAGTATAACTGGTACAAGACCGGTGCTGAGAACTGTTGCAACTTCATTTCCAAATAATGTCTTGACTTGATCCTTGTTTGGTTAGCTGCATAGTCACTTGGCAGCTTAAAAGAGTGCATATTGATCTTGTATATATTTATGTGTGTGTAGTATATTTATGTATATACATATAAACACACACACACACACACACACACACACACACACACACACACATATATATATATAGAGAGAGAGAGACTGTTCTCTTCAGTACTCAAGTTATTTTAAGAAAATTGAGGATGCAAAATTTATTTTATTTTGTTTGATTCAAAATACGCTTACCATAAGAACTCCAGGTCATAAGAAAAATAAAAAAGTAAGAAACTGTCCAGGCACCAAACCAGTTCATTAGGGTTGTGAAGCTTCCAGCAACACCTTTAACATTTCTTGGAAATATCTGCAGCAAAGACAATCATCCGATAGGTCAAATCATAGAATTGTATGATCGAATGATGAATACACCAGAATATCGACCCATGAACAAAGAAAGGGAATATAATGATCGGGAAAAAGAAAATATTTACCTCCAACATTATAACCCATGGAACAGCTCCCGTTCCTAGTGAGAACCCTGTTATATACACCTGATTCATCAAGATTTTATTTGTATTAGTTAGATATCAACATGAAGGAAACAAAACTCAAAACTACATTTTGATAACTGTAAATTGTCAGTTAATTTGGTTTGACTTAATTTATATTACCATTATGCCGATCACAGCCAGTGCTGGTGTTGCCTCAAGTGCAATTTGGCAAGCCTGGTTCAAAAAAGGATCATTGAGCGTTAAACATTTTTCTTGTCAGGGAAAAAAGAAGAAGCAGAAGCTAGCGTGCAAATATTGGGTAAAAATTGTTTGATAATAACCTTAAAGTAGTATGAAAGTGCAGTTATAAGACTACCAAAAACCAGTCCTGAGGCACCTAGACAGTGGAAAGAATCTGTATCTATCGAAGCAGAATAGTTGCACACAAATAAGAAAGTTTATTAAGGGAAATGCAAACCACGGGGAACTGTACCTTGGAGTAATCCAAGTCACCATAAATATCCCTTTAAGACCGCTCCAACCACTGAACCCACTTCCTGCAATAGTCAATTCAATAGTCGAATTTGAGATCAACGAGGATTGCCCCACGTTAGATTAAGCTGTGTAAGAACCTGACCAACTTGCTGGAAATGATTTGAGGGAGATGTATTTTGATATGTGCCGACATTCTCCCAAATTCTTTGCAAACTTTTCCATCCACGATATCTGCAAGCAAATGCATATATATTCTATTAGTTTAGTGAAGGCTAAATATCCTTAACAACATCAACAAGATTAACTGCATATAAATGAATAGTTGAAGCATAAGAACCTTTTCAGAAATGATTTGAGAGGATTTAGGCAGGCTAATAGCAACTGGCTTACACTCTGTCACAGTGACGAAAATTCCATGAGTGCTTCTGCATCCGACATTAACAAAAGTCAAAAGTTACCTTCAATTGTTTCCAACATACTCCCTCAGTTCCAAATAAGAGCTAAAGGAAAATTCCATTAGTACTTCTGTGTCGGACATTAACAAAAGTCAAAAGAACTCTATATAGCACTCAGGATCTTTAAGCAAGTAAAGCATCTACATAGTTACTTTCAATTGTTTCCAACATATTCCCTCAGTTCCAAATAAAAGTCATACTTCAGTCCCAAATGTTTCCATCTGCATAATTACCTTCAAATGCATCAAAAACATTGCTTTCACCACTCCCAAGACCTATGATAGCAATTAATAATATACTCTGCCAAATCTAAAAAAGAAAAAACTGCAATGAGCTGTTACAAGAATGCCAATTGAGTAGATTAATGAAGAGTCCCCACAGAAAATCATGTAAAAAACTTATACAATCCCCCAAGATAAAATTCGCATCAACGTATCCATGAAATTATAAATAACGGTACCTGTAGCACTAATGTACCTTTTCCAACACGGGGATCACCAGATTTTTTTTTTAAATATAGCTTTTTAAAAATTTATATATCAAAATAACATTTTCAAAAACTTAAGTACCAAACTAGCACTTTTGACTTGAAATCCGGAATTGGTAATTCCGGATTATGAAATCCGGAATTACCAATTCCGGATTTGATTTTTTTTTTTTTTGTTTTCCAAAATTGAATTTCCGAAAATAATAATTCCGTAAATAGGGGGCGATCGCGCCCTAAAATAGAGCGATCGCTCATGTGTACTCCGGAGGTACCAATTCGGATTCTATTTTTTTTTTTTAAATAAATACTAAATTTAAATTTCGAACAAAAAATAAGAGGATTAAATGTACCTTCTTAATCACCTCTTCTTCTTGAACTTCTTAATCAACTTCTTGAATTTTCAATATTTTTTGAAAAAAATTCACCTACTTTCTTCTTCTTTCTTCTTTTCTCCTTCTTCAATGAATTTTTATTATGCCAGATTTCTTTACAGCCGAGGAAGATGGGTTTTGTAAAGCAAATCCGGAATTAGCATTTCCGGATTTGAATTTTTCAAAAAAAAACATTACTTAATTCAATTCAGATATATTTAGTATTTAAAAAAAAAAAAAAATTAAAATCCGGAGTTATCAGTTCCGGAGTACACATGAGCGATCGCTCTATTTTAGGGCGCGATCGCCCCCTATTTACGGAATTATTATTTTCGGAAATTCAATTTTGGAAAACAAAAAAAAAAAAAAATCAAATCCGGAATTGGTAATTCCGGAATTCATAATCCGGAATTACCAATTCCGGATTTCAAGTCAAAAGTGCTACTTTGGTACTTAAGTTTTTGAAAATGTTATTTTGATATATAAAATTTTAAAAAGCTATATTTAAAAAAAAAAATCGGGATCACCACCAACCAAAAGCAAAGAACATACAAAAACAATCTTTAACAACAAAACATATGTTTGGAACAAAGAAGAAGGCGTTCAAATGAACATCGGGAGCAAAATTTGAGTTATTTATAGAGGAAAACTTGTTGAACTTGACTTGTTCAATCGAGCTGTCATACAAAGTTTTACCGATAGCACTGCCTTCAAGCACGATTATGTATCCTTATTCAACCGGTGCTGTCCTCTTTGAATTTGTGTAAGCCAGTGATGAGGGAGACCTTTCTGCTTCACCACCACTGCCAGCACTCCTTACTCATCAGTAATTCACTACAAAAATGTTGGACCGACGTGAAAGGAAAATATGACAATTTTTCTGGGATCGAGGGGTATAGTATTGCATTGCAAGCCCACATTAGGATATGAGTAAATAATTCTTGAGAAAAAGTCACGAAAAGAGGATCGAGTGAAGAGTGAGGACTTACCATAACACGGATGGAATTAAGGGTGCCGATCCTTCCGACAGCCACTTTTTAAACCTTGTTTCGTTGTATTCAATTGCCCTGTAAACTCACACAACAAGAATGATAGCTATTTCATTCAACAAAAAGAGAAGCATAACCAGAGTATTTTATGCCAATACCTTGAGCGTAACTACGTACCCATATTGAACATCATCCCAAGCATATTCCCATGTACCTTCAGTCACTCCCTGACAACTCTTATCGTGCTGTTCGCTGGTCATGAACTTGTAAACATAATTCTTACATTTTGGTCGGACCACATTCTAGTCTATGAGATTTGACCGCGAGTTTCAACAAAGAAGCGGCATAGATGTGACAAATCCGGATTGGGGGTTGGGTGAATAGCCTTAACAATCAAGAAGGACGTATTACCTATGACAGAAAAAAAAAAAAAACCAACAAGGAAGCATTGGAACTAGTAGTCGAGCTAATCAACAAAAATTGGATATACAATTTGATGATAATGATAATTGCCTCCATTTATTTTTCTTTTGCTAAAACAAAAGGATGACATGGAAATGCATTGGTTAGCCATACTGAATGTCACTTTGTCATTTGCAATAATTAAAAAAAAAACTTTCATAATTACAAAATATTGTTACGAATTACCGCTCAAACTCGTAATCCGGTTATGCTGTCCACCTCTTATGACGGAGTGGCGGGGTGTTCAATCCTCACGATGCACATAGATTTATGGAAAGAAGCTGGATGACAAAAACGAAATGGTTTCAACATATCATTAAAGGAAATGCACATGCAAACAAAGAGAAGCAACTGACAAAAAAAGCACTTGTCCTTAGGGGTGACTATGATAAAATGATACATGTGAATTTACATTTTGGTTTAGAACAAATATGCTAGAATACTCTGACTTTTACATGTTCGCAGGAGTTGATGAGACATTAGAGTCAATGACAACAGCCCGAAGAGACAGACCGAGCTTTATCTAGGATATCCTGAAGCATGGCACCAAAAGGCAAATAAAATGTTTGTAAATGGTGCTCAAAAAGCCAGCCACTATTCCTAAATGGGAATATAGGCAAATTTCAAGTTTATTACGCAAACTTAGACGGATAAAACAGAAATAAAATATCCAAATGCATTCCAAAGTCAGAAAATCCAGATTTCATACACTAAGACATGCAATGCTGCTAGAACATTTAATGATCAAACTAATACTAATGAGGGCGTAAGAAACTGTTACTCGCAATAAGATGGCACAATCAAGAGAATGAAAAAGGGAACATAATCCCAAGAAACAAGGAAGAAGAATGATGGATGACTACTCTCAGCTTAAAAGATTTTCGATTTAGTTTGCAGAATCCTCAACCTAGGGAAGGAAATGCAGCCATGATAAACTCAAGAGAAGCAAACTTATCATATTTTACTATTGGGTGCCAGAAAGAAACCTGCCCTACCTAAAATGTGTAGAACCACTCCAACATGCATAGCATGACTATCATGCATCCGTCCTCAATCTTGCCACAGACATCACCTTCTTCTCCATTCGTGGTACCTAGAAGGTCAAGAGTATAATACATGGTCAAAGAGAACTTTTGTGATATAGCATTGGCTATGCCAAATACGACTAATACCATCCCACTTCTCAGGAGTTGAGATTATGACATCCGCTGATTAGAGAGCCATTGAATCTGGTGTATGATCCCTTCATCTCAACCTCATGAACAATATATGAACACTGACAGCTAACATTATCCTTCATGCTAGATCTTATTGTCAAAATGAAAAGCTCATATTGGAAGACATAGTCGTTCTCTAAGTCCTGTAGGAACTATTTCATCAAGAGGTTTCGATATGGACCTTGATTTAAATCTGATTTGAGCTAGTCAAACACTCAAACTACATGTGAAACATGGTTATCCTATACTTATACCGAATAAAATTACAAACTAATGTCTTGACTTGATCCGTCTCTAGTTTCCTTGTTATCATTTATAGAGAGAGAGAGAGAGAGACTGTCCACTTGGGAGGCTTAAGTTATTTTCAGAAAATTGAGGATGGAAATATTATTATTTATTTAATTTAAAATATGTTTATCATAACATAAGAACTCCAGGTCATAAGAATATTGAAAGAGTAATAACTGCCCAGGCACCAAACCAGTTGATTGAATGATGAATTACATAGATCTTAATACCTCCTGAAATTATAAGCCATGGAACGGCTCCCATCCTAGTGAGAAATTATGCCAATCACCACCGGTACATACACTGCAAACCAAGGGAAAACATAAATTTAAGCAATGCATATTAAGAAACTTAAGATTGGGTAAAAAATAGAAATATAAGCATAGAAGATATAGGGATATCTCTATGAGAGAATCAACTTATCGATGTATTCCCGCAAGAAGCCTTCATCAACTGGCATGAACTTGAACATCATCACTTCCAATTTACCCTCAAATGGCACGAACCCCGAACATCACTTCCAATTTCACCTCAAATGGCACGAAACCCTAGATCTGCTTAGGGGAGGGCGGAGGGCGGATGGAGGGGGATGGAATTTCCGATGGAAATGTTAAATTGCCCCTCAAATGGCACGAAACCCTATATGCAGTGGTTCAGTAGAAACATGATTAAATTTACCACGAAATAGAAGTACCTCTAAATATAGAGTAGGCAAAGAAATACCATCTCAATCTTTCTCAAGATCCTGGTTGCTGGTGAACTTCCAACCGCCATCTCTGTTTCACCATATAGCTCTCGTCAAGATTCTTTGATGCACTTCCAGAAACAAAAGAGTTTGGCCTAACAACGTCAACCACTTCATCTGGTGAAACATGTCCTGCATCTAATATATCTTCTAAAGGTAATGCCTGTTATTTAGGAAATAAATAATTAGTGTACAAGGTGATCATACAATGAGAATCAATATAACTATGAAAAAATCATTTAATATCTACAATATAAAGAGCACCTAAACGTGAGGTTAAAGTGTCTGTAAAAAGCTCATATACCAATTTATAACCCACATGGCAGTGCCCTGAAGGATTGCTCCAAGTTACAACAAGAGGAACCCCTAAAATAGATTGTTACGCCAAAACAGATGTAAGAAGCGTTAGGATCAAAAAAGATAAATTCAAGGAAGAAAAAGACACGAAAAGAATTGGTGCAAGCACCTTAGCTTGATCAGTTTGTTAAGAAAACAAAGTTAATGAATCTACTTTATACCAAAATGATGTGGGAAATAGATTAACTAAGTAAGAATAAATGTTTAAGTTAGTACCTGATGAGGATCTATGAATACTGCCATCAGCTTCTCCTTTTTTTGCTCTTCAATTTTCTGTTTCTGGTATCTGATCCTTCTTGTATCATTGGCAAAAGGTAACAATGTCATTCCTCAGTGACCCTAGCAAGAAACTGAAGGACATCAAACAAAATGTTCTAATTGCACATTAATACTTTAGCAAGAGTCTACGTTAAATCATGGCATGAAATGGTATAAAAAGATGAATAGAAATTCCTAACCTTTCCACAATCAATGGCAATAGCTTCAGCTTTTGCTTCCTGGTTTTTTCATCCCACCTTTTCTTTCTTTCCTTCTGCATAAGGTGATCACACAATGAGCATCAATATAACTAGGAAAAAATCATTTAATATCTACAATATAAAGCGCACCTAAACGTGAGGTTAAAGTGTCTGTAAAAAGCTCATATACCAATTTATAACCCACATGGCAGTGCCCTGAAGGATTGCTCCAAGTTACAACAAGAGAAGCCCCTAAAATAGATTGTTACGCCAAAACAGATGTAAGAAGCGTTAGGATCAAAAAAGATAAATTCAAGGAAGAAAAAGACACGAAAAGAATTGGTGCAAGCACCTTAGCTTGATCAGTTTGTTAAGAAAACAAAGTTAATGAATCTACTTTATACCAAAATGATGTGGGAAATAGAATACTGCCATCAGCTTCTCCTTTTTTTGCTCTTCAATTTTCTGTTTCTGGTATCTGATCCTTCTTGTATCATTGGCAAAAGGTAACAATGTCATTCTGCAGTGACCCTAGCAAGACAATGAAGGACATCAAACAAAATGTTCTAACTGCACATTAATACTTTAGCAAGAGTCTACGTTAAATAATGGCATGACATGGTATAAAAAAGATAAATAGAAATTCCTAACCTTTCCACAGTCAATGGCAATAATGAGCAAAGACAAAGATTCCCGTAAATCAAGACTGGTGATAACCATTCGTTTCTGAAATATCTATTAGCCTTCCAACAACAAAGTCAAATGATATATTAATGTGTAACAAGTTTAAAGCCACGGAAAATGGGAAGCAATGCTTCGATGACAATTTTTAACAAGATAGAAGATAAACTACCAACAAATTAACCGAGCTTCGTGTTTTCATGGAAAATTCAAGAATATAAGACAGGACAGATCTATAAATAGGAACGTAAGAAGTGAACTAAAAGCTTGGCAGCTGAAACTAAAATCGGGTATTATCAAAGGCATAGGAATTTTTTGGGAGGGATATTCAAGAATCGAGACACCTAAATATTTTAACTAATATATTTGTTTTACTAAAACTAATCAGGCTCAGTAGAGGGTTCGTTCAAGGACGAAATGTAACGGAGATTAAGTAGAAGATACAATCATAAGGACCCATAAAGGATTGAAAAACACTTACCGCATGTGTCGCCTTGAAATTCTTTAAGGAGGAAAAACTCAAATGTAGAATGGACATTTTCTTTATGACATCAAGACCATGATTCCTTGAGAACCTTGATTTTCTGCCCTCATTTCCAAGTGGTACCTCTCCTCCATACAACTTATCCCTCAAAACTAAATAGATGAAACAAGTAACAAGAAAACTGCCGCCAATCAACCATATACATATTGGCATCTTTTGCCCCATCCTATTTTACATTAAACACAAATATTAGTCCATTCATGTTCTGGAATTAAATGAAAAATAACAAAAAAGAACCAAAATAAAAAAACATCCTTTAGACCAGGGGAAAATAAAGCTAAAGACTATCATATTCTGTTGCAATGAATTATTCGATCATAAACAAAATGCCAGTAGGCATAGTAGGCATAACTGAAAGACTTTGACACTCAGAGAAGATGGTGATCAAATATTGTGCATACGTGAAGTTACAACTACAAGATAGAAAGATTAGGATTTTTTAAGAAAACAAACCACATCAATTCCCAACTCTGGGAAGTGACTTGCACTCAGTACGTCAATTGAGGATGGAGATTTATGATTTAGTTTCTCAAGTAGACTACTCCATTCCGCACTTTAGCACCGAAGGAACTCAAAAAAAAAAAAGTTCTAATTTCGCATAAATACTTTAGCAGGAGTCTGTGTTAAATAATGGCATGACATGGTATAAACAACATGAATAAAAATCCCAAACCTTTCCATAGTCAATTGCAATAATGGGCTAAGACAATAATTACGTGAACACTCGTGCACTCTCTCTAAAACGGAAAACGGAAAACTTATACTAAGCAATAAGAGGGAGCATGGGACCCACGAAATTGGAATTATACAGAAACCATAACAAGCATCCAGGACAGTAGTATAGATGAGCACCATATGCAATCAAATCAAAACTTGGTACCTGTTGCCTTCAATGTCAGGTGATGGAATAAAGGTAGATCTACAATTGCAACTTCTTTCACAGGCTACAACTTCCCTTGTTCTGATGTTTTAATCGAAGGATCCATAAGGAAATAACAAGTGTATAAACGTAACAAGAACAATACATGTGAGAGAGATATGTAAAAGACCTGAATGTTAACTTATATTAGTTCACAAAATACATGACTCCACCAAATGACTCTTGAGTATAAAACTAGTGAAGCAAAGAACTTATCACCAGTTTTTAGACTTCTAGTTATACTCCACCAATTGGATTTGACTGTTGAATGTTACTTTTGTAAGTATGAAAAACAGAAGCAACAAGAAAAAAAAAACATTATCCAGAGTGTATTAGGTCAAACACAAGTCTAAAACAAATTGCACATCAGTAAACGAGAAATCTTATTATAATGACTAAATTGAACTAAGAACTAATTGAATTTAATCCATCCTAATTTCATAAATTAAAATAAACCCTAATTCAAAGTAAATTCATAAGATCAATATAAACCCTAATTGAAAACAGAGGGGAGAGAGAGAGAAGAAAAGTTACCTCTCTCGAGCTTTGACTTAAAGGAAGAATTCTCTGAGACAATTTCCTGAACATCTCCGGAAGTGACAGTCATTTTTAAGAAAATGATGCGACGAAGGGTATAGGGTTCTGCCCAGGCGCAATTACTTTCAGCGGGAGATTCTTGAGAGAGAGAGAGAGAGGAGAGGAAATGGTCGGTAACGGAGTTGAGGATGGCGGGTGGAGTGGACTGTGTGTGGGAGAGAGAGAAAGAGAGAGAGAGAGAGAGAGAGAATGAGATCGGAGGCGAGGGAGGGAGGGAGGGTATATATCGCGAAGGAATACGACCGTTTAGAAGGTAGCGTATTTCGTAAGCACGAGCCTACGGCCCATTTGTTCTATTCGATTAACATTTTTCTTAAGCAAGAACTGACGGCCCATTTGATATATTCATATGGGCCTATTTGATACTAAAAGCCCAGCAGCTACTAAAAAAGAGACTTTTATTATCATTTTACTTTTATTCACTAAAAAATTGGAGTAACTATTGTGAAAACTAGTTTTTTTCAAATGTTATAAAAAAAACTAGTTTTTAGAACCGTTCATCACACTTATTAGTTAGACTTAGGGGGCGTTTGTTTTTAGTTTTTAAGCCTTATTTGCCTCTTAACACTTATTCATTAAGAGGATTAGAGAAATAAGTGTGTTTGTTTTTTTTTTGAAATAAGGCTTGTTAGGCTCTTAAAGTCCTCTTAATTTTAAGTGGTTAAAATGTTGCTGAATTGCCTCTGAAAGCCTCTGAAAGCCACTGTTTCATATTTGATTTTGGTTAAAAAAAATTTAAACTGTTTACTGTTTCATATTTGATTTTGACGATTTTTTTTTTTTATTATTTTTTTTTTATTTTTTTTAACTGTTTCAGAAAATGAATTCAGATAGAAAATCAAACAACTTATCCAATTCAAAATTCAGTTTTCAGTTGCTGCCTCTTAATCATTCAGTCATTTTCAGAACTGAAATCAGATTTAAGCACTTATCACTTAAAAAAAACAAAAACCCCCTTAGTGCTTTAAAACTAGTTTTTTTCTTATGTTACGAAAAAACTAGTTTTTTACAAGATTTTGGCAAAAAATTGACACTTTAGATTTGTTTCAGTGATAATTGTTTTTTCTTTTGAAATATTCAAAAATCGTTGATATTTTTTTCTGCCTCGAAAAGAAAAGGTAATATCAATTAAATTAATTTTGGTAGTCAATTCAATAAAAAGTTGACCAAAAGTTTATAAGATTCGATTAGTCTCCTAAAAATTTAAAAAAATATTATTTATACATTACAAAAAATTATCAACAATAATTTTCAAGTTTATAAATATAATCAACAGCGTTTTCATCAATCACTAGAATATAAAACTACCTTCTGGGATTTAAGCATTCGATATAGTTACAACAATAGATAAAAATGGAAAAATAAAATAATCAATCTTCAATGAAATTGTACTTACAAATGAGCTTTTATATACGATTTGGAATCGCAAAGAAAAAAATGTTGAATCAAATCAACTTCACCACCTTTTTTACAATATTTAGGAATATTTAAAACTGTGATCGCCTACACAACATCCCAATTGTAGAAGTAGAATTATATACTTTTCTTTTTTATTTATGCCCATAGATCTGATATTCTTTGATGCTTTATTTTGTCAATTTAATGTTTGAAAAGTACTATCCATGAAATAATTGTATTTTGATTTTCGAGTTGGGGGAATTTTGAGCTTAGCTTTTTTGTAATTTGTTCTACTGCTTGCTATGATAAATTTTGGGCAGAGGTCATGCTTGTAGGGGTGGTGTAAAGGTGGAGGTGGTTGATGACGGTGAAACTGTGGTGGTTAGTTGGGTGGTGGTGGGATGAGGAAGATGACGGTGGCAGTAGGTTGTGGTGGGGGTGAAGGATGAAGGGTTTAGGGATTGGGGGGGAGGATGGTGAGAGATGAAGGGGTGTTTGGAACTTTGGGGGTGGAAGAGAAGTGGTTTTTTTTATATCTAATATTCCTCTCACTTTTAGAAAATGTCAACTAACCCCCTTAAAATTATGGGAGTCAAATTCGATGAAAAAGACCAAAATAGCCCTTAAATAACTCACGTGAGCGGCACGTGTTATGCTGTTCGTTAGATTTTTAACGGTTCATCCAAAATTACACCTGATTGCTGTAGGTGTTAATGCCCTAGGCCTATAGAGATAGACCTTTATGTAATGTCATTGTTTATTTATATATGAGATTGCTTCTTTGATTATTATATGTGTTTGCATGTTTAGTTATAATAATCGTGTCCCTAGTACTTATGAAGCACTAGTATGAAGTCTAATGGATAATCATGTGATGATTATATGCATGGAGATGCACATTATATTCATGGGTACTTGTTAGAGAACAAGGTACTGGACTTGACCCA
The DNA here is from genome assembly GCA_022495995.1 of Adenophora triphylla var. japonica. NCBI lineage: Eukaryota > Viridiplantae > Streptophyta > Magnoliopsida > Asterales > Campanulaceae > Adenophora > Adenophora triphylla. The sequence goes on from JAFEMH010000073.1 coordinate 299,479, forward strand.
TTATGAGATTTATGTCATAGTCATATGTCATAATTAAATCTCATATAGTCATATCATTGATATCCTTTGACCTGAGATTATCATCGTCTTCCGCTCGATGAATATCATGTTTGATATAGTTTAACGTTTTCTTTAACCGGATGACAATAAGGGCTATCATTGGCATGGTATGATTCTTGTTGGGAAGAATGATAAGTCAAGATGGAAATTGTCCCTCGTAAAGAGAGATGTTTGCTAGGCCACTCGTAAGTAAGATTGATGTAGTGCATGGCCATGCCCAAATGAATTAATGTGATTAATATCATTCGATTAATCAATTTACTTGGTAACGAGAAAGCATTGAACAATATGAGTTGACGTGGACCATGACTCATGTTCAATATAACATCGTGTGACAATGGGATTGTGATATGTTCTATGTAGGAAAATCGAACTTGATATTATACTATTTGGGTAGGCATGATGGCTTGCTAGAGTCCGCTCATGTCTTATGAGGATCGATGTGATCGGACTCATTGCCAACATAGTATGGTCCTATGGGGTCACACGCATCGAACGAATTGTCAAAAAATGAAGAAAATGGGTTTTCTGTGCTCAGGGGACGACTCGTCCCCATGACTGAACCAAGTCGTGCCTTATGAAGGGACGCCAGGATCAGTGGGGGTGTCCTGAGGGACGACTCGTGCTCTGGGGCACGAGTCGTGCCCAAAGGGACGACTCGTCCCGTGAGCAAAGCCAAGTCGTGCCCTATGAGGGGACGCCAGAATCAGTGGAAGGTCCCAAGGGGACGACTCGTGCCCTGGGGGACGAGTCGTCCCGTCGGGCCTGGACTGATACGTAAATGACCTAATTTTAGGGTTTTCGCAAAGGGCTTTTATTTGTAACGTATAAATAGTTGCCCCTAGTTGCCCTAGCCGTCAATTAGAACGTTTTGGCTTGAGAGAAACACCAAGAGTGAGAGATTTCAATTGAGAATTGAGAATCAAACACCACCAAATCCATTGTTCTTCATTGATTGAAAGGTGTTTCAATCAATAGGATCTAGCAATCCTCCTAGAAGAGTTCTAGGGTTCGTTCTTCGCGTGGATACACATAGAGGATCTTCGCTTGTCAAGATCTTTAGTTCGTGATTCCCGTTCGTTCATCAAGGATTAACAAGGTCGTTCAATCTGGAGTCGGGTCAAGTTTATCAAAGGCAAAAGCATTCAAGGTTGGTATTTCTATTTCATCTTTTTCTTAATTAATCATCTAGAACGGATTCTAGGGCTTGGGGTTTTTCGAGTTATTGCATTATTCCGCTGCGCATGGACCCTCGAAACCCAACAGCAACAAAAAGACAAACTCAATAACCAACTTGTAACAAATGCAAATTCGATAACCAATTAAAACATCTCGACAAACTCAGGTAACTAAAATGCAATTTCCCTATAAAAAAAGCACCAATATATATATTGTAACGACCCAGAATTTCCTTTATATAATAATATTCATCAATATGAATAAATACCCAAAATAGGGTCCCAACGGATACTAAACATTTAAATATTCAAATCCAACGGTAACTTAATATTCAAATTTATTCAACCCAACAGTAACTAAAGTAATAAACGTTACATAAGTGCGGAAGTATCAAATGTAACGACTAGTAAAACCTACTAGCTTTATTTAAACTAAACTAACATTCTGGTTCGTCGATAAATCTTCTATAACTCTTCATTGATCGCCGTCTTTCCTACAACGATCTTCCATCCTTATTCCCATACCCGGAGGAAAAATAAGAATGAAGGAATGAGCGAAAGATGCCCAGTAAGTCATTACGTGATCTCCTTGAAGTTATGAGGAGATGACCTGAATGACGGTTCAATCGAAGCATTTCAACGAAAGGTTATCACAATAAAGTTCAATCGAGGAAGTGTGGCATTACAATTCCATATTTTAATTGGTATTCAGGATATACCCTACATTGAGTAATTTTTATCCGATCATCTGTTTGATGTCGAGTGCGCATAAAAGTATATTAAGACAAGTACGTAACACATATCATACAAGTCCAATATCATTTCATATGATCTTGACATGCATGTACATTCATACAAGTCTAACATATAGTGCATTCATATTAAACAAGAATACACATAAGCAAAGTCAATACTTTAGATATCCATGAACAATACATATCATAGATAAGATTTCCAAAAGACGCTTCATGTCCAGGGAATATTTTTATAAAACACTATCGCCACATGATAGTATAATTTTGAAAAGACTCGATAGAGTTTCCAAAGAATCGATACACAAAGTGTTTAGGAACGTAATTCCTTACCTTAGCTTGCTTCCTTTGCACTTCTGGTATAACCTACAGTCATGCAAAGATGTCATTTTAGGTACAAGTAATTGTTTATTACTTCTTATGTACCCTAGTTGATTTATCTTTAGTTAACTTATGAGTTGCTTTTAGACTCATCTTACTAGTTAACTATCTTTCTATTCTAGGTACATTCCTAAAATATTATCCTTCTATTTTAGGTAACTTTCCTAAACTAGTAACCTTCTATTTAAGTATCTTCCTTAAATAGTATCTTTCTTATTTTAGGTAACCTTCCTAAAATATTTACCTTCTATTTAAGTATCATTCTTAAATAGTATCTTTTCTATTTTAGGTAACCTTCCCAAAATATTTACCTTCAATTTAAGTATCATTCTTAAATAGTATCTTTTCTATTTTTGGTAACCTTCCCAAAATATTTACCTTCTATTTAAGTATCATTCTTAAATAGTATCTTTTCTATTTTAGGTAACTTTCCTAAAATATTTACCTTCTATTTAAGTATCATTCTTAAATAGTATCTTTTCTATTTTTGATAACTTTCCTAAAATAGTGACTTTCTATATTTGGAACTTTTCAATTATTCTTGGGCTTACACTTCTTGCCTTTATTCTATTTTGGTTCTTCTTCTTTAACCTTTAAAAGTCTTTCTTTCTTTAGAAAGTTACTTTTAAGATCCTCTACTTTGAGTGTTTACAAAAAGTCCCTTCATCTTTCATGAAATTATAAAGTGGTCCTCAACTTTTGAATATTTACAAAATAGTCCCTCAACTTTTGGGTATTTGCAAAATAGTCCCTCAACTTTTGAATATTTGCAAAACAGTCCCTCAACTTTTAAATATTTACAAAACAGTTCCTCAACTTTTAAATATTTGCAAAACAGCCCCTCAACTTTTAAATATTTGCAGTTTGGTCCCCCAGAAGCTTTGGACTTTGCAGTTTAGTCCTTCAGTTAACTGTCCAGCAGTTTACTGACTGGAAAGTCAGAATTTTAACTGTTTCAGCTTTTAAAAACATTCAGTTTGGTCCTTTTCAGTTTGAAAACTAACTGAAACTTTTCAAGATAACCCAAAAGCTTAACGAATTAAACAAAAACCTATCCAAACACCCTTAGGGCCAATCAGCCGAACCTAAACAGGTTCACATCATTGATTTGATTTTTCTTTTCACTTTCTAAACATTAACCAAATAATTTAATTCATCTACTCATTAATCAAAACAATTTTAAATACATTAATTGTTTTAAATCTACATTCTTTTTATTCTAAATTCAAGAAGAATTTTGGGTTATGATTATATTGTTATAACATTCAATTCCCCATTATTCTAATCCTCAAGCTATCTATTAACTTCAAGATTTAACATTTAAAACCCTAAGAATGATCATCCTAGAACAAATATACTTTTAAATCTTCAAAAAATCATAACTAATTCAATATTACTCCGAATTGAATGAAACGAAAACTAGAATTTAGAGTTTTACATTACCTTGATTGTGGTTAAGAAAGATTGACCAAAGAAGATCAAAATCCGGCTGATCTCCTCTCTCTTCAGTTCGGCCGCCCCTTAGCAAATTAGGGTTTTTAATTTTTTTCTTTTCTTTGTGAATTATGGAATTATGGAATAAAATTAGGAGAGTTTGAGTTTAAATAGTGTAGGCTTAGGTTTTACTAGCCCTATTAGGAAAAGGCTTCTTAACCTATTGGGTTTTGATTTCCTTATCGAGCCCATTTAATCCTTTCTTAAATTGGCCCACCTAATTAAGTCCAAGTCCACCACAATTAAATAATCAAGTATTATTTTATTTTTCTAATTAAAATAATACTAAGGAAATAAATAAAAAAAAATCGGGTCTTTACATATATTGTCTTCTTTTTATCTGAAATTTGATTGTCCTAACATATGGTGTTAATGACATCCTTGGAATCAAAACTCTCTTCCACATATTTCTAGCATTTACACCCATGTGTTAAACATACATATAATTATTTGACAAATTAATTAAAAAGAATGTATAAATATTTATAAGAACAATGCATAATTTAAGAAAATATGATTTGAAGAAACTAATTCATCGTATTAATACAGTAATAATAAACGATTTTGAAAAACAAACAAACATACATTTGATTCACTTTGACAAAAAAAATTGAAAATTTTGAGTGTTTCAAAGAAAACCTTTAAGTTGTAATTAAAAGTATTTTAATGATGATACATTAATAATTAATAATTTATATTTTTTTCCAGTAACTAAATTTATTGCAAATTTTTTGTTTATGTACAATTAAAATGATTGTTTTGGTTAAAATCGTCAAATAAAAATCGGGTATGGATTGCATATATATTATTCCCCTGTCACACATTAACTTACAAAAATTCATGTTTGAAAATTCACTTATTAATTTTGTAACTTCATTCCTTATCACTTTTATTTATATTTTAAAATTTTCCATAATATTTTAGATAATAATCATATTTTGAGTTGGATATTTCAAAAATATTTATAGCTTAATTTTTAACATAAAATCTTAAATGAAATATCAAAAGTAAAAAATAATAAATTATTAACTTATAATCTCCGATAATTATAATATGTTAACTCATTTATTTTAAGTAAATATTATGGTGGAGTTTTTATATCTAAGTTTAAATTTTAAACTTAGAATTAAGCCTTTTTTTGTCCTTAATTTTTATTCTAAAATTTATATGCAATACTTTTGAAAGAGTTGTTCTTACAAAAAATGCGTTTTTGTTAAACTGGCACCGAGTGACAAAGTCCCAGTGCATGTGTAACAAAGTGCCAGTGTGACAAAGTGCCAGTGCATGTGTAACAAAGTGCCAGTGAAAAAAGTGACAGTAACAGTTTAACAAAGTGCCGGTGTAAGCAAAGAGTCAGTGCATGTGTAACAAAGTGTCAGTGTAAAAAGTGTCAGTGCCAGTTTAACAAAGTGCCAGTACACTAACACTGGCACTTTGTTAAACTGGAACTGACGCTTTTTACACTGGCACTTTTATATACATGAACTAGCACTCTTCACACTGACACTCTGTTACACTAACACTGACACTTTGTTACACTAACACTGGCCCTTTGTTAAACTAACACCGACACTTATTTTACACTAACACCGGCACTTTGTTACATTAACACTGACACTTTTTTACACTAACACCGGCACTTTTTTACACTGGCACTGGCACTTTGTTACACATGCACTGACACTGAGTTTCTGGACAAAGAGAGCTTTTAACTGTCACTTTTTTAAACGTGCACTGATACATTTTTACCATAACCCTAACCCTGGCAATTGAATGCTCATCCATTTTTATACCCCAAAGATGAAGAGGGAAACGACAAAGGTAATTCAGTATTGTTTTGTCACAATAGCATACACGCACTAACAGTGTGTGAGAGATAGATAAAGGGAAAGAGAAAAAAAAAGGTAGTTTCCAGTATCTCTCTAGTCCGTCCGTCCGTCGGTCCGACCCAACATTCGTGTGTGATATCGAAGCCATCTGGGCGAATTGAATTGGTGGTTTCTTGTTGAATTCGACAGAGGGTTAATTAGGTTTCGATTTGATTATTGATTTGGGGCCGGATAATCAAATAGACCACATATGGGATGAAGCATCTACAGATGGGATGGACGCATGCGACGGATTTTACGGTAATTTTAAAACCCGTTTTTTCATAAGCTTATGAAAAAATGCGTTTTTTACAAAATTTTGGCCTTTTGAAATAAGCAATTCTATTTAATGACACATTTCCTATTGTTTGCTTCAAAAATTACAACATTTGTGATGTAGATAGAGATTACACATTTGCCCTTTATAGTGGCACTTTTGGGAGCAAAAATTGACTATCTTGCTTATACATGCGTGTGTTCAATGATTGTTAAGTTTAAGAGCAGTTTGTTATGTTATGCTCAATTTGAATTTGAAATGGATATTCTTCTTGTTTTATTACTATTCTTCCTCTCGTCTCCAAATAAGGTTTATGCATTTTTCTTTTTGATGTCTCATAATAATAAGTTTCATGTTTTGCTTTATTTTCAAAATAACAAAAAAAAAAATTGTTTAGACAAATATGTCCTCATTCTTTTTGGGCAGTTGCAAAAAAAAAAAAACATGCTATTAGAACGAGGAGAAAGTATTTTGATATCATTATTCTTAATTTTTTTGATTGGCACACATAATCGTACTAAGAATGGTGTGAAACAAATAAAAATTTCAGCTAAATACAGAGGAAAATGACAGTAAATGCCCTCGTCAGCATTAGCGGAAAATCAAATGCACTCCTAAATTTATATTCATGACAATATCTAACAAAAAAGAAACACAATTTATATCAATATGTTAAGTTGCATGGACATAGTATCTAAAACTCATCCAAATTCATCATTTTAAACTTCATAGTATTAGAATTCTGTACCGACTTGTACTCCGATGGGGCCTTTCAATTATTTTACCAATAAATATATGTACAAAAATTAAATAGAATTAATCAAGGGTACAATACGTCCAGGTCACGTTGGACAAACCTCGTCGATAATAATGGAATAAATAGATTAGAGGCAAGGTCTTAGTCTCCATCCTTGTACATCTTGTCAATGACTTTCTGCATGATGAAGCAAAGCGATTAGAAAGAGACCATTGGTAGTTATCTCAATTTTCTTACGGTCATTGAGTTTTTTAAAGTTAAATGAAATGAACTAATGATTATCCCTCCATCCTAAAGGGTATTTATGTACATTTTCACTAAAAATGCTTAAATTGTCTCTAAAAATATTAAAGTACATACTCATTTTGGGATGGATGAGCAATTGAATTATTGTTCTAGGTTAACTTTTCAAAAATAAAAATGGATTACTTTTTGGGACCAAGGAAATGAAATATATTCCCGATCTTTCAAAGAAAAAGAAAATGATGTGCGCAAGACAGTTCCAAATAGAACTACTTAGTCACTAGAAAGTTATGTTAAATATAAAGGAAATAAAAAAGGCCAAGTAGAAAACCTAGGAGAACAATTATAACCCCCCCCCCCCCTCCACCCCAACAACAATAAATCCCACATTAAAAAATAAAGTTACAAATTTTATACCTTTGATTTGTCCCATACAAAAAAGTTAGTGCAATATTATAAATGAAACAGTACAATACTAAAAAGTTTGAGTTGAAAAATGGTTTCTTTATACATTCATTTTGAGACGGACGGACGGAGTAGTAATTTATAACAATGAGTTTAATATGCATGCCAAAGTGAGAAACAACATGCCTTGAAGTATCATTATAGAAATGAGTTAAGTGGTAGTATTTAAGCAACCAGAGTCTTTTCTTCTTATATGTGGGTGTTAGAAGGTCGCGGCCCATGCCGAACATCACGGGGACAAGGTGAATAGCTTTGATGAATTCAAAGCCTTCAACTGCCAATGCCAACAAGAAAGCTAACTTACCTTTTCTCCTTTTCAATCTTTGTAAGCGATCCGAGTATGTACTCTTTCACAAGGAAAATGACTTCCGAATTTCTTTTCCTCAAAACATTTTCCGGAATTTACTTCTTAACACCCTCCCACCACCCACCTTCCCAATCCCCACCTTTACCCCTAACCACTACCGAAACACCTAACCCCACCCCCAACCCCAACCACCCACCGTAAAAAAAATTACTCATTCAGATTATCTTTTAAAAACTCCCCACCGCCCCGACCCACCACTCCCCCTCCAGCCAATTTTTTTTTACTCATATTAAATTTATTTTTTAACAACTCCTATTAAATTTATTTTTTAACAACTCCTATTAAATTTATTTTTTAACAACTCTCCTGCCGCCGCCCCCCTTCCTAACCACCCAACTCCCCCCCCCCGGGAAATATTTTTCTTAGATTTATCAAATACATGAAAATGCTTTTTGATTTTCCTTGCTTACTACAAATTGTAAATTTGCTATTCATCGTAAAGTAATTAACAAACATCAATGACAACGAAATAAAATATCTGCAATCAACTTTGGCAAACACAAAAATTGAATCAAAATTGAAAAACTTTCTCAAAAGATATGGCATGTGCAAGAGAGATTAGTGGACTAACCGTAATGCTTGTGATGTCATATCAACTATCTTAACAGAATTCTCCATTAAATACCTCTTCAATAGATTCAGAACTGCTATTACAAGTTCTGATATGACCATTTCCATGTAAAAATTGGAATCGCTAGCAATACTATTAAGAGTTCGGCAAACATCTCTAGAGAGATGATCTAGAGAGATGGAAAACAACATGGTGGTGATCCCCGAAGCCAATTTGTCATCAATATAAAAACAAGACAAAACACAATACCCCTTAGCATATAATATGAGAGAATGCAGAAAAATAATGGGGGGGGGGGAATTAAGGGTGAAAACGGCTCAAAATTGTATCTTCGATATAAAATCAGACACCAATGCTCCAACCTGTTCCTTCCAGACAGAAAATTGAGTACCCCACGAGGGTGACCGACCTCTCTACAGGCTTCACCCAACTCAAGGCAGGTACTGGCATTGATAGTGAATACAAAATTATGGAAAAATTGTGATTTTTTAGGAATGCAGAGAGGTGATACGGACTAATAATGACTTACGGAGATGCCAATTCAGATGGCTTAAATATTGCAGCACATCTAGCAGCCAAGGAAGGAGCAACTTTCCATGTTCCCATCAACAAAGGTAATTCCTACAACATGAAATAAAGAGCAGTATATATTCCAATCTCAGTCTAAATCCATCATCAACATTGTTTGCATTAATGATGCGGTTGATTTAACAACTAGAATCATCATTAAAGCATACCCGATTGGTTAGAATGGAAAGCGGAAAACTTATATTTAACATCATATGCAACCCTCCTTTAAAAAACACCATATGCAACCCTTGTAGAGCTGCTCTCTGTAAATGCAATCGGTCAAACATTTAAGAATCACTTTAGCGACAAGCTCGGAAGCCTAGTACATGTTACAGGACTACATGACAAGCAAAAGTAAAGATTGCTAATTGCATGAGATAAGTGAAATGGACCTTGTCAACATGGACACCAATGGAGCATGGGTTCTAGACCAAATCCAATTAGAACATTGAGTACATCAGGAGGGAGACCGACCTATCCACACACTTCACCTAAGTCGAGGCAGATACTAGCATTGGACAGTAAATAATAAATATATACTCCCTCTGTCCCTAAATGAATGTTCAAGTTCCATTTTAAGGGACATTTACGAAAATGTTAACTTAAGCGTTTTTAGTTACACAAGTGCATAAGAACCCTTGAGGACATTCATTTTGGGACAATTTTTTTTTTTTTGAAAAATTGGATATTCATTTAGAGATTGAGTGAGTACATTTTTAGGAATTATAAAACTGATATTGATTAGTCACGACTTATAGAGATGCCAATTCGGACGGCTTAAGTACTGCAGTACAACCAGCATAGTACGGTTGTCTGGATACAGCAACTAGAAGAAGTATTCCGACAAGTTGACTTGACTACAAAACTAGTAAAGCAAAAGCTTCCCACCAACTTTTAGGCTTCTTGTTAAGTTGGGCACTCTTACCATGGTTTCCATAAGCAAATACAAAAGATATAGGAACAACGAGAACATTATCCAGAAGCAATATATGTGTCACTATCCTTTTTGGTCCATCCCCAAATAAGTGTCGTGTTTCTAAATGAGGAAATATTTTCATTACTATTTTACCATGGTACAAGCAATATACAAACAAGCAAGTCACATTCCATGAAAACATTTTAAAGCATTGATAAGTATGCTAGGAATTTATGATGGGATGGAGGGAGTAATGGCTAAGAATAGATAAGTCAAATTGAAGTAAAGGAAATTATAGAGAAATGAACAATTATCGCCTCGGGGACAAAAACAAAAATCTGTACAATCCCAAATCAGAATGTATTATATACTCATATATCATATATGCTTTATTGATTGAGATAAGGAAGAAAGTGGGTACTGATGATTTATTCGGGTGGCGGGTGGCGGGTGGCGGACTGTTTTTTCTGAATATGCTCGCTACACTCGCTGTCAATGAATAGCTGCCATAAAGGTATACGGATCGCCATGCATCCTCTAGCAGACCTCTCGAGGATTGGAGTAGAAAGTAGGTTGGTGATAATAGTGGCTTTGTGGGAGTGGTTGATGATCTTTTTATTGGCAACGACAAGATAGTAATAGATATGGGATTGCCGATTTTGGCTGGGTACTAGGTACTCCAAAGTACAACTACAATGCCTAAAAAACACTGCTACAATGCCTAAAAACACTGCTACAATGCCTTCCTGAAACACACAAAATATAAATATAACTGTACCTCATAAAAATAACGGAAGAGAATAAACAGACATTCACTTGGGGAGTCGACAACAATTAGGTGTGCCTTTGTTTGAGATGGTTGCATGAGCCATGACGCAGATTAAATATGAGAATGCTACACATCAAACAAGAAGAGATCATAACATAATGAAACGCAGAGGCATTGATGAGAAATATTTCACAAGGAATGGGTGTACGTACTAGAAGGGATATGATATGGATTAGAAGTTGTAGGTCAAGTCATCTTTAATTTTATGCATTCTGGAACAATAGCCACTAATGCAAATTAACCATTACGTTATCAGGTGTTGATTCATGAAGGTCAAACAGAGGACATGCTAATACCTATGAACTTTGTAAATAGTGATCTATAACATACATATTAATTACTAATTTTCGTGCTACTCCTGCTCTAAGAGAGCAGTAGAGAATTAAATTAGAAACATTCTTACCAGTTGCTTCTTAAGAATGCCAGCTTTCATATCATAATTGCATGAACTCCTGATAAGGATGGGGCCTCACCCGCTAAACATTCCAGTGCCATGGAAAACATCTTACGTCAGTACATACTTACGTGTCAATGCCAACATCATCAGACACAACTATCGGACTCTTTCCACCAATCTCCATCGTGTAACATGCAGCAAAAACAAGCATAGCATGAAGGTGAAACACATCATTCTGAGATTATGCTATGGTATCATATGATTTTTAATATTACATAGGCAATTATACGTGCATATCTAGGGTTTCTATAAAACACTCTCTCTCTCTCTCTCTCTAAACCGCATAAAAAACTTGAGAATTGAGCTGCTCTCTGTAAATGCAATCAGTTCAACAATAAAGAATCACTTTAGCGACATGCTCGAAAGCCTAATGCATGTTACAGAACTACAAGACAAGCAAAAGTATAGATTGCTAATTGCATGAGACAAGTGAAATGGAACTTGTCAACATGGGCATCAATGGAGCACCGGCTTCTGGACCAAATCTAGTTAGAATAATGAGTATCCCAGGAGGGAGAGCGGCCCCTGTACACACGTCACCCAACTCGAGGCATGTACTGTCATTACACAGCAATTAATGAAAATATCAAAAAATAGTTATAGTTGGGAATGCAGAAACTAGATACCGACCAGTCACGACTTACAGAGATGTCAATTCGGGTGAGTTAGTACCCACAAACTGCATATGAAAAACATGAAATTGAGAAGAAACGTGAACACAAACATGCCATTCTATCCAGCCACGTAATACCTTCAAAAGCTGAGTTGCAACACTCATGACATTGCTTCCTGTGGCGCTGCTCCTTGTAAATGCAATCTGTCAAACAATGAAGAATCATTTTAACGACACGCTAAGAAGCCTAACGCTTGTTACAGAACTACATGACAAGAAAAAGTACAGATTGCCATTGGATAAGAGAAATGAACCTTGTCAACAGGGGATGCGACACCAATGGAGCACTGGCTTCTGGACCACTAAGTAAAGGAAATTTGTTGTTTCTCAACACCAATTTACCTGGCCACTACTAACCACAGGGCCTAGCCTACAACCTTCTGATCTTCTTGGTCCACTTGGCAAGTTTGTCTAAAAACACTGCAACAATGCCTTCCTGAAACAAAGGCACAAAATATAAATGTAATTGTACCTCATAAAAAATACGGAAGGAATACCAGACATTCACTTGGGGAGTCAACAACAATCAGGTGTGCCTTTGTTTGAGATTGTTGCATGTGCAAATTAAGTATGAAAATGTTACACGTCAAACAATCAGGTGTGCCTTTGTTTGAGATGGTTGCATGAGCCATGATGCAGATTATGTATGATAATGTTACACATCAAACAATAGATTATAACATAATGAAACACAGAGGCATTGATGAGAATAATGTCATAAGGAAAGGGTGTACTAGTAGAGATATGACATGGATTATAACTTGTAGGTCAACCATCTTAAATTTTATGTATTTTGGAACGATAGGCTATAATGCAAATAAATCATACGTTATCAGGTGTCGATTCACGAAGGCCAAACAAAGACATGCTGATACCTATGAGCTTTGTAAATAGTGATCTAGAATATACATGCTAATTTTTGTGCTACTCCTGCTATAAGAGGGCAGAAGAGAAGTAAATGAGAAACATTCTAACCAGATGCTTCTTAAGAATGCCAGCCATCAGATCATATAATTGAATGAACTCCAAATAACGTAAGGGACCTCACCCGCTAAACATGCTAGTGCCATGGAAAAGACAGCCCTACCTGCACCCCATGGTCCCTATCCTCACACAGAGAAACCAGAATCTAGTGCGTTCTACCTTTTGATAGGATGGATCATATTACACCACCATAATCAATTAAAATGTCTGTTCACCAGCTACTACTTGATAATCCTCTACATAGATCAACATGCTTTCTTCTTGTTTGTAACCAAAACATAATAAAGCAAATATTGTTAAAAATTGAGGCATTCTACACATGCATTGTTCTCCACATAATTTAAGTCCACAAGTTTAATGTACATAATACCTCCACCCTTAAATGAGTGCCAATCTTGCTCTTTGCACAGAACCAAGCAAGCAAAATTTCGTAAAGTAGATCAAGTCTAGGAATCAATTTGGCCAAGCAACCGCACACTTAGGTGACACTGATAAGAGAACTGAAAAAAATCAAAGGTCAGAATCATATGCTGACCAAGGTAGTATAATACAGAAACAAACATTTAACCAAATGCTGATTATTTATGAAAAACTATAAACAACAGTTACATGCAATATACAATAAAAAGATTTCGAGAAATAAACAGCAAAATTAGAAATCAAGCAGATATGCAGAACCTTATCACAAATCATTGACATAAATAATCGAAATAAAACTTGCAAGTGTTTGACCAACAGAGATTAGATAGACCATTAGAGGAAAACTAAAGGAAAAATTCTTCTAGGGCCCCTCTGTCCAGATTTTTTTCCCCTTAAAGAAACCTTTTTTTTTTAAATTCCAAATAAAGAGTTATCCCCATTTTAAAATTCCCCCGACACCCCCAGCTCCTCCTATCTTTCATCTAGTCACGTCATTTCCTTCCTCCTCCCATTTTTTATCTCTTACAGTTCTCTCTCTCTAAACACACACACACACAGTTTTTCTCTTTCTCCAAACTCTCACCGGCGCCTTCATCATCTCCGTCCGACGATCGGCGATCTCCATTTTTCTGGATCTCCATCCATTTCGCATCCATTTCGGTGTACCTGACCCGCCTCCATTTCGCCAAATCTATGACCATAAAAGGCTAGATCTACAATATCTCCGGCCAGATTTACATTCCGGTTAAATCTACATCTTCTCCGGCGAGCCTTTTCATCTTCTCCGGCGAGCCTCTTCATCTTCTCCGACGAGCCTCTTCATCTTGGTCTTTCCCCATCTCATATAGCTGCAACAGTGTTAAATATACTCGGACAAACAAGACAAGCTTTGGAGGTTATGACTTAGAAGATGCCTAAATCCTATGATGCACGGATACGTCACCCAGACATCGTATCGCGTATCCGATACGTATCGGATACGGATACGCTTGAAATACGCCAAATACGGACACGTTTACCCAAAAATTGGAAAAATTGGAAATCGAAACGACGAAATCGAAACGTTACCTTGTACTATTTGAAAACTCCATTCGATCGTTCGCGAACCCTAGCCTTGCTCCGTCCTAGCGATTGCCTTCTTCAAATCGATTTGCTCCAAGCGAGTCGCCGTCGCCGTCGCCTACCTTCTTCAAATCGATTTGCTTCGATCGAGTCGCCGTCGCCGTCGCTAGCCGAGGTAAGTCGATTTTCAATTTTTTCTTTTTCTCTGTTAATTTGCAATTTGCAAACTGCAATTTTCAATTTTTTTTCTCTTTCTCTGTTATTGCAAAGAAAGTGACGACAAAATGTGTTATACTTTTCTTGCTTATATTGTTTTATATTTATATTTTGGTCCTTATATTTTTTTAAATTTACATGTTGGTCCCTGTACTTTTAATATTTACATATTAACCCCCCGTACCCGTATCCTATATTTTTCAAAAATGCCGTATTCCCGTGTCCCGTATCTGCGTATCCGTATCCCCGTATCCGTATCCGTGCAACATAGCCTAAATCTGCCAGGTTTTATTCCCTGTTCAATTGATGAAATTCAGTGGAAAAAATAGGATTGGCTATAGAAAGAGGCTCAAGCCAAACACATTTGAAACTCACATTGCTTGGATCCTCTGTTAGATTGACTTATTTAACATATGAAATAAAAAATTGTCGAGAATATATGAAATCAAATATTGTTGTGATCATCTACGTAAAAATTTCACTTTATTAGAGATTCCCCTATCTTGATATATTTTCTTTTTGTGACAAGTGTTACTTTCAGCTATGGAGGTGTTGCATAGAGGGGAATTTTGATTTGTTTATTTAGTGGAACAAATCATAAGTTAAATAACAGAGCTTTGTAGAACTTCTCTTCATTTAGTTTTTGGGTGCTTAAGAACTTACCATTTGAAGATAGTGCAGAATGGGTCATATTGGCATATTAGGCTCCACTATTCTAATGCTTCTCCTTCCATAAATGAATATTGAAAAAAATTCATATTTGATCTTGATCAACAACAAATTTGAAATGTTTTTCGACATTCATTTAAGAACGGAAAGGATGGAGTATTTATTTTCCTTGATATGACAAAATTAGATGGGGTTTCTTGAATTGGTGGGTCGATCTCAAAGATCTCAAGTCCTTGTGATTATATGGTTGGTGGGTCATGCTATACTTTGAAGATCGAGACTTGGGTTCAAGTCGCTTGGCAAAACAGTCTTATAAGTAACATTTTATGACTTACTAAAAAAGTCTTATATGTTACTTATAAGACTTTTTAAAAGTCTTATAAGTAACTTATAAGACTTTTTTTATTAAGTCTGAAGTAAAAAGACTTATTTAAAAAAGTCTTATAAGTTACTACTTATAAGACTTTTTTACAACATAGTTCTCAATGTTCAAATAGGTTTTTAAAAAGTCTTATATGTTACATATAAGACTTATTAATAAGTCTTATAAGTAACTTATAAGACTTTTTAATACGTCATATAAGTAAAAATACTTATTAAAAAAAGTCTTATAAGTTACTACTTATAAGACTTTTTTACAACATAGTTCTCAATGTTCAAATAGGTCTTATAAGTAACGTATAAGACTTTTTAAAAAGTCTTATAAAAAGTCTTATAAGTTACTTATAAGAATTTTTAAAAAGCCTTATACGTTACTTATATAAAGACTTTTTTTTAAAGTCTTATATGTTACTTATAAGACTTTTTAAAGTAGTCTTATAAGTAAAAAGACCTATTAAAAAAAGTCTTATAAGTTACTACTTATAAGACTTTTTTACAACTTAGTTCTCAATGTTCAAATAGGTCTTATAAGCAACGTATAAGACTTTTTAAAAAGTCTTATAAGTTACTTATAAGACTTTTTAAAAAGTCTTATATGTTACTTATATAAAGATTTTTTTAAAAATCTTATGTTACTTATAAGACTTTTTAAAGTAGTCTTATAAGTTAATTATAAGAGTAATTCGTTGTTATTATTGAAAATTTTGATTTTTTTGGTTGAAAAAATTGTCTTATAAGTCAATTATAAAAGACAAAGTAGTCTTATAATTATAAGAGTTGTAAATATAATTATGAGAGTAATTCGTTGTTATTATTGAAATTTTTAATTTTTTTGGTTGAAAAAATTGTCTTATAAGTCAATTATAAAAGACAAAGTAGTATTATAATTATAAGAGTTGTAAATGTATAAATTATGAGAGTAATTCGTTGTTATTATTGAAATTTTTGATTTTTTAGTTGAAAATTTTAATTTATAAGTCAATTATAAGAGAACTTATAATTATAAGAGAACTTATAAGTGTTGTAAATGTGTAAATTATGAGATTAATTTGTCGTTAATATTGATTTTTTTTTTAATTTTTTTGGTTGAAAAAATTAAACTGAAACTATTCTGAATCTAATGACTGATTTAAAATACTTGAATGTCTAGTGACCAATATTTAATTCCCAAAGTTTCAGTGACTAAAGTATAATTTTCTGTTTTTGAATTGAAATCAGTCCCCTGGAATATGAACGTAAAATGAATGACGCGTACAAAATTAAAATATGGATATTTTTGTCTTTTAATAGTGAGAGGTGTGTGAGGAATTACTAAAAGGTCATTTCTTAAAATGGGTTTAAATCTCACATGAGGGGCCCTAGAAGAAGTAGGCCAAAACTAAACATGAAGGGAAACTGAATATTTGGACAAACGGAAGGAAAAAGACATGAAGAAGATATTTTTAGTTCAAAGATTCTTCAGCATCTCAAATTCTATTACTGTTGTATAAATTCTAATAGTTCAGCTATGCTATCCGTAAATGTGGAAAGTTAATACATCTTCTTTTCAGATTTTTGCAAAGTTTCCCTAAACACGAAATTCATGTTTTACCATCATAGTACGCAGTAATAGACAGAATATACTGATAGACTGAAAAATTAAATATTGAACTACAACCAAAATGAGTTTATTTTCAAATTGAGCAATTAGAGACACGCAGAGGGAAGCCACGAATGATAAATACAAGGGGATTTACCAAACTGATGAGATCATGGCTTCAGAAAAACTGAAATTCATAGGTCGGATATAATGTTGAATTACTCATGTCCATACCTCGATGATAAACCTCTCACAGGAATTAAATGCTATTAAAGCATGGTGACCCCTTACATTGAAAGTATCCACTGGTTGAAGGATCTGTTCATTAGTTAAGTAAAATCATTAGTTCTCATAGTATACAAAATCGAAAATGACATCATAGGCTTCCAAAAGTAAGCAAGAAAGGGAGATTTTACAAAATGGATGCTGAGCAGTCCATCACGGGAAATAGAGTTACTTTGAAGTTAAAAAATGACTAGTGGAGTTGTACAATTATACCAAAACTAACAAGTACTTGTATCATATTTTTCCACTACCTAGCTGATGCCATTCTGCCATCAATATTAAAACAAGACAAATTTTCCGCTTAGAATATAATATGAGAGAATGCAGAAAAATAATGGGGAAATTATGGGTGAAAACAGCTCAAAATTGTACCTTCAACATAAAATCAGACACCAATGCTCTAAAATTACTTGTTCCTTTCAAATTAAACTACACATACAAATTAGTGTCCAAACCACACATATAATTTCATTGTCTCGATGAAACTAAGCATGTCCGAAAAATGTCATCTTCATTCTTCTCTCCCGTAACCCATGAATAATTTATTAAACAGTGCTTTTAGACTACGAGAACAGACCAGGTAGAGGACATACATTACTTTATTCAGCCATTTGTCACAAATTTACTTGATCTACTCCGACTTCATTTTTCTTTTCGAGACACTACAATATGATCAAATGCTGATGGAAAAGACTTTGATGCAACAATAGTTTCTGAAAACCTAGCTCATAAAATCAGTCATTCACTTATTACTTTAGACATTACTCTTGTACCAGACCAAAGGAAGAAAAACGCAGAAACTGCACAAGATAACACAACGACTTCATGCTTAAGTTCATAGCTTCAAGTAAGAAAAATAAAATCACATCTTCATCCAGTCTTATTAAACTAGTAATGCCTAACCAAGTCGACAAAAAAGTTAATATTTTTTTATACTGTAATAACAATTACTCTGTATAACATTAGTTAGATAGCTAAGCATGTAAGAGAAGTCAAGAACCTGCATGAAACTAATCGCGGTGGAAGGTTGCCAGATCTCCTCACGAACTGGAAATAGACACAAAATGAGAAGGAAAAGAAGAAAAGAACAGAAACAAAGTCCATGACAATGCCCTCGTCAGCATTGGTGAAAAATCAAATGCACTTCTAAATTTATACATGACAATAACTAACAAAAAAA
This sequence comes from Adenophora triphylla var. japonica, assembly GCA_022495995.1. Classification (NCBI taxonomy): domain Eukaryota; kingdom Viridiplantae; phylum Streptophyta; class Magnoliopsida; order Asterales; family Campanulaceae; genus Adenophora; species Adenophora triphylla. Next base: position 318,113 of record JAFEMH010000073.1, read on the forward strand.
AAAAAAAACACACACAATTTATATCAATATGTTAAGTTGCATGGACATAGTATCTAAAACTCATCCAAATTCATCATTTTAAGCTTCATTGTATTAGAATTCTGCACCGACTTGGACTCCGATGGGGCCTTTCAATTAGTATTCATACTTATAAGATGAATTTCTTCAAGCATAATAAGTCGACAGTATGGTGGGTTTTATAAAATCATTCATTCGTTCATTAGTATTCATACTTATAAGTTGACAGCATTACTTCAAGCATAATTTAACATCACCTGCAGAGCACAGGTGGACAAGGAGATGTTGTTCCCACTGAGTTAAGCAATTCATAATATACAAAGAATAAAATCACACCATTTTTTATTCCATTATGCCCGAACCCTCGCTACGCGGGGATGATTTGGTGCACTGGGCTGCCCTTTTTTATGCCTCTAGAGACTTTAATCTTACCACAATTCAGATTGTAGAAAACCTAGTCCACATGCAAATAGCCTCCAGAGAAACAAGGAGCCCAAAGAGTGCAACCATACCCAATTCAGCTAAAAAAAAAATCCACACCACTAGCAAAAAACACTCAGAATAGTCAGAAAAGAAAGCAAAGGAAAACTTAATCAAAAGCTATTACAAATCTATGAAAACCCTTCAAAATTGTTTTACCCACAAGCACAGCAGTCAGGCATGAAAGACATTCAACAAGACAACCACCACACCCCCCCAGAAGACATCAATCTTCTGTATTGCAACATGGCAAGAGTAGCAAATACTATAACGAGAGAAGGTACACGCACAACCCAGCAACAATATATAACCCTAAACCTTAATACACAGGGAAACCACTGCACATAAACAAGAGGATAATGAGAACAAATGGGAGTTGGAAAGGCTGTATAAAACATAATCTATATTACAAGCATAAAAGAATACTAAAATTTCAAATTCACATGCAGCCACCAAGTCAGCTTTGCTCGAGATCCCAACCAGGCCACAAGTTGACAAACTAGAAACATTAGAGAATCAAGAAGTAAGATCGCTGTTGGGAAAAAGAAGGTAAATAAGTAACCAAGACAACATACGACCATGTTCAGAAAAACAACTTTCAACCAATGTTAAACTGGCCTGAAAATAATCAAATATTCAAAGGATAATTGGTACTTATAGGTGAAACAAATAATAAGAAAATATATTGAAATTTAGTTTGGATTATTACTGTGTAAATTGGGTTTGAGGTTACGGATGCTCTGAATACTTGGAAAAATCCACACTTGCTGACAACAAAGGGACATCAATGAGAGGATACGAACAAAAAACAAATAATGAAATATGCCTCTGATGCGCCATGACTACTTAACGGAGTCCAAAGCAAAAGCCACTTGTGAAGCTGCACTCGTAACTATCAACAAGCCACCCCATCATAAACATCTAGCACCAACTTATAACGTGACAGGCTAACATCAAGATTACTTTAGCATCATCTGCAGAGCACAGGTGGACAAAGAGATGTTTGCACCATTTAAGAAATTCTTAATATAATTAACATAAAATCACACCAGAATTTCATCGAAGGTCTAGAGAGATTCATCTTACAACGATTTAGGTAGTACAGAACCTAATCCACAAGCAAAAAACCCACCAGATAAAAAGAGAAAAGAGCCCAAAGAAACTGCAACCATACTGCATAAATAATTGGTAACACAATCAAAAGTGAAATGCCGTAGTTAAGCAATTAAAGAAGCCTGATTTCAATGTAAGACATCAAAAAAATAGCAGGATATGTCAATAAGGTGCTCTTCAAACCCGACAAAAACCATGTGCACTGCAACAACACATAGAATAACAAAAAATGAGTTCAGACATTGTTGGAATACAACAGAAATAGCATGTGAACGAAAAAGTATCAAGAGGACACCCCCTTTCAAACCAATCAATACTCAAAGTCTCGGAAGCCATAGCTCAAGATTGCGTTAGAACATACTTTGACAAGCTAGATAATAAACACGTCACAACACACAAGTTAGATAGTCCCTCCAAAAGAAGAAAACAAAGAGCCAAAAAACGACAAGAAGACAGATAATCACTAACCATCTCTAAGTTAAAGGGGATGAGTTGAGGTCAATTTAGAGACTGCTCAGAAAAAAGAGGGGAAAGAGTAGAGATCAAAGATGCTCTTATAGTTACAAACAAAGAAAACATCAAAGAACAGTCAGCAAACATAGCATATATGTGGGATAAAAGAGTAATGAATAAAGGAATGCAATAGGGTTGTTGTGCAAGAAAGAATGATGCCCGGTTTTGGAATGAACAACAATTGTGAATCAGAAACTTTGCAGCATCTAATTATCAACAGCTTTTTGGAAATAAATTTCTGACTAGAGAAGAAAATTTTGTTGTCTGCAAAGCCTCAAAACAGTAGTGAGTCCAGTACTGATCGTGAAGAGACGGGAAGAGGTAGAAGGAAGATTGAAAGCTTCTAAATATTGCAAAGTATTTAAATTAAAAATATATTTCTGAAAAGACTGAAATGACATATAAGAGAACAGAGACAAGGAGATACATACCATGCGAAGCAGACGATCAATGCATTTTTCCCCAATGAACCCCCCCCCCACACTATTAGGGATAAGAAACTGGACCTATTCCAATAACCTTCATTGCGCTGATGAGCAAAGTAACTCCTCCGCAAGCACATGGTGAAGACATTGATGTTCCATTAATAACATGCGCCGTTGCAGAGCCACAGCCCCACCAGGATCAATGACAAGGAGCACCAAATTGGACACCTTATCAAATTCAGCTAGCTGCTTCACAGCTTCAGCTTTTGCTTCCTGGTTTTTTCATCCCACCTTTTCTTTCTTTCCTTCTGCACAAGGTGATCACACAATAATAAAGCAAATAAAAATAAAACTTAAGCTTTCTACACATGGGTTGGTCTCCACATAATTTAAGTCCATAAGTTATACTTAAACATAATATCTCCACCCTAAAATGAGTACCAATCTTGCTCTTTGCACAGAACTAAGCAAGTGAAACTTCATAAAGTAGATCGAGTCAGGGAATCAATTTAGCCAAACAGCCCCACACTTAGGTGACAGTGATAAGAAAACTGAAAAAAAAATAAAAAAATCACATGTCAGAATCATATGCTGACCAAGGTATTATAATACAAAAACAAACCATTAACCAAATGCCGAGTACTTATGAAAAACTATATCCGTGAGATCACATTGTTCATGTGAACCATTCGATTTTGCTAGATAAATCACCAGAGAGTGAGCTCATGTAACTCTGTTTTGCCAAAACTCCTCTTAAGACCTAGTCTTGACTAGGATCATTTTTCTCGCCCAAGTATTTATAGGTACTATGAGGAGAAGTAACAGTAATCAGTAACTATTCATGTATATTGGTTCATGCATAAGATGTCCAATGAAGTAGTTTAAACTTTAAAATTTCTAGTTGCATACCTCATGGGTCACAAACGCAGGTACGAATCTGTATTAGAAACAACACCTATAACTAACTCAGTAGTATGTATCAGTTGATGCATGAGAACTTCACTAACTCGAATTCCTCATTCCCATGTGAATCAGTATGAGACTCCAATTCAAAATCGTCGACAATACTCTGAAGTGACGCGTACGCTTGGCCTTGATGTCTCTGCAGAGAATGTCATGGTCATAAGTAAACAGTACAGCGATGGAAAACAATAAAGGAGAAAGGCTTCATACCTCATGGGCCACAAACGCAGGTACAAATCTGTATTAGACACAACACCTATAACTAACTCAGTAGTATGTATCAGTTGATGCATGAAAACTTCACTAACTTGAATTCCTCATTCCCAAGTGAATCATTTTGAGATTCCAATTCAAAATCGTCGTCAACATTCTGAAGTGGCGCGTACGCTTGGCCTTGATGTCTCTGCAAGAGAATGTCATGGTCATAAGTAAACAGTACAGAGATGGAAAACAATAAGGGAGAAAGGCTTCATACTCATCATGTTGCATTTTCAACAGGGGTGGCTTTGGGATCAACATCCACAGTACAGCAACGAGTGCCAGCAATTTTAGCACAAGCTGGTTAAGGGAAAGATGATGGCCTTATATCAGTTAAGACTTCATCAATGTTAATGAATCATAAATATAAGTTTAGTTTTTGAACCTGAAGATACTTCTGCCTTCATAAAAAGTTGATTCTCACCTAGATCATCAGTAGGACTTAAAAAAACATGTATACCATTACATGTTTAGATCTGCTTGTGAACCGGAACGCCTCTTCACAATTATGAGGACTTAAAGGTAAATAAACAAACTGTTCAGAAATATCATCTGAGGAATGAATTGGTACCTGAAGTAATACACATGTTTGGGCACTAGCTTCATACAAGCAGGCCGTATCGCGGCAGTCATACGCTGAGCGCCCATATAGTTCAAATGGGACAGAATAAAATTCATTGAATATCAGTCCCGTGTATATCAAGAAAAGAGGTTAACCAAACAAAAAGTAGCATGCTAAGCTCTTAGTATGAAATTATGAAGTTCTTAAGAGTTGGTGCATGACCTTATACAAGATGTAAGGGTGCAATGATCTATCCAAGTGCACTGGGCAAGGCATATTGGCATCATTAATTACTTGAACACGCACTCTCTTTGAAAAACAGAAAGCGGAAAACTTTTAAAATCAATAAAAGGGACCATGGAACCCGTGAAATTGAAATTATACAGAAACCATAACAAGCAACCAGGACAGTTGTATAGATGAACAACATATGCAAGCAAATCAAAACTTGGTACATGTTGCCTTCAATGTCAGGTGATAGAAAATAAAGGTAGATCTACAATTGCAACTTCTTTTACAGACTACAATACGTATATTGGTTCACAAAATACATGACTTCACATACTTCAATACTTACAAAAAAAAAACTCCAGAAACTATATATTATTATTATTGTAAATTAATATGCTCCTCTAGAATTTGAAAGATACAATAGTTCTTGAAAGACCAACTAGAGGAAAGATTATGCTAAGTTGACTTTGAGTACAAAACTAATGAAGCAAAAAATGTATCATCATGTTCCTAGACTTCTAGTTATACTCAACCAATTGGATTTCTTTGATGAATGTTTACTTTTGTAAGTAAGAAAAACAGAAGCAACAAGAAAAATAAATATCAAGCGTGTATAGGTCAGGTCAAACATAAGTCTAAACAAACTGCAGATCAGTCAACGAGAAATCTTATTATCATGATTGAATTAAACTAAGAATTAATTCAATTAAATCCAATCCAAATTTCATAAATTAAAAAAAACCTAATTCCAAGTAATTTCATAAGATCAAAATAAACCCTAATTCAAATGAGCAACAAAAATTGAAAAATCGATAGTCATACTTATTATTCCAGTGAATTTCTTAGTTTAGTTCAATATTCACACACACGCGCGCGCGCACACACACACACACAAATATAACTCATCGAAGAAAGCGTAAAAACTTTTTTCTTAGCTTTCCCTTTCATCGGAGAAATCAAAACGGAGTGAGAGATGAGAAATTACCTCAATCGAGCTTTGGCTTATTCGGAATCGGAAGAACGCAGACAATTTCCTGAACATCTCCGAAAGTGACCGTCGTCAATTTTAAGAAAATGATGCGACTTAGGGCTTAGGGTTCTGCCCAGGCGCAATTATTTTCAGTGTGAGAATCTGGAGAGAGAGAGGAGAGGAAATGATCGGGAACGGAGTTAGGAATGAATACGAGCGAGGGCTTAGGGTTTATATACGGAAGGAATACGACCGTTTAGAAGGTAGCGTTTTTCGTAAGCAGTAACCCACGGTCCATTTGATCTATTTGTATGGGCCTATTTGATTCTAAAAGCCCAAGTACTAAACTCACAAACCAATTGGTGCATATAATTATCCAGAATAGAGTCTCTTTCACTTTTGTCCAGAGCCAAAGTCTTTTTCCCAAATGGAAAGTTTTTCATATATTTATACCCTTATCATCTCCATATATTTACAAAAAAACAATTACTATTCCTCCCACTCATTCTCTCTCCTATTAAATATTTTTAACTTTTACATTCTCTCTCCTATTCCCTACCACACATTTAATTTTTACATTCTCTCTCCTAATCCCTACCACACATTTAACTTTTATATTCTCTCTTCTAAAATTTTCTACCCACTTTAAAAAAATTTCTTAAGAAGCGTGAAATTTTCCCCGAGGACCCTTGGTCTGGGACGGAGGGAGTATATCTTTAAAAAGCTAGTTTTCTCGTAAAAAACTAGTTTTTTTGTAACATAAGAAAAAAACTAGTTTTAAAACACCAAGTCTAACTAATAAGAGTGATGAACGGTTCAGAAAACTAGTTTTTTTATAACATTTTGAAAAAAACTAATTTTTCACAAGAGTTACTCTATCTTAAATAGCTGCCTTTTATTATTATTTATTTTATTTATATAAAAATTTGACACTTTAGATTTGCTCTCACTGATAATTGTTTCTTTTTTATAATTTTTCAGAAATCATTCGGGTATTTTTATGTTTCGAAAGAGAGTTGTTCTTATGAAAAACTAGTTTTTCATAAGATTATGAAAAAACTAGTTTTTGGACCCTTTTTAAATCAATGTACGCGTATTGAACCGGAGACCGATTCACTAACAAAATTGATCCGCCATTTATCAACTCAAATTCAAACGAACACACACAGTAAAACACACAATTACGACGCCGCAACAGAGAAATTCATCGAGCAAAAGCAGAATTCAATCGAAAATCAATTCGTTTCAGCAGATTGAGGTAATATATGATTCACTGTCAATTATAGACTATCAATCAATATATTTACAATCATTCCTATTTGTTTCATTCAAAACTGGCGATTTTTTATTAGGTTTTGATGAGCTTACGCGATTTTGAAGATGAAACTGGCGATTTTGCAGATAATGCTACTGTAATTGATCAAATTCCTCACAGTTGATGATAATCACGATACAGGTAAGCCAATTTCATAATGTCAGTGTTTTTTTATATAATGTCAGTACATTTGTTTTGTTTGTCTTTTCGATCTTAATGTTATTTATAATATGTTCCAGTAAGTGTGCCAGTGTTTAATTTCATATGTGTCAGTGTTACTTATTTGAAGTGCCAGTGTGTTTTATAATGTGTGCCAGTGAGTGTTGCTTGGGCTGTTAGCTTTACTTTGTTGTTTGAAGTGCTAGTGAGTGTTGTTTGTAATGCCATGATTAATTTTTGAATGTGCCAGTGTTTTTTATGATATGTTCCAGTGAGTGTTGCTTGGACTGTCATTGTTACTTTGTTGTTTGAAGTCCCATTGAGTGTGTTTTAGAGTGCCAGTATTAACTTATATGAAGTGCCAGTGAGTGTTGTTTGTAGTGTCAGTATTAATTTTTGAATGTGCTAGTGTCTTTTATGATATGTTCCAGTGAGTGTTGCTTGTACTGCCAGTATTACTTATTTGAAGTACCAGTGAGTGTTATTGTAGTGCCAGTGATACTTATTTGTAGCTTCAGCAACTTCAGTGTATCAACAACTTCAGTGTCATTGAAGTGCCAGTGAGAGTTATTTGGAGTGTCAGTATTAATTTTGTAATATGCCAGTGTTTGATATTATATGTGCCAGTGAGTGTTGTTTGGAGTGTCAGTGTTACTTTGTTATTTGAAGTGCTAGTGAGTGTTGTTTTGAGTGCCAGTATTTCCAATATAATATGCCAGCACCTGTTTTTTCATTGTTATTGCCAATCTAATTTTTTAATTTTATTTGCAGCAAGCCATATTGATATTACTTCATTGTTACAAAGTTTCAGCTTTAGTGTTTAAAAGTGCCAGCATCATTGTTTGAACGTGTCAGTGCTAGAATTTTCAAAGTGACAGTATCAGTGTTTCAAAAGTGCCAGCATCAGTATTGTAAAGTGCCAATAACACTGTTACAAAAAGCCAGCATCAATGTTACAAAGTGCCAACATCAATGTTACAAATGCGAGCATCAGTTTTACAAAGTGCCAGCTTTAGTGTTTGAAAGTGCCAGCGTCATTGTTTGAAAGTGACAATGTTAGAGTTTTCAAAATGCGAGTATTAGTGCTTCTAAAGTGCCAGTGTTAGGGTTTCAAAATGCCAGAATCACAAATATAATGTGCCAGTTTATTAATCCATAACAATAGGTGAAATCAAAAGTGACAGTGGTAGGGTTTCAAAGTGCCAGCATCACGAATATAATGTAACAGTTCATTAATAAATAACAATATGTGGATATCGAAGAAAACTATGACCGAAAACATGTCGAAAAAATAAGTAATATCAAGTATCATACCTTCATTCCGATGCTTGCTCCTGTTTTCTTTGGTTTGGCCAGACATAATGTCGGAGAATAAGAAAAAATATGACTGAAAAAAGCTCGGAGAAAATGTAAATCGGTGGAAATTGATGATCGCAAATGACGAAAATGTTCAAAATCGGTGGAAATTGATGAAAAACTACGAAAACTGTTCGGAATCCTTGAAGAACAAGTACGAAAAATTAAATTGAGAGCGCAAATGACGAAATGAAATTGAACCGGACCGAAAAAGCGTGTGTTAGCGTCCGTTAAATGAACCGCAGGTCAAAAACACATTTTTTCTTAAGTTTGTAAAAAACGCGTTTTTTGTAAGATTTTTTATTCGAAAGAAAGTTGGTCTTATTAAAAATAATTTTTTTTTTAAGACGAGGAAAAATGGGGCGCACTCAACCTTTGCCTCACTCTCGCTTTCTCGGCCCCCTTTTTCTCGCATACACCTGTTGCTGCTTCTACAAGCCAAAGTCATCAAATTTGGGATTTTTTCATTCGATCACACGCTTGTAGGAGTTGCAAACAAGGTAGGTTTCTATATATTTCTTACTGATTGCGAGACTACACCTAAAGATCACGTATAAATTAAATTTGCGTACATGATGATAAACATTTGTTGTTGCTAAGAAATTGATTTTACAAAAGATAAATAGATGAACTTGTTAGGGCCACAAAGGGTGACAAACTGTTGAGTTAGTGGTAGTGTAAAATTAGGGTAAATAAGTGATAGTATTAATGTAAAATAGTTTCGCTACATGTGTTATTTAGTGTCGGTATTAGTGTAAAAAGTGTCAACAGTACATTTGTGTTTGAGTGACATGTGTGTTATTGAGTGTCAATGCACGTATACAAAAGTGTTATTTTAATATAAAAAGTGCATGTGTTAGTAGTGTCAATACATCAAAGTTTTTCTTTAAGTTTTAATGTCAACTAGTTTATAAGAAGTGCCAAGCATATTATATAATATGCTAGTCTTAGGTATAAACAATGTCGGTTCTAGTTTTAAAGAGGGCAAATGTAAAAGATTGTCGTTGTTAGTGTATAAATGTGCAAGTGGTTGGGTAAAAGAGTGTATGTGCGTTTGAGTTCCCGTGTGTGTATCTTTTAAGTGTCTAAATGTAAAAGAGTGCCGATCTTAGTGTAAAAAAATGTCAATCTTTGTGTAAAAGAGTGTCGGGTGTAAAATAGTGCATGTGCATGTGTGATCGTGTGCCATTGCATGCATTATTAATTGCCAATGTGAGTATTAAAGAGTGTCAATGTTCGTGTAAAATTAAGAGTGCCAATGCTAGTGTAAATAGTGTTAGTGCATGAAATGACATTTCATAACACTAACACTATCACTTAATTATTCACTAGTATTTTTAATTAATGACACTGGATGTTCTTCCCCTCGTATGTTTAGATTTGGTCATGAATTTGAAGAAAAAAAAAGGAAGACAGAGGTCCGATTTTGCTTTATTACCGTGGAGCAACAATCTAGTTTCAAAATTTATCATCAATTTATTTTCCTATTAGTTTCAAAATATATCATCAATTTTATTACAGTGGAATTTTATTTTATTTTTGGTATTCAAATTAGGTTTGTCGTATATTCCCTCCGTCCCAAAATGTTTGTCCCATTTGACTTTTTTTGTTGAACTTTGACCACAAATATATGACAATTTAATTATGTTCATGAAATTCTAAAAATTCCTATTGATTCACCATTAATAATATTATCAATAACAACTTTTAGAATTTTATGAACATGATTAATCTCTTATAAAGTTGTGGTCAAAGTTCAACAAAAAAGTCAAATGGGACAAACATTTTGGGACGGAGGGAGTATTTTTTATCTAATTCACCTATAAAAAAAGCTACCAACTTTTGTGCAGGAAGGAAACTCAGGAAGGAAACTCAATCAGTCCGTTGTTGTTATTGTTGGCAATGTGGGAGAGCAAGGGTTGAGTGCCGAATGGAGCGATTGTTGTCGCGCGCAAAACAAAACTCTCTTTTTTTCTTATCTAAAAAAACGAGTTGATATTATAAAAAAATGCGTTTTTTTCTAAACTTAATAAAAATCATTTTTACAATGACGATTAATAATATATGCACTGTCACTCTTCACACTGTCACTTATTTTATACTAACAATGACACTTTTTTACCCTACATTGTCACTCTTTTATACATGCACTTTCACTATTCATACTGTCATTTGTTTACACTAACACTGACACTTTTTAACACTAACACTGACATTTTTTTAAACTGGCACTTAATAATACATTCACTGTTATTCTTCACATTGTGTGATACTTTTTACACTGACAATTTGTTATACTAACACTTTTTTACAATAACACTGCTATTTAATAATACATGTACCGATACTATTCACAATGACACTTTGTTATACTAACACTGACACTATTTTTACACTGTCACTCCTTAACTTAAGAAAATTCATTTATTTTAAGTAAATATTATGGTGGAGTTTTTATAACTAAGTTTAAATTTTAAACTTAGAATTAGGCCCTTTTTGGTCCTTAATTTTTATTCTAAAATTTATGTGCAATACTTTCGAAATTAGCAATTCTATTTAATGACACAGTTCCTATTGTTTGCTTCAAAAATTACAACATTTGTGATGTAGATCAAGATTACACATTTGCCCTTTATAGTGACTTTTGGGAGCGAAAATTGACTATCTTGCTTATATATATGTGTGTGTTCAATGATTGTTAAGTCAGTTTGTTATGTTATGCTCAAATTGAATTTGAAATGAATATTCTTCTTGTTTTATTAGTATTCTTCCTCTCGTCTCCAAATAAGGTTTATGCATTTTTCTTTTTGATATGTCACATAATAATAAGTTTCATGTTTTGCTTTATTTTCAAAATAAAAAAAAAAATTGTTTCAACATATATGTCATTCTTTTCGGGTAGTTGCAAAAAAAAAAAAAAAAAAAAAAAAAAAAAATGCTAGATCTAACCTATTTTTTATCCACTTTAATTATGAATTTTACAATCAAAAATCAACTTCTTAATTGTGACACTAAAATATAAAAACGTAATTCATTTTAGAAGGAGGAGAGAGTATTTTGTTATCATTATTCTTAATTTTTTTATTAGCACACATAATCATACTAAGAAAGGTGTGAAACAAATAAAAATTCCCTCCTTAATTTATACTCCCTCCGTCCCATATATTTATAGACTTTTGAGTTTTTCACGAGAATTAAGGAGGAAATATTATATTGAAAGTGTTGTGAGTGTGAAAATAAAATAGGAGAGAGAATGAGTGAAGAGAATAGTAAATTATAATGGTGATGTGAGTATTAAAATAATATAGAAGAGAAAATGAGTGGAGGGAATAGTAAAGATTCTTTTTCATTTTAGGAAAGTTATATATTATTGTGGGACGCCCAAAAAGGAAAGTTTATATATTATCATGGGACAGAGGGAGTATTCATGACAATAACTAACAAAAAAGAAACACAATTTATATCAACTAGTATGCCACCCGTGCGTTAAACGCACGAGAAAAACACTTTTTAAAATTTAAGTTAATCAACCAAAAAAATTCAATTTTTTGATTAACATAAAAGTGAACACAGTTATGATCTTAATTAAAGAAATTAAAGAAAGAAATACTTATTTAAATATTACAAACATCTATGAATATTACAAATTTTGAAAAATTTCCTTATAAACAACATTTGTAGTTTCATTGGTGAGGTTTCCTTCGTCATCGCACATTAATATCTTCGATCCATGGTGGTTTGTGACCCATAATCCCAAGTTAACAATGTTCCCATCCACAGCCACATTAGCACTAAAATTGTCAAACACAGTTGGTATGTAATCCTACCCACAAAAAAAAAAAAATCACACATCAAGTCTGTTGAGCTAACTGCAGCAGAATTTGTCATTTAAGTGGTTGTATTGCATCATGAAATTATATGAACTAATTCTATGGATCTTCAACCTGGTTTAATTTAGGCTCCAAGCGGCAGTCAGTGCCACCAATCAGCACTGTTGGATAAAGTAAGTACAGAAATTATATCGGAAACAGCAAGGATTACACGCTGCCCAATATAGGACTCGCTTCCAAGCTTACGTAGCAAGTCTTTGAACATATAAGCGAGCATCGGCGTCAAACTGATGTATATCTGAAAGAGAATATTCAAAACATTAGGAAAGGGATTAAGAATAACTGAATATTCAAAATCTCAGCGCAAAAACATCATTAATTTGCTGGGCCAGAACATTTTCCTGCTTTGGTAAATACAACTCATCTTTCGAATAAGCACTTGGTGTTAGAAGCCGGTAGGTTCTCAATGGAGAAGTCAATATTCTATCTCTCTCCATCAAGAAAATGACTATAAAACCTACTTTGGAAAGTAAATGAGGGATAAGAATGAATACCAAAAGAATGTTGGTTATCGAAATTAATGGTCAAGCAAGCTTCTTAGCGCGACCAGTTGAAGGTGCAGCAGAATCCTCTTTCTTGGAACCAGATGCCTCAGGCTTCCTTGCCCAAACAGGAGCTTTGTCCGGCTCATAACGATAATCATAAAAGAGTTCTTCCCCTGCGCAGATTCTTTCCTTAGCAAATATCCCTACCCTATGATCTCCAGCTACCATGATAACCTGCCAATATTTATAATTCATGTATGCAACTTAATGAATATGGCCATTATTGTTACCTCACATATTTTCCCTTGAAGTGAAATAAATACTCCCTCCGGTTATTCTACTTAAAGAGCCCATGTTTGGAAGTCAAACATGTCAATAAACTCCGTCCCATTCGACTATTCAAACATTTTAATAACCTATTTTTATTTCCATCACTAACCTTAATGAGGTTTACTTATTACTGCATTACCCCTTTTTCCTTGGTGGGGAATTTTGGAAATTAATGATTTTAACCTAACAATTTTGGAAATGGGACCATCTTTTTGGGACAAACAAAAATAGCAAATGGGACAGAGTGAGTATCGATATGTTAAAAAAACATGGTCTATCTACCCCTGCTTTCAAGCTGGACCTCAAGGGGGGGTCTTTAGGTTTGATGTGTTCTTTCAACTCTTGGTTATCTAAGCCTAATGTTTTTACAAGCATCAATACAAATGAATCTACTTCCATAAGTACAAAATCAGATCCAAAAGATTGCAACCATGAAGTATGAAAAGTACCTTTGCATAGAAATTTGGATCTGAGAAATGATTGGCAAACTTCAATTTGTCACCCTTTCGATAAGCATAAAGAACATACTACAAAAAGGAAACAGAAATGCCAGCGAAAATGATCAGTCTGACTTTAAGACTCAAATGGTCGAACTCAATGAAAACAGAAGTTTGAATAACTAAAAGAGAAGAGATTTCATAGATAAATTATACCTGATCATTAAGATTGAAGAGAAATGAAGAATTTTCACGGTCATAGATCTTGTCGCGCTCTTTTCCTTTGGTAGAAAGGACATGCTTGGAGATCAGTTTCAGTCCGCACTTTTCCTTTGGTAGAAATTGATGCAGAGGTGGATTCTCGACCTGTAATGCCTTTCCCAGCAGTAGCATGGGCCAAACCCAGATTCCCAGATTGTGTAGGACTCAAAAGATAGCTCTTCTCCCAGAATTCAGCTTCATTGCAATTGCCTTGTTCGCATAAAAAAACATCTACAAAGACAAAGGTTTCAAGTAATCTCAGGAAATGAAAATGTAATAGAGATGATTAGATTTTATAAACCTAAAAGAATGAAATGATGCTGAACTATTAAAAAAAGGGATAACTTTCAAATAGGTGCAGAGCATACAAATTAAGGATATCCTCTTTAAGCCAAGCTCAGAGATTCGAAAGTGAATTTCCAATGTCTTTTCAAATGGAATGTCCAGATACATTACCTCTTCAAAAGGATCGTCCAGTGTTCCCTCAAAAATCCAGGAATCAAGAACCTCAATGTAAGGCAATAGACTCCCAATGAATATATATAGTAGCATCCTATAAGCATCCTCCTGAAAGAGCGACAATCCAATTCCTGATAAAGTGAACCAATAGAAAAATACTAATATACGAAAAAATACAAGGTCAAGAAAGTGTTCACAACCTCACCACCTTGTATATGACAAACTTCATTAAACTTCTTATAAAGATGGTTAAGGATATGAACAGCAATGTCAGCGGCTGGAACAGGAGGATTGCGTTCAAAGTATTCCTGAGGAGTGGCTCCTTGTACTATATGCAGTAGAAATTCAGCTCCTGAGCAAAGACTAAATGAAAATGGGTGCTATCAGAGGTTGAAATAGCAGGCAAAGAGAAGTACAGGACTGAGCCCTCAAATTTCGTTTGAAATTTAAAATACTAAAATTTGAAACAAAAGCAATCCAAGAAGGAACCAGATATGTCAGACCTTCCAAGCAAGACCTGTGCATCGATGAGTGACCGCTAAATATCATAATCAAATTGGCACAATTATCAGTAGATTTTCACAATATACAAGGTCCATTACAGGCTTGTGTTTTGGATTGCAGCCCAAAGAACCACCATTTGTAAAAAAACAGTTCAGTAAAGAGAAACAAATTCATCCTGTACAAGAGATCTTATTGTATTAGGAAAGAAAATTGTGTTCCTTCCTCCTGCTCGAGACCATTACTGTGTTTCCCAAGCTAGAAATTCATCCTGTACAAAATAATCTTTACACTTACTCCCAAGGCAAAATTGAAATCAAAGTGTCTCAAAATTGTTCAAAAATGTTAAACTTTAACGGAACATGGTGGCATGAAGATTGCTCAACATTGTTCAAAAATGCATGTGAATTACAACACACGGTATTTGGGCAAGTAAGCATCCCAATAATGTCCGAGTTAACCAAACTCATATGCATATCAGACCAAAAACGAAAAAAAGGAGAACAGAGTAATACCTGGTACATAAAACCAAATCGACTCGAATTTCTGGAAAACAAAATTTTCAAAATTTATGATGTTGGAAAAACGATAGAAGAAAAAGAAAATTAAGGGATTTACCTTTGATGTAAACAAAGCCCTTGCTTCTGCACTCATCTTCCTCGAATGAACTGTTGATCGCAAAAAGGACAACAGTCAAGGCGGAAGAGAAAGGCGGAGGCGACGACGGCGGTGGCAATGTAGCAGAGGGCGTGGATGTTTTGGGATGGATGAGCAATTGAAATATTGTTCATAGGTTAACTTTTCAAAAATAGAAATGGATTACTTTTTGGGACCAAGGAAATGAAATATATTCCCGATCTTTCAAAGAAAAAGAAAACGATGTGCACAAGACAGTTCCAAATAGAACTACTTAGTCTCTAGAATGTTATGTTAAATATAAAGGAAATAAAAAAGGCCAAGTAGAAAACCTAGGAGAACAATTATAACCCCCCCCCACCCCAACAACAATAAATCCCACATTAAAAAATAAAGTTACAAATTTTATACCTCTGATTTGTCCCATACAAAAAAGTTAGTGCAATATTATAAATGAAACAGTACAATACTAAAAAGTTTGAGTTGAAAAATGGTTTCTTTATACATTCATTTTGAGACGGACAGACGGAGTAGTAATTTATAACAATGAGTTTAATATGCATGCCAAAGTGAGAAACAACATGCCTTGAAGTATCAATATAGAAATGAGTTATGTGGTAGTATTTAAGCAACCAGAGTCTTTTCTTCTTAAATGTGGGTGTTAGAAGGTCGCGGTCCATGCCGAACAGCACGGGGACAAGGTGAATAGCTTTGATGAATTCAAACCTGTGTGAAACCACCCCTCAATCAAAAGACCATGTGAAGAAACAAACCTGTGTGAAACCACCCCTCAATCAAAACCTCATTAGTGAGGTCTTCGCGTTTGCAATACCTTGAGAATAAGGAATATCCCATTTCAGGAACAGATTCTAAGCGTGCATCTAAATTTGTTACATGAGGGCCCACTGTACCAGCATATCCATTTCATTTGGTAGAGTGACAAACGATACAGCGCGTCTGTCAGACCTATATTGAAGCGACAAAAACAAATATCAAAAAAGAAAAATAAGCTCCCTTGATCAAGTAATGATGATATATTCTACGACTCAAAATTCAAGCAGTAGATTATTGAGAATTTAGGATATTATGGGGATACAAACATGAAATACCAAGGAGTATATAGTGTTAATACCATATCCTTGTAGGACATGATACCATGTCGCTTCTACAAGAGAAACTAAAAAGAAAAAGAAAAATTGAGCACAAATTCTAAATTCAGATTAAATGATAACAAATTGGTCTCTAATTGGACAACAAAAATATTGCGCCTCCATTCCGACAATCATTAACAAATGGCAATATGGGGGTTAATTTTGTGATAGGTTTGACTACTTTGTTAAAAACAGAACGATGTTCCTCAAAGTAGAAAATAAGGCTTAAAAAAAGGAGATATTTAATATCAATCACTAATATATTTCTACCCTGATTTTCTACCCTGATTTCCTTGAGAACCTTCAATTTTCTACACTGATTTCCAAGTGTTCCCTCTCCTCCATAAATGTTATGAATCCTTAAAACGAAATAGATGAACAACAAAATGTTTATGACCATATATATAAGAGAACATAGGACTACGCAATAAGGTAGCACAACGAGAGAGTGGCTAAGTTTGATACAGCCAAACTACTTAACTTAGAGAAGAACAACAAATAAACTAGTATGAAAAGCACAAATCAAGAATGAGCCCATTTCACAATGATTGGCAGAAAATCTTAGCAGCCTTGAAAAGCACTGTAACTATTTTCAAATTAAATATTTATTTTTTGCCAGTACTGTTAATTCTGAGAAAAGTAATAGAACAACAGGGTGTTCAAAAACCTAATAAGGTAGGGAGTATTTATTGACTTAACTCTCACCACAATACTTTGGATCTTCACTAGCTATTTTATTATTGCACCAAGAAATGACTACAAAACTAAATGCATGTTAAACATACTTGATTTTAAAAGAGTGATATACCAGAGAATGAAAGTAAGAGGATCGGAACAACTGCAGGGAAATTTAGACTAGAAAATTCAAAGAAGAAACAATTAAGGCATTAGTGATTCCTGCTAATGATCACTCTAATCTGTTTCCGTTGACGTGTTTGGTTCACTTTTGGCAAAATTGGAATGGTCAATTCCACCATTTAAAGAAATTTATCATTCCTTCCCAAATTGGATGGAATGATGAATTTCATTCCATTGGAATGAATTGAACAAAATATTATGACCAAAATACCCCTCCCCACCCCACCCCCTACCCCCTTGGGGTCAAAAAATAAAATAAAATTTAAATGTAGTTTTAACAATTCCCACCTCACTCACTACCCCCCCACCCCTACCCACCCACCCTCCCCCATCGGGTTAAAAAAAAAATTAATAATTTTAAATTTAGCTTTAACAATCCCCACCTCACTCACTACCCCCCCCCACCCCCCCGGGTCAAAAAAAAAATTAAACATTTTAAATTTATTTTTAACCACCCCAGCCCCACCCCTATCCCGCCCCACCCCTGCTCAATATAAATGGAAATGTCAAAAAAAAAAAAAAAGACACTAATCTGACCTTTGAAGGTGTTGAGTTGAAACCAGCATCAGTATCTGCAATCCAAACATAGCAAACACGTGAAAGCAGAAATTCCAAAAAAAAATCTAGCACACATTTTTAAAAGGACAAAATGGATATGGAGAGGGGGCACAGATCCGTTTGCAACTGATTTGGAAATATCATCTCAAGAGTGTGCTCGTTGCCTAAGTTATTCGGGTGTCATCTCAAAACTCTGTTTCACAATATACCTCTCAATCAGGTAATACCTGTTATCTAAGAAACATAAAATCTTATTGTTATTCAAACCGAGCATATGCAAAGTTACAAGAAAGAAAGATTAGGATTGTAATTGAAAACTAACCACATCAAATCCCAACTCTGAGCACTAACTTGCACTCAGTATCTCAATTAGGATGGAGATTTTTGACTTCATTCTCAAGTAGACTATTCCATTCCGCACTTTCCATAGCAAGCCACTGAAGGATATCAAACATAATGTTGTAATTTCTCGTAATTACTTTAACAAGAGTGTATATGTTAAATAATGACAAGATGTGGGACAAACAACCTGAATACGAATCCCAAGTTGATTAGAACACTTGTGATATTTTAGGGTATTTGATGTAGTTTCGACTCAGTTGGGTGCATCTTATATCTTAATTTGTAATCAAGGTGAGATAATGGTTGATGTAGTTTTGACTCAGTTAGGTGCATCGTTCCATGTATCACATGTTTGAAAAAGGTTTTGACTTAATTGGTGCTTTCAAATGAGATTTGACCCAAGGCATAGATGAGATTTAAAACATGTTTTTGACATATGATGTCTAAGGAAATCTCATAAAAGGTCTAAGAGTCATATAGTGATATGATTGATGTTTCTACCTAAATAGCTTGATTTCGGGTATTGACTTAGTTAAACCAAAATCAAGTGAAATATGGATCTTAGCCTACTATGATTATATGATACATGTTTGTATTTGAAGGTGTATAATTTAGTGGGAGTATTTATGAAATACGTTATTTGCTCTTAGATGATAAATGTGTTGATATTGATATATGTTTATATTGTTTGCATATTTTATTGTAGAATGGCTACACACACACACAATAATCAACCCCTGTCACTGCGATCAGTCCTTGAGAAGGACAAGCTTGAGGAGAACGGTACAAACTATTCTGATTGGATCAGAAGCCTTATAATTGTTCTAAAGCAAGAGAAGAAACTGTACGTTCTCAATGAACCCATTCCACCTCAACCTGCTCCAAATGCTTCTAGGGCTGATAGGAATGCACATAAGAAACATAATGATAATTCTACAGATGTTGCATGCCTTATGCAAGCCACTATGTCTAAGGCCCTTCAGAAGGACCTTGAGCACATAGATGTAGCATTTGATCTTGCTGAGCGCTTAAAGGAAATGTTCCTAGTGCAAGCAATGCAAGATGCAAGAAGGGCAATCGGTGGGAGCTCATGTCCTTAAGATGAAGGGTTACATTGAGCATCTCGATAGGCTTGAAAATCCATTGAGTTTGGAACTCGCCACGGATTTGATATTGAATTCATTGCCTGAAAGTTATAGTCATTTTATTATGCACTATCACATGACAGGCATGGATAAGAATCTCTCGGAATTGCATGCGATGCTTAAGACCGCAGAGATGAATATCAAGAAGCCTAAAACCGATACTGTGTTAATGGTTAACAAAGGCAAAGGGTTCAAGAAGGATAACAAAGGTAAAGCAAGTGTTGCTAAACCTAAGGCAAAGGTTGTCGATGCCAAAGAGGCTCCCAAGGCATCTCAAAAGGATGCGGTTTGCTACCATTGCCAAAAGGTTGGTCATTGGAAGCGCAACTGCAAGGCTTACAAGGAAGGCCTAAAGGCGAAGAAGAGAGCAATACGATTCTTTCTTTGCTTGAGTATCTATATGATAGATATTTTCCTTTTCTCGTTTCTAGTTCATAGGTATTAGATACCGGATGTGGATCTCACATTTGTTTAAATGTGCAGGGACCGAGAAATAGGAAGCTACTCAAACAAGGTGAAGTTGACCTTCGTGTTGGGAATGGAGCAAGAGTTGCTGCCATTAGCCGTAGAGACATATGATGTAACTTTACCTAGTGGCTTAGTACTTGTTTTGAACAATTGTTACTATGTTCCGGATTTGAGTAGGAATATTATTTCTGTTTCTTGTTTGGATAATGAGGGGTATAATTTTTTTATTGCGAATAAGAAGTTTTATATTTATTTAAATGATATGCTTTATGGTATTGCAAATTCATTTAATGGCCTTTATGTTCTTGATGTTGATGAGAAACAAAATAGTGTTGAAAATGTTTATCATGTGGATAAGAAGTCTAAATCGAATGACGTGAACAACTCGTTCATGTGGCATTGCCGGCTTGGTCATATAAACGAGAAACGCATTTCTAAACTCCACAAAGATGAAATGTTAGACTCACATGATTATGAATCATATGAGATATGAAAAACTCCACAATGATGGAATGTTAGACTCACATGGACAAGTAACTAACGAAAAAGAAACACAATTTATCAATGTGTTAAGTTGCATGGACAAAGTATCTAAAACTCATCCAAATTCATCATTTTAAACTTCATAGTAATAGAATTCTGCACTGACATGGACTCCGATGGCGCCTTTCAATTATTTTACCAATAAATATATGTACAAAACATAAATAAAATTAATCAAGGGTACAAATACGTCCGGGTCACATTGGATGGACCTCGTCGATAATAATGAAGTAAATAAATTAGAGGCAAGGTATTAGTCTCCATCCTTGTACATTGTCAATGACATTCTGTATGTATGATGAAGCAAAACCGATTAGAAAGAGGCCATTGATAGTTATCTCAATTTTCTTCCGGCCATTTTAAAGTTAAATGAAATGAACTAATGATTATCCCTCCATCCTAAAGGGTATTTATGTACATTTTCACTAAAAAATGATTAAATTGTCCCTAAAAGTATTAAAGTAGACATTTATTTTGGGCTGGATGAGCAATTGAAATATTGTTCTAGGTTAACTTTTCAAAAATAGAAGTGGATTATTTTTTGGGACCAAGGAAGTGAAATATGTTCTCGATATTTAAAAGGAAAAGAGAAAGATGTGCAAGACAGTTCCAAAGAGAACTACTCAGTCTCCGAGTATGTACTCTTTTAACCTTGGGATTTTCACACAGTGATACATCATTCTCTTATGTTCAACAACTTGCTTATTTGGGTTCGCAACAAAACAAAAACAAGAAAAGACTCGACGTTATTTCCATATACCCATATCCATTATTGAAAGATTTTTTTTGGCTATACAAGAGAAAGTAGAACAATAGCAAATAAAGAGATTTTGGTTCCAGCAAAGTCCTTACAATATAGATACATTTAATGAGTGAGATTAAAACCAATTAAAAGACTCTGAAGAAACAAACCTGTGTGGAGCCACCAATCAACCAAAACCTCATTAGTGAGGTCATCGCGTTTGAAATACCCTGAGAGTAAGGAATATCCCATTTCAGGAACAGATTCTAAGCGTGCATCTAAATTTGGTACAGGAAGGCCCACTGTACCCAGCATATCCATTTCATTTGGTAGAGAGACAAACGATCTAGCCCAGCTCTGTTAGGCCAATATTGCAGTGACAGAAACAAAAATCAAAAAAGAAAAATAAGCTCCCATGATCAAGTAATGATGATTCTACGACTCAAAAATTTAAGCCATAGACTATTGAGAATTTAGGATATTATGGGGATAGAAACATGAAATACCTAGGAGTATATAGTGTTAATACCATATCCTACAAGGATATGAGAACATGTCACCACTCTGAGAAAAACTTCTACAGGAGAAGCTAAAAAGAAAAAAAGAAAAAAAATGAGCACAAGTGAACATTAGTACTGCAAACTTGTTACTAAGTGAAGATGCCTCAAAGTGTTTATGACCTTTATTCATTTTACCAGATTTGCAGCAAAATGTAAGATTCTAAATTCAGATTAAATGATATCAAATTGGTCTCTAATAGGAATTGGACAACAAAAATATTGCGCCTCCATTCCAACAACCATTAACAAATGGCAATATGGGGGCTTATCTTGTGATACGTTTGCCTACTCTGTTAAGAACAGAACGATGTTCCTCAAGGTAGAAAATAAGGCTTAAAAAAGGAGATATTTGATATCAACACAAAGTTAGGAATCGATTGGTGCATGCAGAGCATATTCAAAGATTGTACGAGTCTCGAAATGAAAGACCGGAAATCTAAAAAATATTTATGAATTTTTACAATAAAAAAAATCAACTTCTTAATAGTGACACTTAAATATAAAAAGATAATTCATTTTAGAAGAAGAAGAAAGTATTTTGTTAATTGATCGTACTAAAAGGTGTGGGAAAAAAAAACCTAGCCAAACACAGGGCAAAATGACAGTAAATGGCCTCGTCAACATTGATGAAAAATCAAATGCTCTACTATATATTCATGACAGTAACTAACAAAAAAAAAAAAACACAATTTAATCAATATGTTGCATGGACATAGTATACAAAACTCATCCAAATTCATCATTTTAAACTTCATAGCATCTACACTGACTTGGACTTCGATGATGGGGTCTTTCAATTATTTTACCAATAAATATATGTACAAAACAGAAATAGTATTAATCAAGGGTACAAATATGTCCGGGTCACATTGGATAGACCTCATCAATAATAATGTTGTAAATAGATTAGTGGCAAGGTCTCAGTCTCCACCTTTGTACATCTTGTCAATAACATTCTGCATGATGAAGCAAAACCGTTTAGAAAGTGCTATTGATAGTTATCTCAGTTTTCTTTCGGTCTTTGAGTTTTTTAAAGTTAAAATGATATGTATGAATGATTATCCCTCCGTCTTAAAGGGTATTTATGTACATTTTCACTAAAAATGCTTAAATTGTCTCTAAAAATATTGAAGTAGCCACTCATTTTGGGATGGATGAGCAATTGAAATAATATTTCGTTTTGTCTTTTCAAAAATAGAAGTGGATTATTTTTTTGGACCAAAGGAACAAGTCTGATAACATTCAACCAAAAAGTGATAACTACGGGGTGGGAAAGCCTATCCAGTTCTATATAGAAATTCACGGACATCCTTTGCCATCAATGAAAAATAATCCCTTCCGTCCGTGAAAGTTCGTTCCACTTTGACTTTTATGGTCAATCCAATCGAATTTTGACCATAATGAAAACCTAATTATCTCTTTGCAGTTCTAAAAATTGTTATTGATTCATTATTAGGAATAGTATCAATCACAATATTTAGAATTGCATAAAGATAATTAGGTTTCTATAAAACTATGGTCAAAGTTCGATTGAATTGACCATCAAAGTGAAAGTGGAACGAACTTTCCGTGACGGAGGGAGTATTCTCTTCATACGCCCCCTACCTACCATACAAGCCTTCCTTAAAAGTGCATACAGAATAGACAAACTAAATACTAATATGCAAATGAAGGGCACACGTAAAGAGATAACAGCATATACCCACGTACTCACAAGGGGAAGCTCCCAAGCCAGTTGCGAGCATCGAGACAAAACGTGATGATTATCGCGTAAAGAGACCCATCGATTACTACATTTCCAGTATATTCACATTCACAGTCAATGAAGGATATGCGGCACATATGCCTGATGAGATACGAGAATTTGTACATTTTTGCAAAGAAGACATGTAACTAGTTACTAACCAGTATAGTAACGTAATGTTAATGAAATGCCAATTAACCATCAGCTTATTTAGCTAGTTATGCAGTAGAAGCAGAGGCACAATATCAGAAAACAAATGAAGAAAACCAAATGCTGAAACGAGTAAAAACAGAAATTGAGACACCTGGCACTGCTACAGAACGAACTCCAGGTACCATACATGTAGCAATGAAGAGGATGCACCCAAGCATGCAATTTGATAAACACAGATCAACAAGGAACACCAATGTTGCTTCTGCACAAGATAAAACACACAAACACTTGAACAGTAATATAATTGCAGAAATTTTCTTACAGTGTCTGCAACATTACACACGAAGACAAAGTGCACCTTTAGACAGGAAGTTTAAGTTTCTGTGAAAAGCGCATACACCAACTTACAAAGTCTTAAGAGTCAGAAAGTCTTAAGAGTCAGAAAAAATCTCCTATGTAATTGAAGAAAGAAAGGAGGGGGGATAGGAGGATGGAACTGAAACAACTTCATATTAATCAAACTTTTACATTGTAATGTTCAATAATTGCAAAGAGGGATTAACTGCGAAGCAGTGGTGTGTGAAGTACCTGAGGCTCCACGAATACAACTATCGGCATCAGCATTCACCACAGTTGAGGTATCAATATCACCAATCCCGGTGCTGGGGAAAAAGAGATGAGAGAATCAGGAAGATTTCAGACAAGCAACAATATAGTGACCAACAATTACCACACCACACCATCAAAGGATCGGCAACTTTAAGTGATCAACATTACAAGGAAGTCTTATTTGATGGGTGGCACTATTTGCATCCATCCCTTTTCTATGTACACCCACATTTCTTAATAAATGTATAGTAGCATTGTTCATACATGAACACTTGAGGTGCAGTAAGACGTATCTTTGGAGAAGAAATGATGAAGAGAGTTTGGTAAATGTTGTCCAAATTTAGTGTCTCCATCCAACTCCCTTCATCATTTCCTCTCTGAAATTGCAGCATTAATCAAAAACTAACATTCAAATGGGATAAGCAACTAAGAAAGTATCGAGGATAGCAATAACTGCTCCGCGGCCATCGAATTCAGGGTGAGCTTCAATGAACCAATCAGCGTCGATCTCCTTCTTTGGCATGAGCGACGCTACAACTGAAATCATTATAATCTAATTACAGCTCTTGTGTGTGTAAGTAGTGATTTACTCGAGAGGGGGGAGGAGAAAGCAAGATAGGGGGAGAGAGAGAGAGAGAGAGAGAGAGAGAGAGAGAGAGATAACCCACTTGATTTGCCAGCTTGTTTGTTGATACTTATCTTATAAATGAAAGGATGGAAAATCACAAGACTTTTGAAAGTATTCATATGCTCCGTAACAAGGTTTACAATGAAAATATTAACCATACCAATATTTCTAGTGCTTAATGAAGAAACTCTAATTAAGATAAATGACTAGTCAGCTTGAATAAGGCCTTCTCCAACAGACAACATATCTTTTAGGCAAACAATCAATAGGAATACAGGTATTCTCAAGAGCCTTTCTTACATTGTATGGGCTCACAGTGATTCCCTCGGCCTACAAGATAAGTCACTGGTGACTGTCATACAAGAAAAGAGAGTCAATATATGGTTTTAGGAGGGGAAACAGAAGGAAAAGCATAATTCAATACCCATCAAAAATTGTAAATTTGTTATTAATAAACTATAAATAGTACTATCAAAAATATTTTTTAAAATTTCATTGTAATAAAATAAAAAAACTCATCCCATAAACAAGTGACATTAGATGTTCGTCCTGCATACATAAGTCATCTAAAATAGTTATTTTAACATGAACTAGAAACCTAAAGAGACTGCAAGCTTTCATGTGACTAAACACAACAACAACAATCCTTAATCCCAAAATGATTTGGGGTCAGCTAACATGAATTGTCAAAGAAAAAAAGTGATAAAAAGGTTAAAATAATGATAAATAAATAAAATGTGAAAGCTAAGAAGAAATTTAATAAAATTTACATATATCCCTTTCCCTCCGTCAGATGTGCCTAGGTATGAATACTACTAGAAGATCATTATTTCAGAAGAAACATTGTAAATAATGCACTAAAATACCTGGTAAAAACCGTCACTGGAATACGGAAAAGATGTCTGCGCCATGGAGCTTTGCAATCTATCCCGTAGACTTCAAAATAATGTAAACCATCAATAAGACTTGTAGGATCTACAAGCATAACATAGAAAGAAAATGATCAACCGCTTATGACATGCAAGATATTAGAAATGTGCAAAGGGACAGCAAAACGGAGCAGACTAACTTGAAGCTACGGCCGTTATGTGTGAGCAGACTCAGGAGCTCTGACAACGTCTTTTATAATAGAATGTAATTCAATGCACTTTTCAAACAGACTAATTCTTCTAATTC
This sequence comes from Adenophora triphylla var. japonica, assembly GCA_022495995.1. NCBI lineage: Eukaryota > Viridiplantae > Streptophyta > Magnoliopsida > Asterales > Campanulaceae > Adenophora > Adenophora triphylla. The sequence goes on from JAFEMH010000073.1 coordinate 344,152, forward strand.
ACGAATTGACAGGTGGATGTAACGAGCTGAGAAGCATTGTTCTCAGGTGTAAAAGATGAAATAGAATTAAAGGCAAATAAAAAAACAAATGAAACAACTGGACACAAAAAAAATGCTGCTATATGCAATATAAAGATTATTTGTCCAGCTAGAAGTTGTCATCGGGGTACCTGAAGAGCATCAAGCTTCTCAGACCCCTCAGAAAGTATAGTTGCCAACACGGCATCATGATTTTAGAAAATGGGTTGCCTAACATGCAAATATGTGGCATATGTTTGATACAAGAAAAAAATTAATAAATATAAGAAGAAGATGACATACTTTACATTCTAGTTCTGAAGAAGGTTGAAGGAAGATGCTTGGGAGTTGGCATAACAAGACCAAAAATATTAACTAATGTGGTTTGTCTTAAGCAAGCCATTAAATCCCCTCAAATAAGTGAATAACATTGACACAAACAACATAAAACAATTTGAATTGTAATATTTTGCATAATCAGATCCTAACACAACCTGCAAAATAGAGCATATTTGACGATTAGTTAGCATAGAGAGCATAAAAGAAAAAGGAGCAAAGACAACAGTAAACCACAGTTATTCTTAAAGCAGAAGATTGATTGCAATAACTAGCCTCCCTTAGGTAAATACCTCTAGATCTTCATCCTGCATCCATAAACCATCAAAAATAGTAATTTAACAGTGTTGAGAAATTGCAAATGTACATGATAACATGAACTAGAAACCTAAAGAGACTGCAAGATTTCATGGGACTGAATCCCTAAAACTCCTTTACAGCCAGTTATGATGCCGTATTGAATCACATACCAAAGAAGAATCAGACTTTGGTGAGGTGAAAAAGAACAAAATGATAATAATCTAATTACATGCACTAATAGTGCTATAAGTTGGAGGGGAGAGAAAACCCACCAGCTTGACTGATACTGTGATATAAGAAAAGTGAGGTAGCACAGGCGGTGTTATGAGGGGAAAATGGAAGAAAGGCATATTTATGTTATTAAACAAGAAGATCGTTTCGAAGTTCTTCTGTATAAACGACAACAACAACATTACCCCAGTGCCACAAAGGCTACCGCATGTGAGATAGGGGGGGGTCGGATGTAAGCAGCCTTGCACCTATATTAAAGCACATAGAGGCTATTTTCGGATGACCCATGAAAATTGCGTATTGCATGGTCTGACTACTGCTTCTTAGCAAAGATTTTGTATCTAGCAGGCATAATCGAAGTTCTTCTGTACAAATAGACAAAATTCAATTGATTTGAATCCTAAGTCAGAAGTAGAAAAAAGACAGTAACAATAGAAACTGCATACTGCCTCACCCTCATCACTTAAATCATACTAACAGAAAGATATACCAATTATATTCAAGCCCTTGGTAGGAGGTTCAACTTAACCATGAGCTCCAGCAGCCATAGCAGGAGAGACATCTTCAACAACTCCTATTGCCCTTGAGGAGGTACCTCCAGGTGCACGCAATGTGGTCAATGAAGGCCCATAGTTGCCGGCACTGCCAACTATGGGCATATATCTTCTAGCATACATTTACACATGTTTGCAAAAGCAAAATTAAGAGGGTACTAGGTACTGCAAGGTACAACTGCAAAACAAGATCATCAGTACAGATCATAGTTACCGGGAACGCTACTTTCCTCGCGTCCAACGCCCCGGATCGCGCGTTCAGGAATCGAGGTCATTTACGTCCCAGTTTCCTTGGGTACGCGATCCAAAAATATTTGCAAAAGACTTGTGCCATTCTTTTGTTTTTTTTTAAAAAAAAAATTGTACCTATACTATACCAACATCCAATAAAAAGTGTCCTTTAGTTTAGAGGTGTTTAGTTTCTTTTTTTTTTAAAGAAGCATAAATTTCCATTGTAAATGTGTAGCAAGGTATCAATGTGATACTTGAGATAACTTCAACACTGAATTTTAAAGCTTCTAGGTCTTCTTTTATAAACACACACATTATTATGACAATACTCGTAAATAAACACTACAAGGGTTCTATATTCTAAAAAATCCCCACAAACACACAACATTATTTTTAAACAAGAACTGATTTCTAACAACCATGAAGAAAAAGGAAATTGTCTGCTTCACAACACTGATTTACCTGGCCACTACTATCATACTAACAACAGGGAAGGGAATAACAAGACAGTCGCTTAGGGAGTCAACAACAATCAGGCGGGCCTTTGTTTGAGATGGTTGCATGAGCCATGGTGCAGATTAAGTCTGAGAACTAGGAGTTAAAATATAAATGGCCCACAAAACTTATTAAGGGACGATAACCTATTAAGGGACTATAGTAGTTGGTTTATGGACAATGATCGACACAAGAATCATTTTTCATATACATATAGAGTCAATTGAGATTGTTTTGAAAATCCAGTTAAACATGCTGATAATAACTTTCCCGAGTACTATAAGGATCGTAATGACTATTAACGAGAACATATAACTTATGGGGATGATATTCACCTCCGGAAGTTAGATTGGAAACAATATCTAGCAAATGCCTAATGAACCTCGTGGACTATGACATACCTCAACAGCAGCTATTAGCGCTTGGTCAAGCCTGTCCCAGTTAATATTGAACCGAAGCGAGAGTCTCCAATTTTACATGATATTAACTGTGCCCCAGGTGCAACTCCATTGAGAAGAGGTTCCTACGGGGGTATCATACTTTTAGCAGCAATTAGTTTTTCCATGTCATTAAAGTGTAACACGTGTACGAGAACATTCACAAGAGATAAGATTGTCTTACATTTGGATGGAAGGCAGTAACAATACCAGCAACATGAGTGCCGTGGCGGTCTCTATCTGTTATAATATTTAAGATGTTGCCGTCATCATACACATTGGCTAAAAATCTACATGCATCTAACTTGCTAAAAACTCCAAACATGTGCCCAATCCTGCAAGGTTAGTTTCAAGGAGTCAGCTAAACCTTTAAGTGTCCATAATTTGAAATTGCAGCTGAAACTCTGTTGTGAGATGAATACAAACTTCAATTAACATGGCCAAGCACATATTAGAAAATCAAAAGGAAAATCATAAGTAAAGTAACTAATTTATAATTCATTAGGGAAATGAAATCAGAAAGATTCCCACACTTGGGGTCATCCTCAGGACTGTGTACTCCATTGTGCCATACGACAGCATGAATTACAGGACACTTGTCAAGGTAACGCTAAAAACAGAGATATGGTCAAACATAGGAAAGAAAGAAAAAAATCTAAAGTACGGAAGAGCAAAAACTTCATCTAAGACATTTATACCTCACCTCAGCTTGCTTTCGTAAATACTCACGAGTCTTCTTCAAATTTTCCACATTGACTATGGTATGCTGCTACAAAAAAAAAAAAAAAAGAATGTTTCAATTATACCAGAATATAATAAGATCACAAGTCTAAAAGAGAGTATAGAGGCTTTCAACCAAATAGTGATAACTACTGGGTGGGAAGGACCATCCAGTTCGGTATAGAGAGTCATGGAGATCCTACCTACCATGCAAGACTTTCTTAAAAGGGCAGATAGAATAGACAAACTATATACGGATATGCAAATGAAGGACACATGTAAAGAGAAAACATCAACACATGTAAAGAGAAAACATCATAAACCCACGTACTTCACATGGGGAAGCTCCCAAGCCAGCTGCAAGCATCCAGACCAAAACATGATGATTATCGCGTAAAGAGACCCATCAATTACTAAATCTCCATTATATTCCCATTCACAGTCAATGCGGGATATTCCTGATGAGATATGAACAATTACACATATTACAGTACAAGTAACTAGTATATTAACGTAATAATAATGAAATGTCAATTCATCATCAGCTTATTTAGCTAGATATGCAGTAGAAGCAGCGACACAGATTAACAAGGAGAAGCAATGTTGACACCTTATCAAACTCATATAGCTGTTTCACAGCTTCGGATATTCCTTCCCGGTTTTTCTCATCCCACGTTTTCTTTCTTTGCTTCTGTACAAGATAAACACACAAACAATAATATAATTGCAAAAAAAATCTTACAGTAACTGCAACATTACACATGAAGACAAAGCGCACCTTTAGACGGGAGGTTAAAGTGTCTGTGAAGATGGTGATCAAATATCTTACAGTTCGATCATAAACAAAATGCCGGTAGGCATAGTAGGCATAACTGAAAGACTTTGACACTCAGAGAAGATGGTGATCAAATATTGTGCATACGTGAAGTTACAACTACAAGATAGAAATATTATGATTGTTTTAGGAAACAAACCACATGAATAAAAATTCAACTGTTTTATCCACCTGCGACTGCGAGAGAGACAATGATTTTCCATCTCTTTTCTATTTGTACTTGTATATATGCAGTGGTTCAATTAAAACATGATAAAATGTAACACGAAATAGAAATTCCTCTAAATATAGAGTAGACTAAGAAATTGTTTTAAAAAATGGGACAAGAAACTAAACTAGTAACTTTACATTTCATGTAAAGGAAGAAGTGTAGGGGGAAGTTGGAGAAGATTCTAACATATATTTTTCCTTGTAGACAGGTATTCAACAATTTAATCACCTCCTAATTTCATTAATCAAAAATAAGCCCTAATTCAAAGTAATTTCATAAAACAAAATAAACCCTAATTCAAAGTAACTTCATAAAATCAAAATAAGCCCTAATTCAAAGTAATTTCACGAAATCAAAATAAACCCTAACTCAAAGTAATTTCACAAAATTAAAGTATACCCTAATTCATAGTAATTTCACAAAATCAAAATAAAACCCTAGATCAAATGAGCAACAAAATTCGAAAACAAAACAGAGGAATGAGAGATGAGAATTACGACTTAGAGTTTGGATTAATAGGAAGATAGCTTTGAGACATTCCCTGAACATCTCTGGGAAGTGACATCGGAGCGGAGTTGGGGAAGGCGGAGTGACTGTGTGTGTGTGTGTGTGCGTGTGTGAGAGAGAGGGAGAGAGAGAGAGACAGAGAGAGTGCGTGGGTAAAAAGCGAAGGAATGATATGAGGGGGATTTATAGGAGGAAGGGTTTACGACCGACCGTTGGAGGGCAAAGGGTAACATTTATCGGCTCTCTTCCGGAAATAGAACGCGGTGCAACCCAGGGCCCAACTAACTTGGGTTATTTGATGGCCCAAACAAAAATGGTCCGTTGATGCTTAAGTATCATTTTTGTAAAAAAGTGAGTTTTTAAAATGTGCGATAATTTTTTTGTAAATAAGTAAATTTTTTTAAAAACGTGCTGTGAATTTTTTGTAAATTCATAACTTATTAAAACTAACTAGCATTTTTTGACACTATAACTGACAATTTTCGATAATATAATCGACACTTTTCAACACTAACCCTGTCACACCTTAACTTAAGAAAATTCATTTTTGAAAATTCACTTATTAATTTTGTAACTTCATTCCTTATTACTTTTATTTATATTTTAAAATTTTCCATAATACTTTCGAAAATAATCATATTTTGAATTGGATATTTTAAAAATATTTATGTGAAAATCTCTTGTAAAACGTGTTCTACGCTCGTCTGAGTGTAGAACGTGTTTTTAAATAAGCGCGGGGGCATTTTTGTAAATAAATAGAACTTCTCAAAATGTGTGGTGACATTTTTGTAAATAATTAGAACTTATAAGAGGCAGTTTTCTACACAGCAACAGGCACATTTTAACATTGTAAATAATTGAAACTCACCTGACACTTTTTGATACTGCAGAAGGCACTTCTGAATACTACAAGAGGCATATTTTAACACTACAACAGGCATGTATTTTTTAATTCACTTTGACACTTTTCAATATTATAACAGACATTTTTCAATACTACAAGAAGCACTTTTCAATACTACAACAGGCACATTTTAATACTACAACAGGCATGTGTTTTTTAATTCACTTTGACACTTTTCAATATTACAACATATATTTTTAAATACTAGAAGATGCACTTTTCAATACTACAACAGACACTTTTTAACACTACAACAGACACTATTTTTCAACAATATCACTGCATTATTTAACATTACAACCGATTGAAATGTGTTTATTAGTGTCATAATAGAACAGACACTTTGTTTATATTGCAACAGACACTTTATTGAACTAGAAAAGGCACTTTAGCAAAACAGGTTCTAGGATAGCTTATCCTATAACTAGTTTCACACAAGAACAACTCAATATTTATAGTTTAATTTTTAACATAACATCTTAAATGAAATATCAAAAGTAAATAATAATAAATTATTAACTTATAATCACCGGTAATTATAATATGTTAACTCATTTATTTTAAGTAAATATTATGGTGGAGTTTTTATATCTAAATTTAAATTTTAAACTTAGAATTAAGCCTTTTTTGGTCCTTAATTTTTATTCTAAAATTTATGTGCAATACTTTTGAAATAAGCAATTCTATTTAATGACACATTTCCTATTGTTTACTTCAAAAATTACAACATCTGTGCTATAGATGGAGATTACACATTTGCCCTTAATAGTGACACTTTTGGGAGCAAAAATTGAATATGGATTGCAAAATGTGTATACTTAGTAAATATACGTAAACGTGTAGACGTACATGTTTAAATCATAAATATAATGTTGTATAAAGTATAGAAAATTAATCAATGTGTAGAATTCTCGAAGCAAAGATTACCTATTTATGATGGACAAAAAGGTAAAACTTTTGCTGCTTATTATTGAAAGGGTGTGATCCCTAAATGAAATGCCCCTTGATTTCCTATAAATAAAGGCTTTCCATCTGCCTAGGAGACACACATAAATTCATATACTCTCTATACATAATCTGAGATAAAATGAAAGCATTAATCATTTAGAAGACTCCGTCTCCCTACTTATTATATCTTCTTCTGCAAGCCTTCAAAGAACATCAAGGCATAATATGGATTCCTCAGGTATTCACTTCTGCCTCCTTTTTCTTTTCTCTCACTTAGTCAAGGCTTGAGTACGACTTGTTCATAATTGAAAATAAAATGTTTCAACACTAATCATGTGCCAAGGGGATGGAGTGACGTCTACCCACTCGGGTTTTACTAAATTCATTTTTTCCTTCTTTAATAATAGAAATCGTCGTGATAGAAGAAAAAATATCATATCCCAAAAAATTAATTTAAACTAGATTTTTATTTGTTATTATATATAACAAAAGGTAAAAAAAACCTGAATAATAAATAATAATCAAATAATCAAACTTTATTGCTATTGATGGTTATAAGATCGATAAGTAAATAATAAAAAAAAAACAAATTAATAAAAAAATTATGTAGTAAATAAAAGGGTGTGGGAGTTAAAAGACAGGTTTGAGAGAAAAAGGTGGGGAATAATAAAACTGGAGTGAGAATGTGTAATATTTGGGTTAATCAAGACCGTCAGATCAATTTTTTATATTCAATCTCAGCCCTTTTTATTTCATCGATTACAAACGGTTAAACTCGATGTGTATTATATTATAAATAATTAATTTATTCTAAGATTATAGTTAAATTTCAATTAAACTAAAATATTTACTTTAAGTAGGCATGAACAAATCAATTATTGTCCTTGCGAAAAATTGACATTTTGAAAAGGATAAAGTATAAAATGGGGCATGAAATACATAATGTGTTCCTAAAATGAACTCTCAAATTTCTTTTTGGCCAAAACGCCCTACACAATTTTTTTTGCCAAATTAGGGCTTCATTGATGGAATTTGTTAAGAATTACGTTAATCAACATGTGTCGCGGCGTACATAATCAACGGATTGGTTGATTTGAAGTTGTTAGTTGAAGTTGTTTTTAGTATTAAGGGGTTTTATATAAAACTAGTGTTATACTCGTGCGTAAAACGCATTGATAAAAAACTATTTCAAAGAAAGTACTCAGGTATAAAATTATGAACATTAAAATGTGGTGTAAATACAAATTGATCGGAATTGAAGCTTCATTTTCAATTTGTGTTAATTTGATTTATTTTTTATTAAACTTAAAAATTAGTTATAAATATGCATATTAATGAGTGTACTTTATTAAATGAAGGTATTCAATGAAGCTATTTAATGAAAGCTTAAAAATGTATTTAGTCTCTATTTTGTCTAGATTCAAGTTTTGAAAGAAAAATGAGTGAGCTCAAGTTGTCTATGGAATTGAGTCATTATATATACTCCTGTATAGATTTTGAAAAAGAGGGGATATCTAAAATGTCTTTATCTCTCTCTCCCTCTCAAAAATGTTATACCCAACCTCATCCCCATTACCGACACCTAAAGTCTTACCCAAACTTAACCCCTCCCTCCGGCCATACCACCCACTCCTACTATCCTCCCAACCCCCTTCTTCCTTGCTACCCACACCTCCGCTCCTCCTTTCACCAACCAGTCCCGTCTCTCCGCCATCGTCAATAATAGACTCCATCAACCCATTACCTACCATTTGAAATCAAATCACGACACTCAGATTCAAGAACTTCATGAACGATAAAGAGTTGTTTTATCAAAAGCCCTTACGATTTTCGTTGATTAAACCCAACAACAAACTTCAAGAATTTGTTGCCCGCAAGAAGTTAATTCGTTAATCACATTTTCACGAAATAATAACTAATTCTTGTTAAATTAAAAGTAAGTACTTTAATGAGAGTTGTTTTTATTATATAATACATATAATGCGGTAAAAGTGTTGTGAGGTTTGATTTTTCTTTAATGAGATGATCAATTGACATTTTGAATTCTCGTACTTTGTTAAAAATTCGATTTTAATCATCATTGTTTATTTTTAGAAGTTTTAACAATTGTACTTTAGATAAAAACTCTTTTTTTTTTCCAAAAAGTCTAAAGTACAATGATTAAAATTGCTAAAAAGTCGTAATTTTCACTAATTTTGGGGAAAATGAGCGAGTATCTAAAGTATAAGGGTTAAAACTGCTAAAAAATTAACAATGCTGGTTAAAATCAAAGTTTAAGCAAAGTACGAGAATTCAAAATGTCGATACGACTAATATGATTTAGTTATTATTTCGTGAAAATGTGATTACCTTTTTTAGGCAGCAAAATCTTGAAGTTTGATGATCAAATCAACAATAATCTTGAAACTAAAATATTAATCCCTATGTTTCATGATAAAAGTCCAATTAACTTAAATAAGGTTTACTTATTATTTCTTTTATTTTTGTTGGCATTTTTGAAAGTTTGATTTTTTAATTTAACAATTTTGAAAATGTTGTTATCTTTTTAAAACAAACAAAAATGGTAACTGAAAATATATACTCCCTCCGTTCCATTTAAACCTTCACCATTTTGAAGGTGGCACGCAAGTTAAGAAAAAAGTTAGTGGAGTAAGTGTTGTGAGTATGAAAAGTGAGGTTGGAAAGAGAGAAAGTGGGGTAGAAAATAGTGAGTCAGTGTGCTGTGAGTATAAAAGTTAAGTAGGAGAGATAATTAGTGGGTTGAATAATAATATAAAATATCCATTTAGTTTTAGGAAAGGTCAAGCTTTTAACGGGACATCCGTTTTGATAAAAGGTGAAGCTTCAAATGGGACGGAGGGAGTATATTTTTTTTTGGATTAAGAGAGTATCTTCTATACAAAGACTAAGGGTCTGTTTAAATAAAAAAAAAGTATGAGGGTGAGATGGAGAGAAGGGGAAAGACTGAGGGTCAAAATAAAAAATAAAAGCTTACTTCGGATAATTTATCAAAGCCTGGTTTCGATCCAGGGACCTGTGGGTTATGGGCCCACCACGCTTCCGCTGCGCCACTTTGATTTGGTACTCTTTTTGGGAACAAATTGTATTAGTATTTTAATTCTTTTCTTCCACATCCTCTTATGCAAACACGTACTCCCTCCTCTCATATTACCTTACCCATTTTGCTATTTTGGGCGTCCCATTTTAAAGTCACACTTTTCTAAAAAAAAAACTTTTTAATACTTCTTTATTCATGGGACCCACTTGTCATACTCACAATATTTTTCAAATTTACTATTCTCTCCACTCATTCTCTCTCCTACCCACTCACAACTCCTACTTTAATAGCATTATTCCTTATTTTTCGTTCTCAACAGTAAACGAGTAAGCTATTATGGGACGAAGGGAGTATACACTTTCCTTTTGTTTTTAGTTCATCCCAATTTAAATCATATTAAAAAAAATGTAATTTGATTGTGGTTACAAAAATGTACTATAACACATTATTTAAAAATATTGATAAGTCAAATGCAACATATATTATGAAACTGATGAAGTATAAAGAATGTCGAAAGTCCGTCCAAAAAATAAATGTCGTATTTCTAAATAATAAAACAATCCATTGTAACAAAAATAAAGTAGATTACTCCCTTTGTCCCGTTTGAAACTACATTTTTTTATTCAAAATGTTGTCCTATTTGAAACTACACGCTTTTATTTTGGAAAAGTTTATAATTCTTTAATCAATGAAACATACTTTCACATTCACAACAACTTTTCCCTTTTTACCACACTTTTCTCTCTTCTATCTCATATTTCATACTCACAACACCTATTACACTTATAACTTTTCTTAGTTACCTATTCCATTTAAAACTTTTTGTAGTTCATGTGCTTAACTCAAAGTGTGTAGTTTCAAATGAGACGGAGTAAATATATTACAATATTGACAATTTAAATGAAACATTGATTTTTCATTTTGGTATAAATAGACTGTTTAAAGCAAAGCTGTGCTCATTCATTCAGCAAAATTCCATTTTTTGAAGAGCTTGAATAAATCATTTTTAATTGCTTGAACATTTAAGGGGAAAACATAATAAAATGTAAATTGTAGATAAGCTAAACAATAACTTCCTTTCGAAATCCCATTTGAAATATTAATGTGAGACTATCAAACCATAACATAATTATGAATTTCTACATGATATGATAGATGCCAAAAACGTTCCGATCAGACCAAATCCAGCAGCAGGTTGTATCCTGACGATTGAATAGCCTGAAAAAGATGAAAAAACACGTAAACTTAGGCTCCGTTTGTTTCACCGTAAACAAAAATTTAAGTAGCATTTTCTTACTAAAAAACAAAATGTAAAAAATCAGAGAGGTAGTATAAAATATTACATTTGCTGAAGCAATTAAACCGGGCATATAAATGCCTACAAGTCTTGTTATTAAACCTGTTATTACAAAATATAAGAAGTCAGAGAGGTAGTATAATATTACATTTGCAGAAGCAATTAAACCTGTTATTACAAAATATAAAAAATAACACACACACACACAAACACAATGGCATAAATGCCCGCCTTGAGAAGCAACAAAGACATTTGCTGAAGCAATTAAACCTGTTTAACATTAAACCTGTCTTGCTCCACATGAAATGCCTACAAGTCTTTGCAACAGTGGGAACTAGGGGACCAAAAAATTAGCAAGAGAGTACTACAAAAATTGTTATTACTAGCAAGGGAGTACAATAAAAATTGCTAGTAATAACAAGTTTTTAATACATCATATCAGAATAGTAATAACAAGTTTTACACACATACACACTATTATCCTTGCCACTCATTGGTCATAAATTTTTCAACCCACTTCCTTCGAAGACTTTCGCTCTTGACCATGAATCCTTCGGCCAAGCTGTTATCGGCATTCAAGTGATCAAACACACTACCAAAAAAATCTTCATCCAAAGCATTCAATTTTCATAACCTCTTTGTAAAGATCTTGTCTGTTCACTTTATCATCAGAAAGTTTCTTGATAGCGCTTGCAACCTCCCCAATCTGTCCGGCTAATAGATCAAATGTTGCATCCCCATCCTCACGTGGCCTTTTTCGATGAGACCTTTTCTTTGATGATATTCCAGCAGTTGAAGTTTCTTTAGGCTTTGTCACCTCTTCATCAAACTCATTATCTTCAACATTTTGAGCGGAGGTATTCCCAATGCTAGCTTCCATATCAATGTCATTCAATGATTTCGCAAAAGACCCCGTAGCCATATCCTTCCCAATAACTAGTGACATCTCATCATACATTTCAATTTTCTTGTTCAAAAACTTGCCGTGAGCAGGATGTGCCTATTTAAAATATCAACAAAATGTTAAAAAATGTTAACATGGCATAGCAGAAGTATAAGCAAGCTAGTCATGTAGGCCAAGGTTAAAAGAATGTAATTTGCAGGACAAACAAAAAATTTCACTACTTCAGATGTCTTCAGTTTCGGAGTTTTAGTGCTAGAGATTGTGAGTGGGAAAAAGAATAGAGGCTTTCAACATGAAGGACACTTTCTTAACCTACTTGGCCATGTAAGGATCTAAATAGTGTTTCAAATTGCTTCCAATATGCATAAAAAGCTAAGCAAAAATGTTTTTCTTTATCTTTTAGGCCTGGAAACTCTATCAAGAATACAGATCTTTTGAGATGATTGATGCATCAGTGGAGGAGTCTTGCAACTACTGTCAAGTGATACGATCAATTCATGTAGGTTTGCTGTGTGTTCAACAAAGCCCAGAAGATAGGCCAAGCATGTCAGATGTGGTTCTGATGCTGAGTAGTGAGGGTGAGTTAGCTACACCTACTAAACCTGGTTTCTTCAATGAAAGACATATTCTTGAAGTGGATCCAATGAGCAAGAACGACTCGACTACAGCTGAGATAACTGTCACGTTGTTAACTCCCCAATAGAAAATACACAACAGTTATACCCCGTAACTCGAAGTTCGAAAGTCATTGCAATTTTTGTAAAGATTCAATGTTGGTCAATTGTAAAGAACTGAATGTCAATTTCAACACACAGTATATCAATTGTAAAGCTATTAGAATGCCAATGCTATTTGCACCTATCGGGTTCTATTTATGAATTTCACTAACAGAATTCTGATATCACGAAATATTTCAATTGGATTTGTTCAAGCGCTTGACTTGAAATAATCTTTCACAAAGCTTTATAAATGCTTCACCTAAACCAATAAAGCATGATGAAAGATTCATACTTAACAGCTTCAACAGGCCTTAGCACTGGCTAAATTGACTATGTTCTCATACAGTATGAATGCACTCTACCTACTGGAGACAAACATTATTGACATCCTTATTATGTACATAGTAATTGGAGAACACAGGATAAGAAGAATATGTAACATCACTTTCTTTATCATGTTACCATACTGAGAACAATAAAGATCAGCAAATATGCAAATGATGCAGAAAACTTGGTTCCAACTTTAAACATACAATCATAGAACCATATCAAATCTTTGAGATACAGAACCTTGAGGGGATATGGAAGATAAAGGCAATATCTGTGGTAATGAAAGTTAAGGGGCAATTACATATTAGCAGACCAACCATTATTTAGCATGTACATTCATTTTGGGACGGAGGGAGTAATTCTTAAAATTACTAAAAGGAAAAGAATAGTACCAATATTTCCTCATCGTAATTTTCCGGTGAACATGTTATCTTCATATTATAATCCCATCCAAATCCACTTTTGTTACGAAGCTTTGTGATTGTATTCCATAAACCTTTAATTGTCCTTAGACGATTCTCGACATGCTTGGTCTGACATTGAGATCCAAACTTCTCATTCACAAGTGTAGCAGCTCGAACAAAGCTTGAGTGTTTAAAAGTGTTGGAGGGTTTATTACCCAATTGAGCTTCCTCCGCTAGTGTTTCAAGTAATAGCCGGTCCATTGGTCCTAACCACCGAACTTTGAATAGACTTGTTATCAATATCCTTTTCTTTTTCTTTTCCCTTGCCCATTTCTACAATATAAACGAACAAAAATATTTCAGATTAACATTTCTACAAGTAATGTAGAGTTTTTATACAATCAAGATAGTGATAATACAAATTAATCCCAAAAAAAGGAAAAAATCAAACTAGATAGTAGCAACATAGTGATAATACAAATTAATCCAAAATAAAGGAAAAAAGCAAACTAGATAGTAGCAACATAGTGATAATACAAATTAATCCAAAAAAAAGGAAAAAAGCAAACTAGATAGTAGCAACATAGTCATTCCACATGTCGCTAGCTATGTTATCCCTCTTAGTCGTCCATTCTCTAAATTCTTCCCTCTCTTGTTGTTGTGTTAATTGGACTCTTAGACCTTGATTTCTTGACCCCACTTCGCAACTTGGATCATTGATAATGATATCACTAGGATCAACTCCCATGATAAAGTTGTGGATAAATAAGCCAACACGATATCTACTTGTACGTGATAAGACCAATGTGGTTCGAAATCTAGCACACGAAAGCGATTCTTCAAAATTTCAAAACCTCTCTCAATAGTAGTTCTCAAAGAAGAGTGACGGAGATTAAAAAGTTCTTTCTCATTTTCTGGTGGATTATCATTACTGAACTCTTTCTACCAAATAGAATAGACAAACTATATACGAAGATTAAAAGAGAGTATAGAGGCTTTCAACCAAATAGTGATAACTATTGGGTGGGAAGGACCATCCAGTTCGGTATAGAGAGTCATGGAGATCCTACCTACCATGCAAGACTTTCTTAAAAGGGCAGATAGAATAGACAAACTATATACGGATATGCAAATGAAGGACACATGTAAAGAGAAAACATCAACACATGTAAAGAGAAAACATCATAAACCTACGTACTTCACATGGGGAAGCTCCAAAGCCAGCTGCAAGCATCCAGACCAAAACATGATGATTATCGCGTAAAGAGACCCATCGATTACTAAATCTCCATTATATTCCCATTCACAGTCAATGCGGGATATTCCTGATGAGATATGAACAATTACACATATTACAGTACAAGTAACTAGTATATTAACGTAATATTAATGAAATGTCAATTCATCATCAGCTTATTTAGCTAGATATGCAGTAGAAGCAGCGACACAGATTAACAAGGAGAAGCAATGTTGACACCTTATCAAACTCATATAGCTGTTTCACAGCTTCGGATATTGCTTCCCGGTTTTTCTCATCCCACGTTTTCTTTCTTCGCTTCTGTACAAGATAAACACACAAACAATAATATAATTGCAAAAAAATTCTTACAGTAACTGCAACATTACACATGAAGACAAAGCACACCTTTAGACGGGAGGTTAAAGTGTCTGTGAAAAGCTCATAAACCAACTTACAACCCACGTGCCAGTCCCCTGAAGGATTGCTCCGAGAAGAATTTAAAACAAGAGAAGCCCCTAGAATAGATTGTTACATAAACAAATTTAAAGTCAGAACAAATCTACTATGTAATTGAAGAAAGAAAGGAGGGGGAGGTGGATGGAACTGAAACAACTTTATATCAATCAAACTTTTACATTGTGATGTTCAATAATTGCAAAGAGTGATTAACTGCCAAGCAGTGGTGTGTGAAGTACCTGAGGCTCCATGAATACAACAATCGGCATCAGATTTCACCACAGTTGAGGTATCATTATCACCACTCCCGGTACTGGGGAAGAAGAGATGAGAGAATCAGGAAGATTTCAAACTAAACTTATTGTGGGAATACAGAAAGTTCATTCCTAAGTGTAAACATTATCATAATGTACAAATCAAGAATGTCTAGAACGTTTGGCTTCCCATCCGATGTCAATTGCAGTCCTGCTGCAACTGGGTCCTGGCCAATATCTGCAAACAAGCAACAGTATAGTGACCAGCCATTACCACACCGTCAAAGGATCATGAACTATAAGTGATAAACATAACAAGCAAGCCTTATTTGATGGGATGGCACTATTTACACCCATCCCTTTTCTATGTACACCCACATTTCTTAATAAATGTATAGTAACATTGTTCATACATGAACATTTGTGGTGCATGCTGCAATTTCAGAGAGGCGATGATGAAGGGTGTTGGGTAAATGTTGTCCAAATTTAGTGTCTTCATCAAACTCCATCATTTCCTCTCTGAAATTGCAGCATTAACCAAAAAATGACATTGAAATGGGATAAGCAACTAAGAAAGTATCGAATTCAGCGTAAGCTTCAATGAACCAATCGGCGTCGATCTCCTTCTTCCGCATGAGCGACGCTACAATTGAACTCATTATAATCTAAGTACAGCTCTTGTGAGTGTAAGTGTTGATTTACTCGAGAGGAGGGAGGATAAAGCAATATAGGGGGAGAGAGAGATAGAGAGAGAGAACCCACTTGATTTACCAACTTGATTGATACTTATCTTATAAGTGAACAGATGGGAAATCACAAGACTTTTGAAAGTATTCATACGCCCTGTAACAAAGGTTTACAATGAAAATGTCAATCAAACACACCCATACCAATATATCTAGTGCTTGATTAAGAAAAGCTAATTAAGATAACTGACTAGTCAACTTGCGTAAGGCCTTCTCCAGTAGACAGCTTACTTCAGGCGAACAACCAATAGGGGCCTATTTTTACATTGTCACTCCTTAACTTAAGAAAATTCATTTATTTTAAGTAAATATTATGGTGGAGTTTTTATAACTAAGTTTAAATTTTAAACTTAGAATTAGGCCCTTTTTGGTCCTTAATTTTTAATCTAAAATTTATGTGCAACACTTTCGAAATTAGCAATTCTATTTAATGACACAGTTCCTATTGTTTGCTTCAAAAATTACAACATTTGTGATGTAGATAGAGATTACACATTTGCCCTTTATAGTGACTTTTGGGAGCGAAAATTGACTATCTTGCTTATATATATGTGTGTGTTCAATGATTGTTAAGTCTAAGAGCAGTTTGTTATGTTATGCTCAATTTGAATTTGAAATGAATATTCTTCTTGTTTTATTACTATTCTTCCTCTCGTCTCCAAATAAGGTTTATGCATTTTTCTTTTTGATGTCACATAATAATAAGTTTCATGTTTTGCTTTATTTTCAAAATAAAAAACAAAATTGTTTCGACATATATGTCATTCTTTGGATATAGTTAAATACACGGCTCCAAAAATACACGGCTCGCCGCAATTGACGATAATACCCATTTATATATAATTTTTTTTTTTCATTTCAAATTCAATCAAACAAAAGCTCTTCCTCTCCCTCGCTCTCTCTCTACACGACGACGACAACACCCAACGGACGAACGACACACCACGACGACGAAGAATGGCTCGAGTAAAAATTCCGGCCGTCCCTGCTGGAGCTTCCGCCGCCGCTACAACCACTGCCATCGCCGCCGCCTCCGCTTCTACCACCGTGCCCGTAAAGAAGGTAATGCAATTTGAACGTAATTTAAACCTAATTTTACATTCCCAATGTCTAATTTTTGTTTGATTGCTTCAATGTCTTTTTCTTTACATCGTTCATTTTTCTTTCTTTTTATGCATCTCGTGTAATTTTTCTTTCTTTGATATTAACCAAACTGGAGAATGCATCTCGTGTGAACTCACACGAGATGCATCTCGTGTGAGTTCACACGAGATGCATCTCGTGTGAGTTCACACGAGATAAATCTCGTGTAAACTCACACGAGATGCATCTCGTGTGATTTTACACGAGTTGTGCCCAGTGTCCACTCTTTTTCTTTACATCGTTCGTATTCAGTTATAAATGCTAAATAGCTAATTTATTGTCTCTTATTTGTTTTTTTGTAGGCACGTGAACGTATGACCGCGTCCAATAGAAAGAGGAAGGCCGAGACGGCACCTAAGGTAGATAAACGCAGCAAAAGGATACATGATAGGACTATCGTGCGTGGGTCTGAGCTTGGGATTGAGCAGGATGTAGGAGATGATCATGATAGGACTTTGCGTACTGAAGCGGCTGAGCAGACCGAGCACTGATACTGGTTTGAGCATGAGCTTCGAGGAGGATATAGGAGATGATGAGGCATCTTCTGATTCTGATGATAGTAGTGAGGAGGATGTAGGAGATGATGATGGATCTTCGATTCGATGATAGTGGTGAGGGGGATGAGGAGGCGGAGCAGGAGGGTGGGGATGATTATGATGATGATGATGATGAGGAGGAAGAGGTACATGATGTTAGACCTTTGAGGCATGGGAGGGGGAGGGGGAGGGATGTGGCTAGAGGGCAGGGACGGAGGAGGCAGGGTGCGGGTGGGGAGGAGCCACCATCATGGCAGATTCGAGTGACCCTGTGGCGGCCCGTGAGAATGTTTCACTTATATACGGCTTTGGTGATCACAGAGCTCGAGAGATTTGGAGGGATGCCACTAGTGAGTCGGTGGTGACTTTTCATACGAGACTGCTACATCTCGCAAAAGTAAGATAATCATTTATGTGAATTTATTAAAATCTTGAAGTTGTTTGGCACACACTCTAAATATTCCATTAATTATACATCTCGTACTTTTCTCGATCTCGAGTGTTGATTATATTTTTTGTTTGGAATAAACAGTTCAAGCGTGATGATCCTGGAGGCTAATGATAGAGCCCGGCCGACCCTCGTTGATGCATCGGGCATCCAAGAATGCACGATGCCACCATTCGCAGGCCTAATCATGCCGATGACGGCATTTTTGGAACGGTGGTCTCCCGAGACTAACTCGTTCCACATGCCGTGGGGAGATGACCATTACGTTACACGACGTATTTCATATCCTGGGTATGTTGTTATATATTAGCAATTGCAAGACTATACTATCTACATTCATCTCTTGTACTAAAATTTGTTATTTCATCTTCAATTTACAGGTATCTACTGTAGGTGCACCTATTCGATATCCTGGATCAGGTTCTGACCTATCCCAAGCATCTCTAGACACCTCGTTTTGGGAGGCACCGGGTACTTATTGAAGGATGTCAGGCGTCTCTTTTCTTCCCGTATAGGCCACATGACCGATGCCCAACAGAGCTTCACAGATATCCCGCACCTCTTGGGTTCCACGATGTTCGTGGACAAGAGTCGAGATAAGGTGCCCTCAGCCTACCTTTCTCTATGCATGGATCTTGAGAGACTCCCCCCTCTCTCCTGGGGATCAGCTACATTGGCATATTTATACCGAGAGTTGGGGAAGGCATCCAGATCCGGATGCAAGCAGATGGGTGGTTGTGCGACACTGCTAGAGGTACATCTTACTTTACTCATTTTCTTTTTACTCTGTCGACTCCCCCCTCTCGTAATTACATGTTGCATTTGATTAGTATTTAATACTTTTTACATACATCTCGGGGTGGATATACGAGTACTTCCCGGATTTTCGGCGACTTTCTCGACCCGCACCGGCAGCAGGGGCGCCCGAGAGCCCGTAGATGGTCACGTGTCTGGATACATACCGGGAGGGATTAGATCATCTAGTGCGGTATCGCCGCACTCTTGACGGGGATGCATGTTGATAGGGTGAGTTATTCATATTAAAACTGTTTCAAATTGTTACAATCACTCCGTTATTATGTAGACTCGCCTAACAAAGTCTACTCACAGTTGTTTGGACTCCTTATGGTATCGTAGCGGACTCGATTCCGCCGGTTTCACACTTCGTGGGGTTATACGCTTTTGTGACATCACCGAGGCGTATATGCCCGATCGTGTTACCGGGCAGCCGGGTACCACGACAGAGGATCCCTGCACGGCCCCCCGTGACTCCCACGAGATGTATTTTGTCAAAGGGTCAGAAGGGATACCAAAAGGAGTATGGTGACGGAGATGATTTTTGGGACGGGTGGGTGGAGTACGACATGCATGAGTTCAGGCCCGTTTCCCGATGGGGGCCACCACTAGATACTACATCTTCTCCCGTGACTGATGATTATATGGAGTGGTTTCTGGCTAGGAGTCATGTTCGGATATCTAATCCGATACACGATCCTCCCGTTGACATTCCACCTCCCCCACCTCCCCCAGTTGATGTTCCACCGCAGCTGTAACGACCCCAACCCTAGGCACTAATTTTAAATATTATATTATATACTTTTAATATTTATGTTAGCCTTATGTGTTCAATCATGTCTTTAAATTCTTAAATTTAAGATAAATTGGGTGAGTGGTAAGATTTGAACCTTTTGAGAATTTATTGGATATTAAATAGAGAAATTTGGGGGAAATAATAAAAGTGGAAATAAGATAAATGGTGCAAGGAGGTTAATTGAGTAGGATGAATTATTTGGGTAAAGGTTAAATTTAAATTTATAGTGAAAGCCTCTAGTTTGGGTGGGGGGCCAAAATGCTTGTATTCCCCTTCCTTGCCAAGTGTCCCCTTCCCCCCTTTCCTCCTCCACCCTACCCGGCCCCCTCTCTCCCTCATCCTCCTCTTGCTCCCTTCTTTCTCCTTCTTCATTTTCACTCCTTACTCTCTTAACAAATGCATAGAAACCTCCATGGAAGCTCTCAAACCCTCTTCTTGAGGTCAAGCCATTCTCCCACCATTTTCAAGTCTAGGAGCACCATTGAAGTTGGAACATCTTGGGGAATTCATCAAGCTAGGAAGATTAACCTCCCATTGAAAATCCTAAGTGAGTTATTATGACTTCCTTTCCTTGTATGCTCATCCATGATTTGATGTTGTTATTGTTATTAAATGATTGATTAATGCCTTAGAAATCTTCTTAGAAGTTGAGGATTTGATTTATCTTATGGAATGATGTTATTATTGATCAAGGGTGTAAGAACATGGGTTGGTTTGGGATTAAAAAGGGTTAAGCTTGAAATTGGTAAAGGAAGTGGGTTTAGATTAATATTCATAAAAGATGTTTAGAGGAAATGGAATGGGTGGGATTTGTGATGGTAGATAATCTAGATTTATATTATTTGGGTTAGATAATTGAAGTTGAGGTGTGTAAGGTTAAACAATCCTTTTTAGTATTCATGAGATTAAGGAAGATTAAAGGGGGATTAAGCTATTTAAAAAGGGTTGGAAATTCGGAATTACTGAAATAGGGCCATGGGCGGTCGCCCATAGGGGCTGAGCGGCCGCCCAAGGCGGCAGAAACATGGGCTCCCTTTTGTAACTACTTGGGCGGTCGCCCAAGGGACATGGGCGGTCGCCCATGTCACCAGACCTTCCCCAGTTTTCTCTTTTGCTGATTTTCTCCAATAAACTCGTGGTATGGCTTCCACCCAATATAAATTAGTAGAACCTAATTAACCCGGATACGAATTGATCCTCTTTAACCTAGGTTAGAGTAGGATACCTTGACTTGGCCATGACCTTTTATTTGGTCAAAATGGAATATTAGGAGTAGTTAAATATTATTCGGGAAGTAGTCCAAACTTGGGAAGTAGGTCTTGCACTTTCATTAAGATTATTCAAGGTTGAGTAATGACTTCGTAGGAGTTGGTTCTTGTTATTTGGAGACCTTACTTGCCCATATCCTTGGTGGTTAGCTTGGATTATGTTTAAAACCATAGGCCGCACTATTGTGTTAAAAGTATATGTATCACTGTAGTATGATTATTCCGATTGGGAATTATTTGGTATATGGTTGTGTCGTATTCCCGTTGTGGATTCTCTGGTATGTTGTTAGTATTGTATCCCGGTTGTGGATTACTTGGTATATTGATTTCATTGTTCCCGGTGTGGATTATGTGGTTATATTGTTACCTTAAGTGAACTCATATTCATTGGTGTTATTATGCATAGTGTATTACTTAAATGTTGCATTATGATGTTGGTTGAACATGAGTATATTTTACCATGTTGCTATATTGTTTATCCCGTTTTGTGGATTTATCTCAAGTAACTATCATGTGCTTGAGCGTATTATGTTCGGGTGGGTATGATGGATGCCAATCAATTATTGATTTGTTCAATAAGTGATTGAAGGTACATCATACCGGTGACCCTTCCCCACTCTGTGGCCACGGGGTGGGGCCGTGCTAACGACTGTACTGAGTGATAAGTAGCCTTTACAGTTCTGTTGCAACCGTTGTAAGGAGGGACGATGTTATGGTTGGATACTCTATATCATAGATATCTTTTCTTATATGGATCTCTGGGGTATGAGTCCTATAAGAGGTGAATGTGCTGGAGGCAATTCACCAAAGAGTGGAGTTTTACTCCCACGTTGTACGACTTATTGTTCAGACGGGAAAAGGTAAAATGAGGTAACGTAAGGTGTTTACCGCTTTCCTAATGTGTTAAGTGTTGCCATGCTACATGTTGCATCTTGTATGGCATCTTCTTTGCCGCATATCATAATAGCTCATTGAGATTTATTCTCACCCCTCTCCCTTTACTGTTTTAGATTCCGAGACAGGTGACCCGAACCAGTGAGGCCGGGGATTTCATTGTGGACTTTTGCTTTTGGGGCTTGACAAGTTAAGTATAGGAGTGGGTTGTTTAGGAGTATTTATTAAGTATTCCTCTTTGGTAATTTGTTTGGAAAACACTTTTATTAAACAATGTTATTCAGGGTTTTGTGTAATTAATCAGATTTCGAATTGTTAAAGTTGTAGTTGGATCTCCTTTTAGTAGAGATATTATTAATTAATTCTTACTTGGAAGTTTGAAAAGTAGTTTTCCTTTAAAAGCAAATAAATGTTTTAAAAATCTAGATGGATTGTCTTGGTTTGAGTTCCCTTAGCTCGGGACACGTGTTAGGTCCCGGGTTGGGGTGCTCACAGTTGGTATCAAAGCTTAGTTTAGAGGTCAAGGGTAGATGTCTAGACTAAGTGGGAATGTGTGGTAATTAACGCCGAGTGTTTAATGCAGGAGTTCGTTCTAATGGCCGGAAGCAAGGATGATCAGCGGAAAGTTCTAGAAATGGAAGAAGATTTGGGTATAGGTGGAATTCAGGATGAAGAGATGATGAAATTATTCAGGAAGTTTGTACAGGATATGGAGACTAGAGGATCGGGTTCCGATTCAAATTTCGAGGAATGTCAAAGTGATGGATGGGAAAGGTTTGTGAAGATGAATCCATCGAGTTTTAATGGATATCCGAATCCGTTAAAGGCAGAAAATTGGTTAGCAGAAATGAATAAGATTTTCAAGGTTATAGAAAGTCGCAACGAAGAGAAAGTTAGGTATGCCGTTTTCAAGCTTGAAGGTCCAGCTGATCAGTGGTGGCAGAAGTTGAAGGAAAGTTGGGAGCGGGATCATACGCCCCAGACTTGGGATAATTTCACCAAACAGTTCGAGGATTATTTCGTTTCGATGGTTACAAGGGATAAGAAGGAGATTGAATTCTTAAGACTAAAACAAGGGAACATGACGGTAGATAAGTATTCAGTCCGGTTTGAGGAATTAGCTAAGTGTTGCCCTCATTTGGTATCGCATGAAGTGAAAAGGGTTCAGAAGTTTGTAACAGGTTTGAGGAGCGAGTTTAGGGAGAAATTATGGATTGACGGTTCCATCGAGTATCAGACAGTCATAGATAAGGCATATAAGATCGAAAGGGACATTGAGGAAAATAGTGGAAGATCCGGAAGTGGGATTGGAAACAAGCCAAAGTATTTAGGACAAGGATCCAAAATCATTAGAGGACAGCCAAGGACGTTAACTTCAGGAAGTGTGAGAGGAGAGTTTGTTGTAACTCCTTCATCTAGGCCAAAATCCAAACTGTATGGGATGATTTGTAAATTTTGTACGAAGGTTGGACATACCGAAGATCGGTGTTGGAGTAAGCAAGGCAAGTGTATTAATTGTGGAGAGATAGGACACTTTAGGAGAAATTGCCCAAGGTTGCGGCGGGGACGAGCTTCGGGCGGTCGGCAAGGTGGACGACAAAGAGGTGGTACCAAGAGAGATAGCGAAGGGGAGCCGAGAGAGAAGGTCTGTAATTCGAGTAGGTGTTTCGGTTTCGGGAGAGATAGGTCCCTCAGAGGTCGCTAGAGGTATATTCCCTGTCTCAAAAGTTAGGGGTCATATATTATAGATCATGTTGCATATCATTTATGTTTGGCATCACATTTTGCTTATATGTGACATACATCGTTGAGAATTTGTTTTATTGTTAGAGGATTCTGCTCTTATGAGAGAATACCTCGAACCTTCTTTGGTTTACCACGATGGTGATGTGGTTAT
Source organism: Adenophora triphylla var. japonica (assembly GCA_022495995.1). NCBI lineage: Eukaryota > Viridiplantae > Streptophyta > Magnoliopsida > Asterales > Campanulaceae > Adenophora > Adenophora triphylla. Next base: position 368,064 of record JAFEMH010000073.1, read on the forward strand.
GGCTGAGCATGTATTGCCAGTTGAATTGGTACGATTATTAAATTATGATTTTGAGATATATTTGACATGTATGGTTAAGTAATTGTTGTATAATGGTAGACTATCATAATAAGTGAGTCTCCTTTTTCCATGCCAAAATTGTTTATGATGGTGTTTGAGATAGGTAAACCTTAATGTGAAATTCTTGTTATATGTGGGTAATTAAGGTGAAACTTTTGAATTAAGGTGTGAAGAGTAATTGGTATATGCTAGACTTGCATAAGGAGTCTTTTCCAAAATTTTTATGTGCTAGTTGTAAGTAAGTGGTAAATGTGCTCCTGTCGGTATATTTCATGTGTTGGTTCTGAGTAGGATAAGCGGAATAGTAATCCTTATTTTGATGGCTTTAGAGTGATTAGAATTGATGATCTCCTTGTTGATTAAAGTTCCGGGAAGATCGTGAAAATAATTTGAGAGTTGGGTTAGTGATTCCTTGTGAGGAGTCCTTACATGCAAAGTTTGGTTAGTATGAGTTGGCTCGAGAGGATTTCAAAATTTGGGTTCTATAGTCTTAAACTCGGATGTTACCATGGATCTTGTGAGGATTGAGTCAGTGATCTTTAAGTTGACAAGTGTTACCGAAGGAATTTAAGGAATTCTTAAGAATTGTAGAGTCGTTGCTTTAGTTGACTCTAAAGGACGTATAAATGGTGTAGGATGTAATAAGGATGAAGCATATTGTTAGTGATGGAAAATAGGTTGGCTTTGGGCCCGATCCTTACCTTACCTAGCGGATGTGAGGATCTTGTGAAGTTTTAAGTATGTATTACCGGAAGATCAAGGTGTAGTGTTGTGCAAAACGGGAAGGTGATAGCGTATGTTCGAGGAAGTTAATTTATATAGAGCGGAATTTTCTTATCATTTATCGAGAATGGTTACAGTTGGTTGTGTGATTTAAATGGGATCTTATCTTTTGAAGTTCTCTTTTTGGGGTTGGTTACCGATCCCAAGAGTTGAAGGATTTAGTTAGTCGAAAGGAAGAAGTTTGAAGACTATCCAAATTCTGGAAGAATAGGTTGTGTTGTGTGACGGATTTTTCCTTTCAACTTGAGAAGTTTAAGTAACCTTAGTGGGTTTACATTCTAGCATTAAAATGAAACCGCATGAAGCTTAGTTAAGGAAGATATTATCGATCTCCAATTTAATGGGATGGAATTAGTAAAGTTAGGCCTAAGGTAATTTAGCGCCAAAGTTTGTTAATCCAATTGAATTTCTAGAAAAGATTTATGATTCGACTTATAGACCGACTTGGATCAACTTATGGAATGTTTGAAGTTTTAAATATAATATCGCGATATATTTGGTAACTTAAGTTGTAATACTTTTATTTAATTGTACTTCCTTTAGGTCGTGGAAATTCGGTTAGTGATAATTGTGTGGTATTCTTGGGATGTTGCGTCGTAATATCGTATTATTAATGAAATTAGAGATCTTGGGAAGAATCATAGAATTGAAGAGACTAATTGAGAAGTGAAGTTCTAGTGAACTCGGGTTGTGAGAATGTATAGTAGAATATTACCTTTGAGAAGTCTAAATGAAATTGTTAAGTTAGAATGTGGAAAGGTAACCCTCGCTATTTGAACCTTAGGGTAAGTGACAGTCAAATTCGGGACGAATTTTCTTTTAGGAGGAGTGAGTGTAACGACCCCAACCCTAGGCACTAATTTTAAATATTATATTATATACTTTTAATATTTATGTTAGCCTTATGTGTTCAATCATGTCTTTAAATTCTTAAATTTAAGATAAATTGGGTGAGTGGTAAGATTTGAACCTTTTGAGAATTTATTGGATATTAAATAGAGAAATTTGGGGGAAATAATAAAAGTGGAAATAAGATAAATGGTGCAAGGAGGTTAATTGAGTAGGATGAATTATTTGGGTAAAGGTTAAATTTAAATTTATAGTGAAAGCCTCTAGTTTGGGTGGGGGGCCAAAATGCTTGTATTCCCCTTCCTTGCCAAGTGTCCCCTTCCCCCCTTTCCTCCTCCACCCTACCCGGCCCCCTCTCTCCCTCATCCTCCTCTTGCTCCCTTCTTTCTCCTTCTTCATTTTCACTCCTTACTCTCTTAACAAATGCATAGAAACCTCCATGGAAGCTCTCAAACCCTCTTCTTGAGGTCAAGCCATTCTCCCACCATTTTCAAGTCTAGGAGCACCATTGAAGTTGGAACATCTTGGGGAATTCATCAAGCTAGGAAGATTAACCTCCCATTGAAAATCCTAAGTGAGTTATTATGACTTCCTTTCCTTGTATGCTCATCCATGATTTGATGTTGTTATTGTTATTAAATGATTGATTAATGCCTTAGAAATCTTCTTAGAAGTTGAGGATTTGATTTATCTTATGGAATGATGTTATTATTGATCAAGGGTGTAAGAACATGGGTTGGTTTGGGATTAAAAAGGGTTAAGCTTGAAATTGGTAAAGGAAGTGGGTTTAGATTAATATTCATAAAAGATGTTTAGAGGAAATGGAATGGGTGGGATTTGTGATGGTAGATAATCTAGATTTATATTATTTGGGTTAGATAATTGAAGTTGAGGTGTGTAAGGTTAAACAATCCTTTTTAGTATTCATGAGATTAAGGAAGATTAAAGGGGGATTAAGCTATTTAAAAAGGGTTGGAAATTCGGAATTACTGAAATAGGGCCATGGGCGGTCGCCCATAGGGGCTGAGCGGCCGCCCAAGGCGGCAGAAACATGGGCTCCCTTTTGTAACTACTTGGGCGGTCGCCCAAGGGACATGGGCGGTCGCCCATGTCACCAGACCTTCCCCAGTTTTCTCTTTTGCTGATTTTCTCCAATAAACTCGTGGTATGGCTTCCACCCAATATAAATTAGTAGAACCTAATTAACCCGGATACGAATTGATCCTCTTTAACCTAGGTTAGAGTAGGATACCTTGACTTGGCCATGACCTTTTATTTGGTCAAAATGGAATATTAGGAGTAGTTAAATATTATTCGGGAAGTAGTCCAAACTTGGGAAGTAGGTCTTGCACTTTCATTAAGATTATTCAAGGTTGAGTAATGACTTCGTAGGATTTGGTTCTTGTTATTTGGAGACCTTACTTGCCCATATCCTTGGTGGTTAGCTTGGATTATGTTTAAAACCATAGGCCGCACTATTGTGTTAAAAGTATATGTATCACTGTAGTATGATTATTCCGATTGGGAATTATTTGGTATATGGTTGTGTCGTATTCCCGTTGTGGATTCTCTGGTATGTTGTTAGTATTGTATCCCGGTTGTGGATTACTTGGTATATTGATTTCATTGTTCCCGGTGTGGATTATGTGGTTATATTGTTACCTTAAGTGAACTCATATTCATTGATGTTATTATGCATAGTGTATTACTTAAATGTTGCATTATGATGTTGGTTGAACATGAGTATATTTTACCATGTTGCTATATTGTTTATCCCGTTTTGTGGATTTATCTCAAGTAACTATCATGTGCTTGAGCGTATTATGTTCGGGTGGGTATGATGGATGCCAATCAATTATTGATTTGTTCAATAAGTGATTGAAGGTACATCATACCGGTGACCCTTCCCCACTCTGTGGCCACGGGGTGGGGCCGTGCTGCTAACGACTGCGAGTGATAAGTAGCCTTTACGGTTACATTTGCAACCGTTGTAAGGAGGGACGATGTTATGGTTGGATACTCTATATCATAGATATCTTTTCTTATATGGATCTACGGGGTATGAGTCCTATAAAGAGGTGAATGTCTTTGGAGGCAATTCACCAAAGAGTGGAGTTTTACTCCCACGTTGTACGACTTATTGTTCGAGACGGGAAAAGGTAAAATGAGGTAACGTAAGGTGTTTACCGCTTTCCTAATGTGTTAAGTGTTGCCATGCTACATGTTGCATCTTGTATGGCATCTTCTTTGCATATCATAATAGCTCATTGAGATTTATTCTCACCCCTCTCCCTTTCTTGTTTTAGATTCCGAGACAGGTGACCCGAACCGGTGAGGCCAGGGGATTTCATTGTGGACTTTTGCCTTTGGGGCTTGACAAGTTAAGTATAGGAGTGGGTTGTTTAGGAGTATTTATTAAGTATTCCTCTTTGGTAATTTGTTTGGAAAACACTTTTATTAAACAATGTTATTCAGGGTTTTGTGTAATTAATCAGATTTCGAATTGTTAAAGTTGTAGTTGGATCTCCTTTTAGTAGAGATATTATTAATTAATTCTTACTTGGAAGTTTGAAAAGTAGTTTTCCTTTAAAAGCAAATAAATGTTTTAAAAATCTAGATGGATTGTCTTGGTTTGAGTTCCCTTAGCTCGGGACACGTGTTAGGTCCCGGGTTGGGGTGCTCACAGCAGCCTGGGGTTGCAGCGATCGCAGATCTCATACTTCCATTAGTGACAGATGCGAGTCTCCCCGAGTACGCCAGAGATATACTTAGACGGGCACACGAGGGTTTAGGTCGTCTCATGTAGGAGGTCGCATTTATGTATTGTTGATTATGGAGTTTTGGTATATTTGTAGTGCTTGATTATGGAGTTGGATTTATTTTACGTAGGAAATGGATAGTTGTTGTTGTAATGGTATGCTTGATTGTATTGTTGTTGTTTATGGAGTTATGGATTTGTAGTCTTGAATATGGAGTTATGGATTTGTTGCTTTGTTGTTTATTTGGTGTTGTTTATTTGGTATTGACGAGATGCGAGTATGAAATGGATAGTTCTTTGTTGTGTCGATTGTGTTGTTCTTTGTTGTTTATTTGGTGTTGTTGTTTACTTGGTCTTTGGTGTTGTTCTTTGATGTGTCTCGTATGGATCCACACGAAACACATCTCGTGTAGATCCACACGAGACACATCTCGTGTAAATCCACACGAGATGTGTCTCGTGTGGATATACACGAGACACATCAGTAACAACACAGTTGTGTCTCGTGTATATCCACACGAGATGTGTCTCGTGTGGATCCATACGAGACACATCAGTAACAACAACAGCACCAAAGTCATACTGATGAAAAATTGTATACGAAATAAAAGTGTTAACAAGGATAAGCATATAATTCAAACATCCAAACATTCATACAAACTTTATAATTCAAAAACCATTACACATATACTATCCCCTACGTAATCTTTCTCTTCTTGCATGGGTATCCACGATCATAGAGTTTATTAAATCTTTGCTATCCTATCTCGGTATTGGAGGATCGGTTGACTTGCGCTTGGATCACGGTGTTCTCTCCAAGTGTTCGGTGGTGGTGGAATTGGGTAATCATTGCACGACATGTGCATTGCAAAAGTAATAACGATTAAATACAACGAATTTAAGTAAGACACTTAAATATTACAAATATAGATGAGACAGTTAAGTATCATACCAATATAAAATGGTTTCTCACTTGTCCCACCACAAGCTGTGTTTATCGGTGGTCCTACTCCTGTGATACAGATCCTTTGGAAGACATAAGCGTCGCCGCTAGCCGAGTACGAAATGAATGCCACATTATACCTCGTGGCAATGATGTGCCCAAGATCTGGAAGGTCCATCCAATAAGTATCGTCAGGCGTCGGCCGGACATAGCAAGCAATCCTACGTAAGAGTTCATCTACATTTATCCAAGTTAGAACTCTTTGATAAAGGTCTTGGCGAGCATGCGCCTCATGGTAACGATGCGAGCGCACTCGAGCCCACATCTCCTCATCTCCAGAATATACGTCTTTGCTACGGCTCTATAGCCACAATGTCCATCGGATGCCACATCGTGATGCCTCCAATATATGGGATAATGAAAGGTGGAAAAGACGTCAAATACTTAGAAATTTGTATATACTAGTGTGATTGGGGCTGTCCATTTCCCTCTCCACGACCACGACCCACGATCCGTCCTCGTCCTCGACCTCGCCTCGACCTCGCCCTCGACCCGTCCTCTCCCACGGCCAGGAAGCGGCCGGTGGTGGATGAGACGTAGGAGTACTAGCGAGGGTAGATGGTGTGGGTTACGAAGGCGATTTCCATTTGTGCGTGGACTCAGGAACTCGCTTGGGTTGATGCAATGAATGCGAGATCTAGACCTGAAATATGGCAAAGAAAAGAGTGAGAAGCATTCATACTATCAACATGCAAATCAAATACATCAAGAACTTAATTGAAATGTGAGCCACAAATGAATGAAGATCTATACCCTTTGCTAGTCGAGGATGGTGTAACGGGGACTCGAAAAAGTTGTTAGTATGCTCCCAATCGCGGTTCTGCGGAACTTCCGGTCAGGGGTTTATTCGCCTTTGAAATATGATCTGGCTCGTAAGCATCTATTGTTTGGTGATTTAGCCCTTCTTCCATCGTTTTGAATAACTTTCTCCTTACCGGTTCAGGTGCTTTCTCAAATTTATTCAACATAGCTTGAAAATTGTCTTTATTTATTGAAGGCTCAGATGGAGGGTTATCTACTTCAATGTCAACTTCTTCCAAAAATCATGAATCGAGGCCGGCTCAATCCGTCCCCCACATCCTCATCCTTGCAATCTCGTGACTACATGGAAGTCCATGTGTTCGCACTGTAGTAACACCCGCGGGCATCCTCGGTGATGACATTACCCCATTACGACCCGCTTGATTTTACGAAGTCGACCCCGCTCTTGTACGATAATGCGCAAGGCTTAGTTGACACTTTAGTCAATATGTTGTGATACGATTACGGGTCCTCAAATCAATTGGAGTTACGGTCTTTGATCTATTCATACCTGTTTGATATTTTTTAGTTGGATATCGAAGATCTTATGAGCCTTTTTGAAGATTGTGTCAAAAGCAGAAGAAGCACTCCCCAATGCCTTCTTCAACTGTTATGCTCACCCTCGATCTGTTTGTGGTATGGGTCCCAAAGTGTGGTAACACATCCGTGTGCATGGACAGAATATTCTGAGAGTATGGAGTAATCCATGTATCGCGGAGGTAATCCAATAATACAGGATAAGATATGAAACGGCCACAAAGCCCTTGCCAACGTTCGTCCCATTCGCCGAAGGTAGGGGCTGAGATTGCATAATTGAAACTCCTCATGAATGATTCTGCCAAATCCTCGCTACCTGTAATTTAAGTAATTATATATATTATAAACAAAGAAAATCAATAAATAAGTAAATAAGTAAATAAATAAATACCTGTATGACTCAACCCATGCCTTCTAACATTGACTTCGATATGCCTCCGACACAAGAAGTGTGCGGTGTCGGGAAAAACTGTACGGAGAGCGCTGATAAAACCCAATTCACGATCAGTACATCTCGTGTTAGTGTACACGACATAGATCAGTACATCTCGTGTTTTAAGGAATTATAAACGGCGAATTCAACGCAGCTCGTTTTGAAGGGTTACAGGATTTTAAACCTCTCGTGTACATCAAGACGAGATAGAAGTATATATTTCGTGTGTTTTTACACGAGATGTATAAATTATAAATGGCTACATATTTATTTTTTTTTAATTTTTTTCTACATTCTAAATGTCATTTAAAGTGTTTTTCATCTCTATGAAAATACTCAAAATCCAAATGGAAATTGAGTTACAAATATGTGTCATTATTTAGGGTTTTTAGGGTTTCATGGGTCCCGATCCTGTAAAAAATGGTATACGGATACCTCGTTTATTTTTTTCTAATTTTTTTCTAGATTCTAGGTGACATTTAAAGTGTTTTTCATCTACACGAGTTTCCTCAAAATCCAAATGGAGATTGAGTTACAAATATGTGCCATTATTTAGGGTTTTTAGGGTTTTATGTGTCCCGATCTTGCCAAAAATGGTATACGGCTAACTCGTTTATGTTTTTTTTATTTTTTTATAGATTCTAAATGACATTTAAAGTGTTTTTCATCTACATGAGTTTCCTCAAAATCCAAATGGAGATTGAGTTACAAATATGTGCCATTATTTAGTGTGTTTAGGGTTTTATGTGTTCCCGATCTTGCCAAAAATGGTATACGGCTACCTCGTTTATTTTTTTTTAATTTTTTTCTACATTCTAAATCACATTTAAAGTGTTTTTCATCTACATGAGTTTCCTCAAAATCCAAATGGAAATTGAGTTACAAATATGTGCAATTATTTAGGATTTTTATGGTTTTATGTGTCTCGATCTTGCCAAAAATGGTATACGGCTACCTCGTTTATTTTTTTTTTATTTTTTTCTAGATTCTAGGTGACATTTAAATTGTTTTTCATCTTCATGAGTTTCCTCAAAATCCAAATGGAGATTGAGTTACAAATATTTGCCATTATTTAGGGTTTTTAGGGTTTTATGTGTCCCGATATTGCCAAAAATGGTATACGGCTACCTCGTTTATTTTTTTTTAATTTTTTTCTAGATTCTAAATGACATTTAAAGTGTTTTTCATCTACATGAGTTTCCTCAAAATCCAAATGGAGATTGAGTTACAAATATGTGCCATTATTTAGGGTTTTTAGGGTTTTATGTGTCCCGATCTTGCCAAAAATGGTATACGGCTACCTCGTTTATTTTTTTTTAATTTTTTTCTAGATTCTAAATGACATTTAAAGTGTTTTTCATCTACATGAGTTTCCTCAAAATCCAAATGGAGATTGAGTTACAAATATGTGCCATTATTTAGGGTTTTATGTGTCCCGATCTTGCCAAAAATGGTATACGACTACCTCGTTTATTTTTTTAAATTTTTTTCTAGATTCTAGGTGACATTTAAATTGTTTTTCATCTACATGAGTTTCCTCAAAATTCAAATGGAGATTGAGTTACAAATATGTGCCATTATTTAGGGTTTTTAGGGTTTTATGTGTCCCGATCTTGCCAAAAATGGTATACGGCTACCTCGTTTATTTTTTTTTATTTTTTTTCTAGATTCTAGGTGACATTTAAAGTGTTTTTCATCTACATGAGTTTCCTCAAAATTCAAATGGAGATTGAGTTACAAATATTTGCCATTATTTAGGGTTTTTAGGGTTTTATGTGTCCCGATCTTGCCAAAAATGGTATACGGCTACCTCGTTTATTTTTTTTTTATTTTTTTCTAGATTCTAGGTGACATTTAAAGTGTTTTTCATCTACATGAGTTTCCTCAAAATCCAAATGGAGATTGAGTTACAAATATGTGTCATTATTTAGGGTGTTTAGGGTTTTATGTGTCCCCGATCTTGCCAAAAATGGTATACGGCTACCTCGTTAATTTTTTTTTAATTTTTTTCTTGATTCTAAATGACATTTAAAGTGTTTTTCATCTACATGAGTTTCCTCAAAATCCAAATGGAGATTGAGTTACAAATATGTGCCATTATTTAGGGTTTTTAGGGTTTTATGTGTCCCGATCTTGCCAAAAATGGTATACGGCTACCTCGTTTATTTTTTTTTAATTTTTTTCTAGATTCTAAATGACATTTAAAGTGTTTTTCATCTACATGAGTTTCCTCAAAATCCAAATGGAGATTGAGTTACAAATATGTGCCATTATTTAGGGTTTTTAGGGTTTTATGTGTCCCGATCTTGCCAAAAATGGTATACGACTACCTCGTTTATTTTTTTTAAATTTTTTTCTAGATTCTAGGTGAAATTTAAAGTGTTTTTCATCTACATGAGTTTCCTCAAAATCCAAATGGAGATTGAGTTACAAATATGTGCCATTATTTAGGGTTTTATGTGTCCCGATCTTGCCAAAAATGGTATACGACTACCTCGTTTATTTTTTTAAATTTTTTTCTAGATTCTAGGTGACATTTAAATTGTTTTTCATCTACATGAGTTTCCTCAAAATTCAAATGGAGATTGAGTTACAAATATGTGCCATTATTTAGGGTTTTTAGGGTTTTATGTGTCCCGATCTTGCCAAAAATGGTATACGGCTACCTCGTTTATTTTTTTAAATTTTTTTTCTAGATTCTAGGTGACATTTAAAGTGTTTTTCATCTACATGAGTTTCCTCAAAATTCAAATGGAGATTGAGTTACAAATATTTGCCATTATTTAGGGTTTTTAGGGTTTTATGTGTCCCGATCTTGCCAAAAATGGTATACGGCTACCTCGTTTATTTTTTTTTAATTTTTTTCTAGATTCTAGGTGACATTTAAAGTGTTTTTCATCTACATGAGTTTCCTCAAAATCCAAATGGAGATTGAGTTACAAATATGTGTCATTATTTAGGGTGTTTAGGGTTTTATGTGTCCCCGATCTTGCCAAAAATGGTATACGGCTACCTCGTTAATTTTTTTTTAATTTTTTTCTTGATTCTAAATGACATTTAAAGTGTTTTTCATCTACATGAGTTTCCTCAAAATCCAAATGGAGATTGAGTTACAAATATGTGCCATTATTTAGGGTTTTTAGGGTTTTATGTGTCCCGATCTTGCCAAAAATGGTATACGGCTACCTCGTTTATTTTTTTTTAATTTTTTTTCTAGATTCTAAATGACATTTAAAGTGTTTTTCATCTACATGAGTTTCCTCAAAATCCAAATGGAGATTGAGTTACAAATATGTGCCATTATTTAGGGTTTTTAGGGTTTTATGTGTCCCGATCTTGCCAAAAATGGTATACGACTACCTCGTTTATTTTTTTAAATTTTTTTCTAGATTCTAGGTGAAATTTAAAGTGTTTTTCATCTACATGAGTTTCCTCAAAATCCAAATGGAGATTGAGTTACAAATATGTGCCATTATTTAGGGCTTTTAGGTTTTATGTGTCCCGATATTGCCAAAAATGGTATACGGCTACCTCGTTTATTTTTTTTTAATTTTTTTCTAGATTCTAGGTGACATTTAAAGTGTTTTTCATCTACATGAGTTTCCTCAAAATTCAAATGGAGATTGAGTTACAAATATTTGCCATTATTTAGGGTTTTTAGGGTTTTATGTGTCCCGATCTTGCCAAAAATGGTATACGGCTACCTCGTTTATTTTTTTTTAATTTTTTTCTAGATTCTAATTGACATTTAAAGTGTTTTTCATCTACATGAGTTTCCTCAAAATCCAAATGGAGATTGAGTTACAAATATTTGCCATTATTTAGAGTTTTTAGGGTTTTATGTGTCCCGATCTTGCCAAAAATGGTATACGGCTAACTCGTTTATTTTTTTTTAATTTTTTTCTAGATTCTAAATGACATTTAAAGTGTTTTTCATCTACATGAGTTTCCTCAAAATCCAAATGGAGATTGAGTTACAAATATGTGCCATTATTTAGGGTGTTTAGGGTTTTATGTGTTCCCGATCTTGCCAAAAATGGTATACGGCTACCTCGTTTATTTTTTTTTAATTTTTTTCTACATTCTAAATGACATTTAAAATGTTTTTCATCTACATGAGTTTCCTCAAAATCCAAATGGAAATTGAGTTACAAATATGTGCTATTATTTAGGGTATTTAGGGTTTTATGTGTCTCGTATGTATCCACACGAGACACATCTCATGTGGATACACACGATATACATCTCGTGTATATCCACACGAGACACATCTCGTGTGGATCCATACGAGATGAGTGAAGAATTAGGCAAAACCCATTACCAAAACATCAACAACCATCATCATAATCAACACGAAACAACCGATTACAAAAACCTGAATATTCAATCAAATGAAAGGGCCCTTATAATGGTGGACGGAGATAAATCTCGTGTAAAATCACACGAGAATCTTCTCGTGTTAGATTACACGAGATAAACTGAAAATAGAGTTCCTCTTATACTGGACGCATCAATGGCGTCACTAACATTCCCTTTGAAATCAGAACCTCCTTTTCCAACAATCAATGATCCAATTACTTCAAACCCTTTCAACAAAAGTGTCCTCAAATCATCTGCACGGAAAAAATTCAACTAAATCAATCACAAACGCACAGGCAAACAAAGAATCAGATGATTGGGAGTTAGGGTTACTTGATTGATTCTCTGACGAAATCAGGTGAAAAGGGGTCGGAGGGGTGGGTGTGAATGCACCTGAAGGTGGATATTACCGTGAGGGGAGAGACGAAGGGAGAACCTATCAACCATTGGAGACCTGCTTCGTTGTTGATGATGATATCGTTCGCAGTGTCCATGGGTGAACGATTGAAATTTTCCTGCGAGTGTGTCGTGTAGAAACACACGAGACGGAAGGGCAAAATTGGAATATTTCGTTCTCTGTATTTTTCGTTCTTTTTATTTAGTATTTACCCATTCTTTTCAGGAAGTTGCAAAAAAAAAAAAAAAAAAAAAAAAAAAAAAAAACATGCTAGATCTAACCTATTTTTTATCCACTTGAATTATGAATTTTACAATCAAAAATCAACTTCTTAATTGTGACACTTAAATATAAAAAGGTAATTCATTTTAGAAGGAGGAGAGAGTATTTTGTTATCATTATTCTTAATTTTTTTATTAGCACACATAATCATACTAAGAAAGGTGTGAAACAAATAAAAATTCCCTCCTTAATTTATATTCATGACAATAACTAACAAAAAAGAAACACAATTTATATCAACTAGTATGCCACCCGTGCGTTAAACGCACGAGAAGAACACTTTTTAAAATTTAAGTTAATCAACCAAAAAAATTCAATTTTTTGATTAACATAAAAGTGAAACAGTTATGATCTTAATTAAAGAAAGAAATACTTATTTAAATATTACAAACATCTATGAATATTACAAATTTTGAAAAATTTCCTTATAAACAACATTTGTAGTTTCATTGGTTAGGTTTCCTTCGTCATCGCACATTAATATCTTCGATCCATGGCGGTTTGTGATCCATAATCCCAAGTTAACAATGTTCCCATCCACAGCCACATTAGCACTAAAATTGTCAAACACAGTTGGTATGTAATCCTGCCCACAAAAAAAAATCACACATCAAGTCTGTTGAGCTAACTACACAGCAGAATTTGTCATTTAAGTGATTGTATTGCATCATGAAATTATATGAACTAATTCCATGGATCTTCAACCGGGTTTAATTCAGGCTCCAAGCGGCAGTAAGTGCCACCAATCAGCACTGTTGGATAAAGTAAGTACAGAAATTATATCGGAAACAGCAAGGATTACACGCTGCCCAATATAGGACTCGCTTCCAAGCTTACGTAGCAAGTCTTTGAATATATAGGCGAGCATCAGCGTCAAAGCGATGTATATACGAAAGAGAATATTCAAAACATTAGGAAAGGGATTAAGAATAATGAATATTCAAAATCTCGGAGCAAAAACATCATTAATTTGCTTGGGCGAGAACATTTTCTGCTTTGGTAAATACAACTCATCTTTCGAATAAGCACTTGGTGTTAGAAGCCGGTAGGTTCTCAATAGAGAAGTCAATATTCTATCTCTCTCCATCAAGAAAATGACTATAAAACCTACTTTGGAAAGTAAATGAGGGATAAGAATGAATACCAAAAGAATGTTGGTTATCGAAATTAATGGTCAAGCAAGCTTCTTAGCGCGACCAGTTGAAGGTGCAGCAGAATCCTCTTTCTTGGAACCAGATGCCTCAGGCTTCCTTGCCCAAACAGGAGCTTTGTCCGGCTCATAACGATAATCATAAAAGAGTTCTTCCCCTGCGCAGATTCTTTCCTTAGCAAATATCCCTACCCTGTGATCTCCAGCTACCATGATAACCTGCCAATATTTATAATTCATGTATGCAACTTAATGAATATGGCCATTATTGTTACCTCACATATTTTCCCTTGAAGTGAAATAAATACTCCCTCCGGTTATTCTACTTAAAGAGCCCATGTTTGGAAGTCAAACATGTCAATAAACTCCGTCCCATTCGACTATTCAAACATTTTAATAACCTATTTTTATTTCCATCACTAACCTTAATGAGGTTTACTTATTACTCCATTACCCCTTTTTCCTTGGTGGGGAATTTTGGAAATTAATGATTTTAACCTAACAATTTTGGAAATGGGACCATCTTTTTGGGACAAACAAAAATAGCAAATGGGACAGAGTGAGTATCGATATGTTAAAAAAACATGGTCTATCTACCCCAGCTTTCAAGCTGGACCTCAAGGGGGGGTCTTTAGGTTTGATGTGTTCTTTCAACTCTTGGTTATCTAAGCCTAATGTTTTTACAAGCATCAATACAAATGAATCTACTTCCATAAGTACAAAATCAGATCCAAAAGATTGCAACCATGAAGTATGAAAAGTACCTTTGCATAGAAATTTGGATCTGAGAAATGATTGGCAAACTTCAATTTGTCACCCTTTCGATAAGCATAAAGAACATACTACAAAAAGGAAACAGAAATGCCAGCGAAAATGATCAGTCTGACTTTAAGACTCAAATGGTCGAACTCAATGAAAACAGAAGTTTGAATAACTAAAAGAGAAGAGATTTCATAGATCAATTATACCTGATCATTAAGATTGAAGAGAAATGAAGAATTTTCACGGTCATAGATCTTGTCGCGCTCTTTTCCTTTGGTAGAAAGGACATGCTTGGAGATCAGTTTCAGTCCGCTCTTTTCCTTTGGTAGAAATTGATGCAGAGGTGGATTCTCGACCTGTAATGCCTTTCCCAGCAGTAGCATGGGCCAAACCCAGATTCCCAGATTGTGTAGGCCTCAAAAGATAGCTTTTCTCCCAGAATTCAGCTTCATTGCAATTGCCTTGTTCGCATAAAAAAACATCTACAAAGACAAAAAGGTTTCAAGTAATCTCAGGAAATGAAAATGTAATAGAGATGATTAGATTTTATAAACCTAAAAGAATGAAATGATGCTGAACTATTAAAAAAAGGGATAACTTTCAAATAGGTGCAGAGCATACAAATTAAGGATATCCTCTTTAAGTCAAGCTCAGAGATCCGAAAGTGAATTTCCAATGTCTTTTCAAATGGAATGTCCAGATACATTACCTCTTCAAAAGGATCGTCCAGTGTTCCCTCAAAAATCCAGGAATCAAGAACCTCAATGTAAGGCAATAGACTCCCAATGAATATATATAGTAGCATCCTATAAGCATCCTCCTGAAAGAGCGACAATCCAATTCCTGATAAAGTGAACCAATAGAAAAATACTAATATACGAAAAAATACAAGGTCAAGAAAGTGTTCACAACCTCACCACCTTGTATATGACAAACTTCATTAAACTTCTTATAAAGATGGTTAAGGATATGAACAGCAATGTCAGCGGCTGGAACAGGAGGATTGCGTTCAAAGTATTCCTGAGGAGTGGCTCCTTGTAAATGAAAATGGGTGCTATCAGAGGTTGAAATAGCAGGCAAAGAGAAGTACAGGACTGAGCCCTCAAATTTCGTTTGAAATTTAAAATACTAAAATTTGAAACAAAAGCAATCCAAGAAGGAACCAGATATGTCAGACCTTCCAAGCAAGACCTGTGCATCGATGAGTGACCACTAAATATCATAATCAAATTGGCACAATTATCAGTAGATTTTCACAATATACAAGGTCCATTACAGGCTTGTGTTTTGGATTGCAGCCCAAAGAACCACCATTTGTAAAAAAACAGTTCAGTAAAGAGAAACAAATTCATCCTGTACAAGAGATCTTATTGTATTAGGACAGAAAATTGTGTTCCTTCCTCCTGCTCGAGACCATAACTGTGTTTCCCAAGCTAGAAATTCATCCTGTACAAAATAATCTTTACACTTACTCCCAAGGCAAAATTGAAATCGAAGTTGTTGGGATTGGAGCCAAAACCAAGGAGAGGATCAAAACCATGGAGGAGCAGAAAATCGGAGCGGACTGTTGAGGTGGGCGACCGCCCATAGAGGAGGTGGGCGACCGCCCAAGTAAACAGATTGACGGGGACGGTTTGGCTGGGGATATTAATTCCTTATGGAATTAATTTCTGTAACTTATTAACATTCCTAAATTAAAGTGATACTCCTTCCGTCTCAAGGACTCCGGGTAAATTAGGTTTTGATTAGGAGTAGGTTTTGTATCTCTATAAAAATACATTGTGACTACCACCATAATATTTGTACCCAAGAGGAGAAAGTTAGGATATCAAAGGGAGCCACAAAAATAGTGTCTAGGAAGGGGGGTCGGGGGCCTAGGAGAGCCATGGGGGCGATCCTACAACCCGGCCATGACTGTGTTATTTTGTGCGTTCTTGGAGAGGTGAGATAATATATATGAGAGATTGCTCATGGAGAGTTACTATGCTATATCTGTGTGAGTGCATATGTAAAGTTGTAATCCTTCATATATTATTATAGTGATATCCTGGCTTGGTGCCTCCGGATGTAGCCACGGGTGATGGTGAACCGGGTTAACAAATTATCGGTGTTCTTGTTTTTTCATATTATCATGTGTTGATTTAATTTTTCTCCATGTTGATGACTGCTAGTATGGGCTAGTGGATGTGGTGATCCCCTCAATTTCACAACAACTGGTATCAGAGCTTTGATTCGAGATCTAGGAGAGATCCAAGGTGAAGAAAAGAGACAACAGATTTTTTCGTGCAGATTCTTCGTGTGGAAGACGTGCAGGGATCTGAGAGCTTCTAGGGTTTATGGTTGAAGCATGACACGTGCCAAATGGGTCTACGATCGTGCGGAAGATCAGTAAGTCTGAAGAGTTCGTTTGTTTCTTATTGAGATCTGCAGAAATTCGAGGTGAAATTTTGGAGATGCAGAGATCAAGATGGATCTGGAGATGTTCAAGGGTTTATTGGGGCAGTCAAGGTGGTTGGAGAAAAATATGAAAGAAAAGGAGTCTAAGTCGGAGGAGTTGGTGAGATCAAGTAGGAAAATCGTGGAGGAGTTTCTGTTGAGTTGGGCGACCGCCCATGGTGGTGGTGGGCGACCGCTCACATGGACAGAAGGTTGGGCTCGTGGGAAATTCTTCATGGGCGACCGCCCATGGGGTGGTGGGCGACCGCCCACGTGTCGGGAGAGTTTTTCTGCAGCAGATTTTGTTTCCTATTTTGATACAATCTCTTTTTTTTTTTTTTCTCTAAAAAGAAGGGGATCAACACATTTCACCGCTCCCCCCTTGATGCACTTCACAGAGGCGCCTAGCTATGCTAGGGAGGACAATGTCATTCCCTCTAACCACTGGTGGGGGAATCGAACCCATGACCTCCAGGTTGAAAGCCATGAACTCTAACCTTCAGGGCCGGTTAGACCACGTGGGAAGAGGAGGACTTCTCGCAAACGACGGATGAGGGGTAAGGAGGATGTTGTACTCTACCGACAACATCAATTTTTCGTTCCGGGTGGGAGCAAGAGGCTTGGAGACCGGCCTGTTGGTGTAAAAAGGGGAGAGACATCAATAAACGGTGTGTTAGGGTGGAGAGGTGACAATGTGTAGCTGGCCAGCAAGGAGACAGTCACAAGTACCTAACAGAGAGCGAGAAAAAAAAAAGACCACAAGAAGACAATGCAAGAAGCAAGGTGTGTCCGAGTTTCATGGGGAGCATTGCAAGGGAAGTGGATCTAGGAGGGAGAAGGCGAAATTAGTCTTGCAAATAAATCAAGGTAGAAGTTGATTTGGGGAGGCAAGAAGGATCTAACACGGAGAGGTTGAAGCGTCACTTGGTTTCAACTCGCCTTATTACTTGGGCGTGGAGGCTCATGGTGGAGGAGCATGGAGGCTCAACATGGTGGTGTAAAATATTTGGTGGATCATTCTCAGGTGGGAGTATGATGGGAGCATGTCACAATGGTGGTTTATGTCTCCAGGTGGGAGATTGTTGGGATTGGAGCCAAAACCAAGGAGAGGATCAAAACCATGGAGAAGCAGAAAATCGGAGCGGACTGTTGAGGTGGGCGACCGCCCATAGAGGAGGTGGGCGACCGCCCAAGTAAACAGATTGACGGGGACGGTTTGGCTGGGGATATTAATTCCTTATGGAATTAATTTCTGTAACTTATTAACATTCCTAAATTAAAGTGATACTCCTTCCGTCTCAAGGACTCCAGGTAAATTAGGTTTTGATTAGGAGTAGGTTTTGTATCTCTATAAAAATACATTGTGACTACCACCATAATATTTGTACCCAAGAGGAGAAAGTTAGGATATCAAAGGGAGCCACAAAATAGTGTCTAGGAAGGGGGGTCGGGGGCCTAGGAGAGCCATGGGGGCGATCCTACAACCCGGCCATGACTGTGTTATTTTGTGCGTTCTTGAAGAGGTGAGATAATATATATGAGAGATTGCTCATGGAGAGTTACTATGCTATATCTGTGTGAGTGCATATGTAAAGTTGTAATCCTTCATATATTATTATAGTGATATCCTGGCTTGGTGCCTCCGGATGTAGCCACGGGTGATGGTGAACCGGGTTAACAAATTATCGGTGTTCTTGTTCTTTCATATTATCATGTGTTGATTTAATTTTTCTCCATGTTGATGACTGCTAGTATGGGCTAGTGGATGTGGTGATCCCCTCAATTTCACAACAAAAGTGTCTCAAAATTGTTCAAAAATGTTAAACTTTAACGGAACATGGTGGCATGAAGATTGCTCAACATTGTTCAAAAATGCATGTGAATTACAACACACGGTATTTGGGCAAGTAAGCATCCCAATAATGTCCGAGTTAACCAAACTCATATGCATATCAGACCAAAAACGAAAAAAGGAGAACAGAGTAATACCTGGTACATAAAACCAAATCGACTCGAATTTCTGGAAAACAAAATTTTAAATATTTATGATGTTGGAAAAACGATAGAAGAAAAAGAAAATTAAGGGATTTACCTTTGATGTAAACAAAGCCCTTGCTTCTGCACACATCTTCCTCGAATGAACTGTTGATCGCAAAAAGGACAACAGTCAAGGCGGAAGAGAAAGGCGGAGGCGACGATGGCGGTGGCAATGTAGCAGAGGGCGTGGTTGTTTTGGGATGGATGAGCAATTGAAATATTGTTCTAGGTTAACTTTTCAAAAATAGAAATGGATTACTTTTTGGGACCAAGGAAATGAAATATATTCCCGATCTTTCAAAGAAAAAGAAAACGATGTGCACAAGACAGTTCCAAATAGAACTACTTTCTAGAATGTTATGTTAAATATAAAGGAAATAAAAAAGGCCAAGTAGAAAACCTAGGAGAACAATTATAACCCCCCCCCCCCACCCCAACAACAACAAATCCCACATTAAAAAATAAAGTTACAAATTTTATACCTCTGATTTGTCCCATACAAAAAAGTTAGTGCAATATTATAAATGAAACAGTACAATACTAAAAAGTTTGAGTTGAAAAATGGTTTCTTCATACATTCATTTTGAGACGGACGGACGGAGTAGTAATTTATAACAATGAGTTTAATATGCCTGCCAAAGTGAGAAACAACATGCCTTGAAGTATCATTATAGAAATGAGTTATGTGGTAGTATTTAAGCAACCAGAGTCTTTTCTTCTTAAATGTGGGTGTTAGAAGGTCGCGGTCCATGCCGAACAGCACGGGGACAAGGTGAATAGCTTTGATGAATTCAAAGCCTTCAACTGCCAATGCCAACAAGAAAGCTAACTTACCTTTTTCTCATTTTCAATCTTTGTAAGCGATCCGAGTATGTACTCTTTCACCTTTGGGATATTCACACAGTGATACATCATTCTCTAACGTTCAAGAGCTTGCTTATTTGCGTTCGCAGCAGAAACAAGAAAAGACTTGAAGCTATTTCCATATGCCCATATCCATTATTGATATTATTATTTTTCAATATCAGAGAAATTAGAACAAAGAGATTTTGGTTCCGGAAAAGTCCTTATAATATAGGGTGAGTGACAGGGAAGTTCTAAAAAATATCATAAATGCCCGAGAATATAATACTGCATACAATATTTCTTTAATAAAGCATGCAGTATTATATACTATTTCATAAGAACTTCTGGGTCATTTCAATTTAATAAGGAACTTGAGGGAAAGTGATTTGTCCCAAAATGAACTTTCGAGTCAAATTCTCTATAATATACTCCCTTCGTCCCAATTCAAACTACAAGTTTTGGGTTAGGCACGGGAATTAAGTATAAGTGATAGTGGAGTGGGTGTTGTATGAAAAAGTGGGTATGAGAGAGAAAGTGGAGTGGGAAATAGTAAATGGAAAGTAGTTGCGAGAGTGAAAGTAAATCTCATTGAATAAAGGAGTATTATAAATTTTCCATTTTAGAAAGTGTGTAGTTTCAATTGGGAAACCCTTTTGGTTAAAATGTGTAGTTTCAATTGGGACAGAGGGAATATGTGCACAAATTTGTTAGAATGCATACTGAGACACAAGACCAGGAACAAGTCCGTTAACATTCTCCAGGTTTTTTCAACTGCCACATATTCTCCTTGCGATAGCTTACAGATGTTCTTCTTCCGGTTAATAATTTTCAGGCTTCCATTTGATTGCCACTCAACAACATCCCCTGAAGTGGAAGCTTAGCAAGAGACCCATACAGATATGGTTAATGAGTGGGCTTAAAACCAATTAAAAGACCATGTGAAGAAACAAACCTGTGTGAAACCACCCCTCAACCAAAACCTCATTAGTGAGGTCTTCGCGTTTGCAATACCTTGAGAATAAGGAATATCCCATTTCAGGAACAGATTCTAAGCGTGCATCTAAATTTGTTACATGAGGGTCCACTGTACCAGCATATCCATTTCATTTGGTAGAGTGACAAACGATATAGCGCGTCTATCATGTCAGACCTATATTGAAGCGACAAAAACAAATATCAAAAAAGAAAAATAAGCACCCTTGATCAAGTAATGATGATATATTCTACGACTCAAAATTCAAGCAGTAGATTATTGAGAATTTAGGATATTATGGGGATACAAACACGAAATACCAAGGAGTATATAGTGTTAATACCATATCCTTGTAGGACATGAGACCATGTCGCTTCTACAAGAGAAACTAAAAAGAAAAAGAAAAAGAAAAATTGAGCACAAATTCTAAATTCAGATTAAATGATAACAAATTGGTCTCTAATTGGACAACAAAAATATTGCGCCTCCATTCCGACAATCATTAACAAATGGCAATATGGGGGTTAATTTTGTGATAGGTTTGACTACTTTGTTAAAAACAGAACGATGTTCCTCAAGGTAGAAAATAAGGCTTAAAAAAGGAGATATTTAATATCAATCACTAATATATTTCTACCCTGATTTTCTACCCTGATTTCCTTGAGAACCTTGAATTTCTACACTGATTTCCAAGTGTTCCCTCTCCTCCATAAATGTTATGAATCCTTAAAACGAAATAGATGAACAACAAAATGTTTATGACCATATATATAAGAGAACAAAGGACTACGCAATAAGGTAGCACAACGAGAGAGTGGCTAAGTTTGATACAGCCAAACTACTTAACTTAGAGAAGAACAACAAATAAACTAGTATGAAAAGCAAAAATCAAGAATGAGCCCATTTCATAATGATTGGCAGAAAATCTTAGCAGCCTTGAAAAGCACTGTAACTATTTCCAAATTAAATATTTATTTTTTGCCAGTACTGTTAATTCTGAGAAAAGTAATAGAACAACAGGTTGTTCAAAAACCTAATAAGGTAGGGAGTATTTATTGACTTAACTCTCACCACAATACTTTGGATCTTCACTAGCTATTTTATTATTGCACCAAGAAATGACTACAAAACTAAATGCATGTTATACATACTTGATTTTAAAAGAGTGATATACCAGAGAATGAAAGTAAGAGGATCGAAACAACTGCAGGGAAATTTAGACTAGAAAATTCAAAGAAGAAACAATTAAGGCATTAGTGATTCCTGCTAATGATCACTCTAATCTGTTTCCATTGACGTGTTTGGTTCACTTTTGGCAAAATTTTCCATTCCAAAGGAATGGCCAATTCCACCATTTAAAGAAATTTATCATTCCTTCCCAAATTGGATGGAATGATGAATTCCATTCCATTGGAATGAATTGAACAAAATATTATGACCAAAATACCCCTCCCCACCCCACCCCCTACCCCCCTGGGGTCAAAAAATAAAATAAAATTTAAATTTAGTTTTAACAATTCCCACCTCACTCACTACCCCCACCCCTACCCACCCACACCCCCCCCATCGGGTAAAAAAAAATAAAATTAATAATTTTAAATTTAGTTTTAACAATCCCCACCTCACTCACTACCCCCCACCCCCCCCACCCGGGTCAAAAAAAAATTAAACATTTTAAATTTATTTTTAACCACCCCAGCCCCACCCCTATCCCGCCCCACCCCTGCTCAATATAAATGGAAATGTCAAAAAAAAAAAAAAAGACACTAATCTGACCTTTGAAGGTGTTGAGTTGAAACCAGCATCAGTATCTGCAATCCAAACAAAGCAAACACGTGAAAGCAGAAATTCCAAAAAAAAATCTAGCACACATTTTTAAAAGGACAAAATGGATATGGAGGGGGGGCACAGATCCGTTTGCAACTGATTTGGAAATATCATCTCAAGAGTGAGCTCGTTGCCTAAGTTATTCGGGTGTCATCTCAAAACTCTGTTTCACAATATACCTCTCAATCAGGTAATACCTGTTATCTAAGAAACATAAAATCTTATTGTTATTCAAACCGAGCATATGCAAAGTTACAAGAAAGAAAGATTAGGATTGTAATTGAAAACTAACCACATCAAATCCCAACTCTGAGCACTAACTTGCACTCAGTATCTCAATTAGGATGGAGATTTTTGACTTCATTCTCAAGTAGACTATTCCATTCCGCACTTTCCATAGCAAGCCACTGAAGGATATCAAACATAATGTTGTAATTTCTCGTAATTACTTTAACAAGAGCGTATATATGTTAAATAATGACAAGATGTGGGACAAACAACCTCAATACGAATCCCAAGTCGATTAGAACACTTGTGATATTTTAGGGTATTTGATGTAGTTTCGACTCAGTTGGGTGCATCTTATATCTTAATTTGTAATCAAGGTGAGATAATGGATGATGTAGTTTTGACTCAGTTAGGTGCATCGTTCCATGTCTCACATGTTTGAAAAAGGTTTTGACTTAATTGGTGCTTTCAAATGAGATTTGACCCAAGGCATAGATGAGATTTAAAACATGTTTTTGACATATGATGTCTAAGGAAATCTCATAAAAGGTCTAAGAGTCATATAGTGATATGATTGATGTTTCTGCCTAAATAGCTTGATTTCGGACATTGACTCAGTTAAACCAAAATCAAGTGAAATATGGATCTTAGCCTACTATGATTATATGATACATGTTTGTATTTGAAGGTGTATAATTTAGTGGGAGTATTTATGAAATACGTTATTTGCTCTTAGATGATAAATGTGTTGATATTGATATATGTTTATA
This sequence comes from Adenophora triphylla var. japonica, assembly GCA_022495995.1. NCBI lineage: Eukaryota > Viridiplantae > Streptophyta > Magnoliopsida > Asterales > Campanulaceae > Adenophora > Adenophora triphylla. The sequence goes on from JAFEMH010000073.1 coordinate 391,355, forward strand.
TTGTTTGCATATTTTATTGTAGAATGGCTACACACAATAATCAACCCCTGTCACTGCGATCAGTCCTTGAGAAGGACAAGCTTGAGGAGAACGGTACAAACTAATCTGATTGGATCAGAAGCCTTAAAATTGTTCTAAAGCAAGAGAAGAAACTGTACGTTCTCAATGAACCCATTCCACCTCAACCTGTTCCAAATGCTTCTAGGGCTGATAGGGATGCACATATGAAACATAATGATAATTCTACAGATGTTGCATGCCTTATGCAAGTCACTATGTCTAAGGCTCTTCAGAAGGACCTTGAGCACATAGACGTAGCATTTGATCTTGCTGAGCGCTTAAAGGAAATGTTCCAAGTGCAAGCAATGCAAGATGCAAGAAGGGCAATCGGTGGGAGCTCATGTCCTTAAGATGAAGGGTTACATTGAGCGTCTTGATAGGCTTGAAAATCCGTTGAGTTTGGAACTCGCCACGGATTTGATATTGAATTCATTGCCTGAAAGTTATAGTCATTTTATTATGCACTATCACGTGACTGGCATGGATAAGAATCTCTCGAAATTGCATGCGATGCTTAAGACCGCAGAGATGAATATCAAGAAGCCTAAAACCGATACTGTGTTAATGGTTAACAAAGGCAAAGAGTTCAAGAAGGATAACAAAGGTAAAGCAAGTGTTGCTAAACCTAAGGCAAAAGTTGCCGATGCCAAAGAGGCTCGCAAGGCATCTCAAAAGGATGCGGTTTGCTACCATTGCCAAAAGGTTGGTCATTGGAAGCGCAACTGCAAGGCTTACAAGAAAGGCCTAAAGGCGAAGAAGGGCAATACGATTGCTGCTGCTTCAGGTATTTATATGATAGATATTTTTCTTTCTGTTTCTAGTTCATGGGTATTAGATACCAGATGTGGATCTCACATTTGTTTAAATGTGCAGGGACCGAGAAATAGGAAGCTACTCAAACAAGGTGAAGTTGACCTTCGTGTTGGGAATGGAGCAAGAGTTGTTGCATTAGCCGTAGAGACATATGATGTAACTTTACCTAGTGGCTTAGTACTTGTTTTGAACAATGGTTACTATGTTCCGGATTTGAGTAGGAATATTATTTCTGTTTCTTGTTTGGATAATGAGGGGTATAATTTTTTTATTGCGAATAAGAAGTTTTATATTTATTTAAATAATATGCTTTATGGTATTGCAAATTCATTTAATGGCCTTTATGTTCTTGATGTTGATGAGAAACAAAATAGTGTTGAAAATGTTTATCATGTGGATAAGAAGTCTAAACCGAATGACGTGAACAACTCGTTCATGTGGCATTGTCGGCTTGGTCATATAAACGAGAAACGCATTTCTAAACTCCACAAGGATGGAATGTTAGACTCACATGATTATGAATCATATGAGATATGAAAAACTCCACAAATATGGAATGTTAGACTCACATGGACAAGTAACTAACGAAAAAGAAACACAATTTATCAATGTGTTAAGTTGCATGGACAAAGTATCTAAAACTCATCCAAATTCATCATTTTAAACTTCATAGTAATAGAATTCTGCACTGACATGGACTCCGATGGCGCCTTTCAATTATTTTACCAATAAATATATGTACAAAACATAAATAAAATTAATCAAGGGTACAAATACGTCCGGGTCACATTGGATGGACCTCGTCGATAATAATGAAGTAAATAAATTAGAGGCAAGGTATTAGTCTCCATCCTTGTACATTGTCAATGACATTCTGTATGTATGATGAAGCAAAACCGATTAGAAAGAGGCCATTGATAGTTATCTCAATTTTCTTCCGGCCATTTTAAAGTTAAATGAAATGAACTAATGATTATCCCTCCATCCTAAAGGGTATTTATGTACATTTTCACTAAAAAATGATTAAATTGTCCCTAAAAGTATTAAAGTAGACATTTATTTTGGGCTGGATGAGCAATTGAAATATTGTTCTAGGTTAACTTTTCAAAAATAGAAGTGGATTATTTTTTGGGACCAAGGAAGTGAAATATGTTCTCGATATTTAAAAGGAAAAGAGAAAGATGTGCAAGACAGTTCCAAAGAGAACTACTCAGTCTCCGAGTATGTACTCTTTTAACCTTGGGATTTTCACACAGTGATACATCATTCTCTTATGTTCAACAACTTGCTTATTTGGGTTCGCAACAAAACAAAAACAAGAAAAGACTCGACGTTATTTCCATATACCCATATCCATTATTGAAAGATTTTTTTTGGCTATACAAGAGAAAGTAGAACAATAGCAAATAAAGAGATTTTGGTTCCAGCAAAGTCCTTACAATATAGATACATTTAATGAGTGAGATTAAAACCAATTAAAAGACTCTGAAGAAACAAACCTGTGTGGAGCCACCAATCAACCAAAACCTCATTAGTGAGGTCATCGCGTTTGAAATACCCTAAGAGTAAGGAATATCCCATTTCAGGAACAGATTCTAAGCGTGCATCTAAATTTGGTACAGGAAGGCCCACTGTACCCAGCATATCCATTTCATTTGGTAGAGAGACAAACGATCTAGCCCAGCTCTGTTAGGCCTATATTGTAGTGACAGAAACAAAAATCAAAAAAGAAAAATAAGCTCCTATGATCAAGTAATGATGATTCTACGACTCAAAAATTTAAGCCATAGATTATTGAGAATTTAGGATATTATGGGGATAGAAACATGAAATACCTAGTTACTAACCAGTATAGTAACGTAATGTTAACGAAATGCCAATTAACCATCAGCTTATTTAGCTAGTTATGCAGTAGAAGCAGAGGCACAATATCAGAAAACAAATGAAGAAAACCAAATGCTGAAACGAGTAAAAACAGAAATTGAGACACCTGGCACTGCTACAGAACGAACTCCAGGTACCATACATGTAGCAATGAAGAGGATGCACCCAAGCATGCAATTTGATAAACACAGATCAACAAGGAACACCAATGTTGCTTCTGCACAAGATAAAACACACAAACACTTGAACAGTAATATAATTGCAGAAATTTTCTTACAGTGTCTGCAACATTACACACGAAGACAAAGCGCACCTTTAGACAGGAAGTTAAAGTGTCTGTGAAAAGCGCATACACCAACTTACAAAGTCTTAAGAGTCAGAAAAAATCTCCTATGTAATTGAAGAAAGAAAGGAGGGGGGATAGGAGGATGGAACTGAAACAACTTCATATTAATCAAACTTTTACATTGTAATGTTCAATAATTGCAAAGAGGGATTAACTGCGAAGCAGTGGTGTGTGAAGTACCTGAGGCTCCACGAATACAACTATCGGCATCAGCATTCACCACAGTTGAGGTATCAATATCACCAATCCCGGTGCTGGGGAAAAAGAGATGAGAGAATCAGGAAGATTTCAGACAAGCAACAATATAGTGACCAACAATTACCACACCACACCATCAAAGGATCGGCAACTTTAAGTGATCAACATTACAAGGAAGTTTTATTTGATGGGTGGCACTATTTGCATCCATCCCTTTTCTATGTACACCCACATTTCTTAATAAATGTATAGTAGCATTGTTCATACATGGACATTTGAGGTGCAGTAAGACGCATCTTTGGAGAAGAAATGATGAAGAGAGTTTGGTAAATGTTGTCCAAATTTAGTGTCTTCATCCAACTCCCTTCATCATTTCCTCTCTGAAATTGCAGCATTAATCAAAAACTAACATTCAAATGGGATAAGCAACTAAGAAAGTATCGAGGATAGCAATAACTGCTCCGCGGCCATCGAATTCAGGGTGAGCTTCAATGAACCAATCAGCGTCCATCTCCTTCTTTGGCATGAGCGACGCTACAACTGAAATCATTATAATCTAATTACAGCTCTTGTGTGTGTAAGTAGTGATTTACTCGAGAGGGGGGAGGAGAAAGCAAGATAGGGGGGGAGAGAGAGAGAGAGAGAGAGAGAGAGAGGGAGAGAGAGATAACCCACTTGATTTGCCAGCTTGTTTGTTGATACTTACTTATAAATGAAAGGATGGAAAATCACAAGACTTTTGAAAGTATTCATATGCTTCGTAACAAGGTTTACAATGAAAATATTAACCATACCAATATTTCTAGTGCTTAATGAAGAAACTCTAATTAAGATAAATGACTAGTCAGCTTGAATAAGGCCTTCTCCAACAGACAACATATCTTTTAGGCAAACAATCAATAGGAATACAGGTATTCTCAAGAGCCTTTCTTACATTGTATGAGCTCACAGTGATTCCCTCGGCCTACAAGATAAGTCACTGGTGACTGTCATACAAGAAAAGAGAGTCAATATATGGTTTTAGGATGGGAAACAGAAGGAAAAGCATAATTCAATACCCATCAAAAATTGTAAATTTGTTATTAATAAACTATAAATAGTACTATCAAAAATATTTTTTAAAATTTCATTGTAATAAAATAAAAAAACTCATCCCATAAACAAGTGACATTAGATGTTCGTCCTGCATACATAAGTCATCTAAAATAGTTATTTTAACATGAACTAGAAACCTAAAGAGACTGCAAGCTTTCATGTGACGCAGCACTGAAGCAAGATAGATTCGTGATTAGCGCACTAATCACAAGAATTCACAAGCAATGAATCCTCAAGAACACAAATCTGGAATCCACCAGAAAATTAAAGAGAAAACCTCTTTGAATTGGAAATCAATAATAATTAAGTTATTCTCCAAAAATAAAAGACTAAGTATTTATACTTCTACCTAGGCAAAGAAATAAAAAGAGTTCCCAAAATAAATAAAATGCCAAAATTAAGAGTTTTTCCGTAATTAAAAAGGAATCAGTCTTCAATCCTCCGTCTCGAGCGCGGCCGCCCTTAGGCCCAGCGCGGTCGCGCACCTTGGCCGAGGCTCACGCCAGTTCTCCCTCGTCTTCAGCGCGGTCGCTCTCCTCCCGAGCGCGGTCGCGCACCTTAGCGTAAACCGATGCACTGTTAACACCGTCTTGAGCGCGGTCGCCGCGCACCCCCATGAGCGCGGTCGCTCTCGCTCCCGTACGCCTCCTCCACCTCCAAAGAATCCCGACTCAGAGTTCTCATCAGGATAAAGAACTCCATCCGCATGATACTCATATATGTCCGCCACGTTGAAAGTATTCGAGATGTTCAAATTATCAGGAAGAGCCACCACATATGCATTGTCATTGATCTTCCGAGTCACCTTGAAAGGCCCATACTTGCGAGGTTGCAATTTCTTGTACGTGCCAACAGGAAAACGCTCTCGTCGAAGGAAAACCATAACATCATCCCCAACCTTGAAAACTTTGACCCGTTTATTCTTGTCTGCAGCAGCTTTATTCTTCACTCCCGTTGCCTCCAATTTGGCCCTAACCTCTTCTTTGACAGCACACACTTCATTGGCCATATTTTCAGCTGCTTGGCTCACACCACGACCCCTTGGTAAAGGTACCAAATCAACAACATGCCTTGGCGTCGACGAATAGACTACAGAAAATGGTGATTTACCCGTAGCCGAATGAACTGCACTGTTGTAAGCAAACTCCACCTGCGGTAATGCCAAATCCCACTGCTTCGGCTTGTCCCCACAAACACTTCTGATCATGTTTCCCAATGTCCTGTTTGTAACCTCAGTCTGTCCGTCTGTCTGTGGATGAGCTGTAGAACTTCTATTCAACGCAGTACCAAACATACGCCATAATGTTACCCAAAAATGGCTCAAAAACTTAGTGTCCCTATCTGAAGTAATGGACTTAGGAACACCATGAAGACGTACCACCTCTCGAAAGAACAACTTTGCAATATTAGAAGCATCCGAGGTCTTCTTGCAAGCAATAAAATGAGACATTTTGGAAAATCGATCCACTACCACGAAAACAGAATCCACACCTCGTTGAGTGCGAGGTAAACCCAACACAAAATCCATAGATAAATCGAGCCATATATCATCAGGAATAGGCAAAGGCAAATAAAGACCAGTATTTTGAGATTGACCTTTAGATACCGACAAACATAACAACGCCGACGATAGCACCCGCATCCTTCCGCATTGAGGCCGTAAATAACGCTCCTCCAAGCTAGCGATTGTCTTGTCACGCCCCAAGTGTCCACTAAGGCCTCCCCATGCAAGTCTCGGATCGGCTTCTCACGTAATGACGTCACAGAATGCACAATCGGTCTCCTTTGAACGTAAAACCATCACGGACATGAAAATGCACTCGGGTGCTTGCCCACACACTTAAACCATAGTTCCACCGAAATCCGGATCTTCCCCATATAACTCCTTCGCAACTCAAACCCGACGACTTCTGAGACAGTGTAAGTAATAAGGAAGCCCTCCTACTCGCAGCGTCTGCCACTTTGTTCGAACCCCGGACTTATGTTGGATAATGAAAGGAAATTTTCGCGAGATAACTAACCCATCGAGCATGCATCTTGTTTATCACCTTCGACTGCAAGAACTTGAGGGCAAGATGATCGTAAAATAAAATAAATTCCCTACGAACAAGATAATGCTCCCACCGTCGCAAGGCCCGAAAAACAAGATAGAATTCCCTCGGTCATAAGTACTCCACTTCGACGCGCCTCACTCAACTTCTCACTAAAGAAAGCCACGGGTCGCTTCTCTTGTGATAGGACGGCTCCAATCCCTACACCACTAGCATCACATTCCACTGAAAGATTTTATCAAAGCTCCGGGTAGGGCAAGAACTGGTGCAGTACAAAGTTTTTCCTTAATGAGGGCAAAACTCTGTTCTTGCTCGAAACCCCAATGAAACTTACCCTTCTTCAAACACTCAGTAATAGGAGCAGTGATGGTACTGAAATTCCGAACAAACCTCCTATAGAAGGTAGCTAAACCATGAAAGCTACGCACCTCAGTGACAGAAGTTGGGGCTGGCCAATCTCTAATGGCCCTCACTTTCTCCTCATCCACCTCGAATACCATCCTCACCAACCACAAAACCCGGAAAAAAGTAACTTGTTGGTGCGTAAAATACACTTCTTAAGATTGATGTAGAGCCGATTATCTTTTAGGACTTGCAATACTTGCCTAAGATGATCGAGATGTGCAGTTCTATCTCTACTATAAATCAGAATATCATCGAAATAAACGACAACAAAAGAACCAATAAAAGGTCGGAATACCTGATTCATCAACCGCATGAAAGTGCTAGGGGCATTCGAGAGTCCGAATGGCATGACAAGCCACTCATAAAGGCCATCCTTGCTCTTGAAGGTCATTTTCCACTCATCTCTGGCCTAATCCGAATCGATGGTACCCGCCGCGCAAATCCAGTTTCGTGAACACTCTCGACCCGCATAACTCATCAAGCATATCTTCCAAACGGGAATAGGAAATCGATACTTGATGGTAATTTTGTTGATGGCCGATTTGTCCACACACATACGCCACTGATTACCCTTCTTTGGCACAAGCAAAACCGGCCGCCACACCGGACTCATGCTCTCCCTAATAAACCCCTTTCGCAGCAAGTCCTCAATCTGCTCTCGAAGTATCTCATTCTCCTTAGGACTCATGCGATAATGTGGAAGGTTTGGCAAGCTAGCTCCCGGAATCAAGTCAATCTGATGCTGAATGTCCCTCATAGGTGGTAGATCATTTGGCAATTCTTCGGATAGCAACCCCTGAAAATCTGCAAGTAGTTCTTCAATGTCCCTTGGCAACCCAATCTCCACACTGACAGAACCCAACAACCCCTTAATGACTATAGGGCAAAAATACTCCGACTCCTCAATAGCTGCGGCAAGATCCTTCTCATTCTGAATAAGCATCAACACCGGCTTATCCTTCTCAACTGGCTTTTCAAACCGCGAAACAGGAGCTATAGCAATCTTGTGCTTGTTCCAGTTGAACAACACCACATTATCCTTACCCCTATAGGTAATATCATGATCGTATTGCCATGGACGACCCAATAATACATGACACACATCCATATTCAAAGACATCACAGACAACTTCCTCCTTATAGTGTTTCCCGATAGAAATGGGAACCCTACAAGTACGTGACACTCTAAGTTCTGAACCCGTATTCACCCACCCCAAACCATAGGGTTTCTCATGTGGTTCAGTTTTCAATCCAAGGAAATCAACTAATTTCTGCGAAACTAAATTTTCAGTGCAACCATTATCAACAATTAAATTGCATACCTTGTTAGCAATGGAACAAAATTGCACGAAAAAGATTCTTCCTCTGCCCCTCGTCCTTGGAAGATAGCAACATCTCGTTGAAGAACAAAACCCACATGTTCTCCTGACTCCTCCTCTGCGAACTCGGCTCGGCATACTCATCATCCTCCTCCTCTACTTCTTCTTCCTCTTCCTAAGAATGCGGCGATTAGCCTCTTTGGGGCAAACGTTGGACCTATGACCAAATCCCTGACAGCGAAAACATTTATCTCCCCTCGGCTTGGCATACGGATTTGCTGTTTTCTGTACCGGTGCCTTGTTCCCTGTCGAGTTGCTCGCTGCTACACGGTTCCCTGTCGCGCTGTTCCCACGAATCGTTTCTGCAGAGCTACTAGTCGCCCCCTTCTCCTTGTTACTCCCTTCATCAGCACCACCTTGCGGACTCCATTTGCGAAAAGGAGCATTAAAGACCCTTGTACTCGACTTCTCCATAAGCTCCGCCCTCAAGGCCAGAGTAGAAGCATCTGTCAAATTCCGTACTTGATGCAAACCCATCTTGTCTTGTATTGAGCCCTTCGGACCATTGATGTAGCGTGCAACCTTACGCTCCTCGGACTCATCGATCTCCACCCTTGCAGTGTACCTACGAAACTCGGTAGTATACTCATCAACCGTCCTCTTGCCTTGAACACAATTCGGATATAACTTATACAAAATCGCTCGTAATCTGAGGCAAAAACCTTCCTGAGATCAACCGCTTCATCCGCCTCCAAGTCCTAACCGGCTCCTTCCACTTGTCGTCGTCTACGTACTACTAGTTTATCCCACCAAGCTGCAGCAGGTACTCTTCAAACGAATCGCTACCATCTTTACCTGTTTATTAGCGGTACTTCCATGACCTCAAAGAAGCGATCGACATTAGTTTGCCCGCCTAGAAAGTCCTCTATACCCATAGTTCCATAAAAATGAGGGATTTCAGCCTTAATTCTATAGTCATGGCGATTTTGATTGTTACCTTGTTCTCCATCATCCTCCACGACTTCTTCCTCCGAACTGGATCCATCCTCTTCCCGCTTTTCAGCCCTCTGAGGACGTCGAACGGGTTCTTCCCTCTCCTTAGCACTCCCTACGGTCTCGATTATCATTCCCGCCCCTGATGGCTTGACGACCAACGCGGCGATTCGTGTCGTCAACGCAGCGATGGCGTTAGTAATCCCCTCGATATCGGCCTTGGTAGCCCGATCTCCCATAATCCCTCGGCATGGTGAAAAGACGGGATATGGCACACTCGATACCAACTGACGCAGCACGGAAGCAAGATAGATTCGTGATTAGCGCACTAATCACAAGAATTCACAAGCAATGAATCCTCAAGAACACAAATCTGGAATCCACCAGAAAATTAAAGAGAAAACCTCTTTGAATTGGAAATCAATAATAATTAAGTTATTCTCCAAAAATAAAAGACTAAGTATTTATACTTCTACCTAGGCAGCAAATAAAAGAGTTCCCAAAATAAATAAAATGCCAAAATTAAGAGTTTTTCCGTAATTAAAAAGGAATCAGTCTTCAATCCTCCGTCTCGAGCGCGGCCGCCCTTAGGCCCAGCGCGGTCGCGCACCTTGGCCGAGGCTCACGCCAGTTCTCCCTCGTCTTCAGCGCGGTCGCTCTCCTCCCGAGCGCGGTCGCGCACCTTGGCAGAAACTGATGCCTGGTTAACACCGTCTTGAGCGCGGTCGCGCACCCCCATGAGCGCGGTCGCTCTCGCTCCTGTATCATCATGTGACTAAACAACAACAACAATCCTTAATCCCAAAATGATTTGGGGTCAGCTAGCATGAATTGTCAAAGAAAAAAAGTGATAAAAAGGTTAAAATAATGATAAATAAATAAATAAAATGTGAAAGCTAAGAAGAAATTTAATAAAATTTACATATATCCCTTTCCCTCCGTCAGATGTGCCTAGGTATGAATACTACTAGAAGATCATTATTTCAGAAGAAACATTGTAAATAATGCACTAAAATACCTGGTAAAAACCGTCACTGGAATACGGAAAAGATGTCTGCGCCATGGAGCTTTGCAATCTATCTCGTAGACTTCAAAATAATGTAAACCATCAATAAGACTTGTAGGATCTACAAGCATAACATAGAAAGAAAATGATCAACCGCTTATGACATGCAAGATATTAGAAATGTGCAAAGGGACAGCAAAACGGAGCAGACTAACTTGAAGCTACGGCCGTTATGTGTGAGCAGACTCAGGAGCTCCGACAACGTCTTTTATAATAGAATGTAATTCAATGCACTTTTCAAACAGACTAATTCTTCTAATTCACGAATTGACAGGTGGATGTAACGAGCTGAGAAGCATTATTCTCAGGTGTAATAGATGAAATAGAATTAAAGGCAAATAAAAAAACAAATGAAACAACTGGACACAAAAAAAAAATGCTGCTATATGCAATATAAAGATTATTTGTCCTGCTAGAAGTTGTCATCGGGGTACCTGAAGAGCATCAAGCTTCTCAGACCCCTCAAAAAGTATAGTTGCCAACACGGCATCATGATTTTAGAAAACGAGTTGCCTAACATGCAAATATGTGGCATATGTTTGATACAAGAAAAAAATTAATAAATATAAGAAGAAGATGACATACTTTACATTCTAGTTCTGAAGAAGGTTGAAGGAAGATGCTTGGGAGTTGGCATAACAAGACCAAAAATATTAACTAATGTGGTTTGTCTTAAGCAAGCCATTAATTCCCCTCAAATAAGTGAATAATATCTAGCAAATGCCTAATGAACCTCGTGGACTATGACATACCTCAACAGCAGCTATTAGCGCTTGGTCAAGCCTGTCCCAGTTAATATTGAACCGAAGCGAGAGTCTCCAATTTTACATGATAATAACTGTGCTCCAGGTGCAACTCCATTGAGAAGAGGTTCCTACGGGGTATTATACTTTTAGCGGCAATTAGTTTTTCCATGTCATTAAAGTGTAACACGTGTACGAGAACATTCACAAGAGATAAGATTGTCTTACATTTGGATGGAAGGCAGTAACAATACCAGCAACATGAGTGCCGTGGCGGTCTCTATCTGTTATAATATTTAAGATGTTGCCGTCATCATACACATTGGCTAAAAATCTACATGCATCTAACTTGCTAAAAACTCCAAACATCTGCCCAATCCTGCAAGGTTAGTTTCAAGGAGACAGCTAAACCTTTAAGTGTCCATAATTTGAAATTGCAGCTGAAACTCTGTTGTGAGATGAATACAAACGTCAATTAACATGGCCAAGCACATATTAGAAAATCAAAAGGAAAATCATAAGTGAAGTAACTAATTTATAATTCATTAGGGAAATGAAATCAGAAAGATTCCCACACTTGGGGTCATCCTCAGGACTGTGTACTCCATTGTGCCATACGACAGCATGAATTACAGGACACTTGTCAAGGTAACGCTAAAAACAGAGACATGGTCAAACATAGGAAAGAAAGAAAAAAATCTAAAGTACGGAAGAGCAAAAACTTCATCTAAGACATTTATACCTCACCTCAGCTTGCTTTCGTAAATACTCACGAGTCTTCTTCAAATTTTCCACATTGACTATGGTATGCTGCTACAAAAAAAAAAAAAAAAGAATGTTTCAATTATACCAGAATATAATAAGATCACAAGTCTAAAAGAGAGTATAGAGGCTTTCAACCAAATAGTGATAACTACTGGGTGGGAAGGACCATCCAGTTCGGTATAGAGAGTCATGGAGATCCTACCTACCATGCAAGACTTTCTTAAAAGGGCAGATAGAATAGACAAACTATATACGGATATGCAAATGAAGGACACATGTAAAGAGAAAACATCAACACATGTAAAGAGAAAACATCATAAACCCACGTACTTCACATGGGGAAGCTCCCAAGCCAGCTGCAAGCATCCAGACCAAAACATGATGATTATCGCGTAAAGAGACCCATCGATTACTAAATCTCCATTATATTCCCATTCACAGTCAATGCGGGATATTCCTGATGAGATATGAACAATTACACATATTACAGTACAAGTAACTAGTATATTAACGTAATATTAATGAAATGTCAATTCATCATCAGCTTATTTAGCTAGATATGCAGTAGAAGCAGCGACACAGATTAACAAGGAGAAGCAATGTTGACACCTTATCAAACTCATATAGCTGTTTCACAGCTTCGGATATTCCTTCCCGGTTTTTCTCATCCCACGTTTTCTTTCTTTGCTTCTGTACAAGATAAACACACAAACAATAATATAATTGCAAAAAAAATCTTACAGTAACTGCAACATTACACATGAAGACAAAGCGCACCTTTAGACGGGAGGTTAAAGTGTCTGTGAAGATGGTGATCAAATATCTTACAGTTCGATCATAAACAAAATGCCGGTAGGCATAGTAGGCATAACTGAAAGACTTTGACACTTTTCAAATAATTAAAACTCACCTGACACTTTTTGATACTGCAGAAGGCACTTCTGAATACTACAAGAGGCATATTTCAACACTACAACAGGCATGTATTTTTTAATTCACTTTGACACTTTTCAATATTACAACAGACATTTTTCAATACTACAAGAAGCACTTTTCAATACTACAACATGCACTTTTTAATACTACAACAGGCATGTGTGTTTTTAATTCACTTTGACACTTTTCAATATTACAACATACATTTTTCAATACTAGAAGAGGCACTTTTCAATACTACAACAGGCACTTTTTAACACTACAACAGACACTATTTTTCAACAATATTACCGCATTATTTAACATTACAACCGATTGAAATGTGTTTATTAGTATCATAATAGAACAGACACTTTGTTTATATTGCAACAAGCACTTTATTGTACTAGAAAAGGCACTTTAGCAAAACAGTTTCACACAAGAACAACTCAATATTTATAGTTTAATTTTTAACATAAAATCTTAAATGAAATATCAAAAGTAAATAATAATAAATTATTAACTTATAATCACCGATAATTATAATATGTTAACTCATTTATTTTAAGTAAATATTATGGTGGAGTTTTTATATCTAAATTTAAATTTTAAACTTAGAATTTAGCCTTTTTTGGTCCTTAATTTTTATTCTAAAATTTATGTGCAATACTTTTGAAATAAGCAATTCTATTTAATGACACATTTCCTATTGTTTACTTCAAAAATTACAACATTTGTGCTATAGATGGAGATTACACATATGCCCTTAATAGTGACACTTTTGGGAGCAAAAATTGAATATGGATTGCAAAATGTGTATACTTAGTAAATATACGTAAACGTGTAGACGTACATGTTTAAATCATAAATATAATGTTGTATAAAGTATAGAAAATTAATCAATGTGTAGAATTCTCGAAGCAAAGATTACCTATTTATGATGGACAAAAAGGTAAAACTTTTGCTGCTTATTATTGAAAGGGTGTGATCCCTAAATGAAATGCCCCTTAATTTTCTATAAATAAAGGCTTTCCATCTGCCTAGGAGACACACATAAATTCATATACTCTCTATACATAATCTGAGATAAAATGAAGGCATTAATCATTTAGAAGACTCCGTCTCCCTACTTATTATATCTTCTTCTGCAAGCCTTCAAAGAACATCAAGGCATAATATGGATTCCTCATGCATTCACTTCTGCCTCCTTTTTCTTTTCTCTCACTTAGTCAAGGCTTGAGTACGACTTGTTCATAATTGAAAATAAAATGTTTCAACACTAATCATGTGCCAAGGGGATGGAGTGACGTCTACCCACTCGGGTTTTACTAAATTCATTTTTTCCTTCTTTAATAATAGAAATCGTCGTGCTAGAAGAAAAAATATCATATCCCAAAAAATTAATTTAAACTAGATTTTTATTTGTTATTATAACAAAAGGTAAAAAAAAAAACCTGAATAATAAATAATAATCAAATAATCAAACTTTATTGCTATTGATGGTTATAAGATCGATAAGTAAATAATAATAAAAAAACAAATTAATAAAAAAATTATGTAGTAAATAAAAGGGTGTGGGAGTTAAAAGACAGGTTTGAGAGAAAAAGGTGGGGAATAATAAAACTGGAGTGAGAATGTGTAATATTTGGGTTAATCAAGACCGTCAGATCAATTTTTTATATTCAATCTCAGCCCTTTTTATTTCATCGATTACAAACGGTTAAACTCGATGTGTATTATATTATAAATAATTAATTTATTCTAAGATTATAGTTAAATTTCAATTAAACTAAAATATTTACTTTAAGTAGGCATGAACAAATCAATTATTGTCCTTGCGAAAAATTGACATTTTGAAAAGGATAAAGTATAAAATGGGGCATGAAATACATAATGTGTTCCTAAAATGAACTCTCAAATTTCTTTTTGGCCAAAACGCCCTACACAATTTTTTTTGCCAAATTAGGGCTTCATTGATGGAATTTGGTAAGAATTACGTTAATCAACATGTGTCGCGTAAGTAATTAACGGATTGGTTGATTTGAAGTTGTTAGTTGAAGTTGTTTTTAGTATTAAGGGGTTTTATATAAAACTAGTGTTATACTCGTGCGTTAAACGCACTGATAAAAAACTATTTCAAAGAAAGTACTCAGGTATAAAATTATGAACATTAAAATGTGGTGTAAATACAAATTGACCGGAATTGAAGCTTCATTTTCAATTTGTGTTAATTTGGTTTATTTTTTATTAAACTTAAAAAATAGTTATAAATATGCATATTAATGAGTGTACTTTATTAAATGAAGGTATTCAATGAAGCTATTTAATGAAAGCTTGAAAATGTATTTAGTCTCTATTTTGTCTAGATTTAAGTCTTGAAAGGAAAATGAGTGAGCTCAAGTTGTTTATGCACTTAAGTCATTATATATACTCCCTCCGTCCCAATAAAAGCTTCACCAATTATTCAAAAGGCATCTCGTTAGAAGCTTCACCTTTTCTAAAATGACAAAGAATTTTTACTATTTCACCCACTAATTATCAATTCTATTTCACTTTTATACTCACAACACTTTTCAAATTTACTATTCCCTCCACTTATTCTCTCTCCTATTTTACTTTTACACTCACAACATTTTCTCCACTTACATTTTTCCTTAATTTGTGTGCCGAGCCAAAATGGTGAAGTTATTATTGGAACGGAGGGAATATAGATTTTGAAGAAGAGGGAAAATCTAAAATGTCTTTATCTCTCTCTCCCTCTAAAAAATGTTATACCCAACCTCATCCCCATTACCGACACCTAAAGTCTTACCCAAACTTAACCCCTCCCTCCGGCCATACCACCCACTCCTACTATCTCCTCAATTAGGGGTGTAAATGGTTCGGTTTGGTTCAGTTTGGGGGAATTTACAGACCGAACCACTAGTCATCGGTTTGAAAAAATTTCAAATCGAATCGAACCATGAAAAAATTCAAACCGAACCAAACCAAACCGCTATGGTTTGGTTCGGTTTGGTTCAAACCGCGGTTCAATTATGCGGTTCAGACCGCGGTCCTGACTGTGGTTCAGACCATTATTTAGACTACGGTTCAAACCACGATTCAGACCGCAACTCATTTTCATATTGTTTAAATTTTCCGTGATCATGGAGGAAGAGCGAAAAATGCGAGTGTTTAAGAGACTAGAGGAAGAGAGAGGTCGAAGGAAGAAAAACACTTTACAATGGCGATCGTGGAGAGAACTTTGTTGTTTATGTGTCGTAATGAAGATAACAAATGATGAAATTAATATTAAATAAAATACAAAACGGAGGTTATGATTAGTTTATGTAAATTTTAATAAAGATATAAAAATATTAAATAAGATACAAAACAAGGGTTAGGATTAGTTCATGTAATGTGGTTCGGTTTGTCGGTTTGGTCTCGCGGTTTGGTTTGGTGGTTCGGTTTCGCGGTCTCAAACCGCGGTTTGGTTTGGTTTGGTTTAGTTTGGTTTAGGAGGGTCAGACCACAAACCAAACCGAACCATGTGGTTTGTAAATATTTGAGACCGAACCGAACCATTCATCCTTGAAAACCAAACCAAACCGCATGATTTCGTTCGGTTCGATCTCAAACCCCGGTTTGAACCGAACCACTTACACCCCTATCCTCAATCCCCTTCTTCCTTGCTACCCACACCTCCGCTCCTCCTATCACCGAATCACCAACTAGTCCCGTCTCTCCGCCATCATCAATAATAGACTCCATCAAACCATTACCTACCATTTGAAATCAAATCAAAGCAGAACACCTAAAATCAAATCAAGACACTCAGATTCAAGAACTTCATGAACGATAAAGAGTTGTTTTATCAGAAGCCCTAACGATTTTCGTTGGTTAAACCAACAACAAACTTCAAGAATTTGTTGCCCGCAAGAAGTTAATTCGTTAATCACATTTTCAAGAAATAATAACTAAGTCTTGTTAAATTAAAGTAAGTACTTTAATGAGAGTTGTTTTTATTATATAATACATATAATGCGGTATAAATTAGAGCTTGTACTTGCTACAGTTTTTTGAACAATAGCAAGTGTCGAAATTTCCATTTTGCCCTCATACATTTGTCCCTTTCCCATTTTGCCCTTAAATTTTTTTTTTTTTAAATTAAAAAAAAGTGTCCTCGGACACGGGCTTAATTAAAAAAAAAAATATAACGTGTCCTCGGACACGGGCTTATTCTAGTAATACATATAATGCAGTAAAGTGTTGCGAGGTTTGATTTTTCTTTAATGAGATAACCAATCGACATTTTGAATTCTCGTACTTTGCTTATGATTCGGTTTTAATCATCATTTTTAAATTTTAGCAACTTTAAACATTGTACTTTAGATACACACTCATTTTTTTCAAAAAGTCTAAAGTACAATGATTAAAATTGCTAAAAAGCCATAATTTTCACTAATTTTGTGAAAAATGAGTGCGTATCTAAAATATAAGAGTTAAAACTGCTAAAAAATTAACAATTCTCGTTAAAATCAAAGTTTAAGCAAAGTACGAGAATTCAAAATGTCGATATGACTAATGAGATTTAGTTATTATTTCGTGAAAATGGATTACCTTTTGTAGGCAGCAAAATCTTGAAGTTTGATGATCAAATCAACAATAATCTTGAAACTAAAATATTAATCCCTATGTTTCATGATAAAAGTCCAATTAACTTAAATAAGGTTTACTTATTATTTCTTTTATTTTTGTTGGCATTTTTGAAAGTTTGATTTTTTAATTTAACAATTTTGAAAATGTTGTTATCTTTTTAAAACAAACAAAAATGGTAAATGAAAAAATATATACTCCCTCCGTCCCATTAATAACTTCACCTTTTGCCATTTTGGATGTCCAATTTAAAGTTTCACCTTTTCTTTTTTGGCAAAGAATCTTTACTATTTTCTCCACTCATTCTCTATCCTATTTCACTATTACACTCACAACACTTTTCAAATTTACTATTTTCTCCACTCATTCTCTCTCCTATTTTACTATTACACTCACAATATTTTCTTCACCCTTAATTTACGTGTCGAGACCAAAATGGTGAACTAAATATTGGGACGGAGGGAGTATATTTTTTTGGACTAAGAGAGTTCTTCTATACAAAGACTAAGGGTCTGTTTAAATAATAAAAAAAAAAAAAGTATGAGGGTGAGATGGAGAGAAGGGAAAGACTGAGGGTCAAAATAAAAAATGAAAACTTCTTTTGATAAATTATCAAAGCCTGGTTTCGATCCTAGGACCTGTGGGTTATGGGCCCAGCACGCTTCCGCTGCGCCACTTTAATTTTGTGCTCCTTTTAGGAACAAAATGTATTAGTATTTTAATTCTTTTCATCTTCTCATGCAAACACATACTCACTCCGTCCCACAATAATATATAAACTTTCTATTTTGGGCGTCCCACAATAATATATACATTCCTAAAATGGAAAGGAATCTTTACTATTTCCTCCACTCATTCTCTCTCCTACATTATTTTAATACTCACTTCATCATTATAATTTACTATTCTCTCCACTCATTCTCTCTCCTATTTTATTTTCACACTCACAACACTTTCAATATAATATTTCCTCCTTAATTCCCGTGCAAAATCCAAAAGTCTATAAAAATGTGGGACGGAGGGAGTATACACTTTCCTTTTTTGTTTTTAGTTCCTCCCAATTAAAATCATATTTAAAAAAATGTAATTTGATTGTGGTTACAAAAATGTACTATAACACATTATTTAAAAATATTGATAAATCAAATGCAACATATATTATGAAACTGATGAAGTATAGATGAAGTATAAAAAATGTCGAAAGTCCGTCCAAAAAATAAATGTCTTATTTCTAAATAATAAAAGAATGCAGTGTAACAAAAATAAAGTAGATTACTCCCTTTGTCCGGTTTGAAACTACATTTTTTTTTTCCAAAATGTTGTCCTATTTGAAACTACACGCTTTTATTTTGAAAAAAAAATTATAATTTTTTAATCAATGAAACATACTTTCACATTCACAATAACTTTTCACTGGTTATTATTTACCACACTTTCTCTCTTCTATCTTATATTTCATACTTACAACACTTAGGGCTCGTTTGATAGGCCGATAGGATTAGCCTGTATTAATAGTGAGGGGATTTTTAATCAGGGGATTAATAATACCACCCTTTTTTTGGGATTAATAAGAAGGGGATAAGAGAGGATAAGAGGTTACTATCCAGATTGTTAGAAATAATACAATAATTGCATTTAATGTACCAAACACCAAATTTATTGAATTAATAATCATATCCAGCCTAAGAAGGGCTACCAAACGGCCCCTTATTCCACTTACAACTTTTCTTAGTTACCTATTCCACTTGCAACTTTTCTTAGTTCATGTGCTCAACTCAAAGCGCGTAGTTTCAAATGAGACGGAGTAAATATATTACAATATTTGAAAAATCTATGAAGCTATTTGTGAAAAACGAAAAATTTTATTTATTCTCTCTCTGTACAAAAACACATCACTTGGAATATATATGTATCCTAAAGGCACTATACAAGGAAAGGATACATACAAATCAAAACAAACAAGGAATATATAGCCTGATCATCCTAATTACTTCCTCCGTCCCAAAATGTTTGTTCCATTTGACTTTTTTTGTTGAATATTGACCACAAATATATGACAATTTAATTATGTTTATGAAATTCTAAAAATTCCTATTGATTCACCATTAATAATATTATCAACAACAACTTTTAGAATTTCATGAACATGATTAATCTCTCATAAATTTGTGGTCAAAGTTTAACAAAAAAGTCAAATGAGACAAACATTTTGAAACGGAGGGAGTATTTAATAGGATATGTAATCATGTTAATCCACCAGAAGATGTGTATGATCATGAGACTAAAATAGCCAAGATATGATCCGAAAATATCTCCATGGACTCTTGGACTCTTTCAATATTGACAATTTAAATGAAACATTGATTTTTCATTCTGGTATAAATAGACTGTTTAAAGCAAAGTTGTGCCATTCATTCAGCAAAATTCCATTTTTTGAAGAGCTTGAGTAAATCATTTTTAATTGCTTGAACATTTAAGGGGAAAACATAATAAAATGTAAATTGTAGATAAGCTAAACAATGACTTCCTTTCGAAATCCCATTTGAAATATTAATGTGAGACTATCAAACCATAACATAATTCTGAATTTCTACATTTTGTTATGTTTGAAAATGAACCAATTCTATCTTACTCCTTCCCTCCTCCATTTTGATCAAAACAAGCTTAATCAAAACCCCAAAAAAGATCGCCTGCAGAGTGAGATGTAGCAGGCCAAACCCGAAGCCTGTTTAGGCCGACCCTTTCAAGCCGGGCTACCCATTTTGGATAACTCCAGGCCATACAAACACAGATTACATGGAAAAGGAAGAATTTTCATCTACTTTATCTTAAACTTACAAAAATGACAAGATGAACTTTAGAGTCCAATATTGTGCTCTGGAAATTTGGCTGCCATACAATATCAATTTGCCCAGGTAATTCATACACTGGAACATTCATACTTTAAAGTCCTTGTACGCCCACAGAATATAAATGAAACTTACAAGTTCACTCCAATCCCAGGACTGATCTTCCAGCCTCCTCAGTGGTACACAAGAACATTAGTGTCTTCCTCTGTTAGTCCATTTATAAACAAAACAAGACATAATCAGCTAACATAGCTAATACAGTATGTACTCCCCCCGTCCCAAAATGATCTTCCTACTTTTTTTGTTGTTAGCACAAAGGTGTTTTAAGCAATAATTTTATGCAGAGCACAGGTGAACAAGGAGATGTTCCCAGTTCCCACTCAAGTGATTCTTAATATCATAGGAATAAAATAACACCATTTTTTATATCACTAAGCCTCTTAGAGAACTTCATCTTACCAAAACTCAGATAGAACAGAACATGGTCTGCGAGCAAAGAGTCCAGAGAATCAGGGAAAGGAGCCGAATGAGACATCAATCATACTACATTAATGATTGTTAATGGAGTAGCGAAGAAGTTAAAGAAACCTAAGTTCACTGTTAGACATCAGAAAGAGAGTTGGATATCACAATAAAGGTGCTCTTCACACCCGACAAAAATCATGTGCAACTGCATGAATACAGAAACTGACGAAAATGAGTATTAAGAAAAACTGGAAAAAAAAAAAAGGAAGCAACATGTGAATGAAAGCGTATGGTAAAGTGACGAGATGAGTTGAGGTCATTTTAGATACAGCTCAGAATATGAGGGGAAAGATTAGAGATCAAAGATGCTCTTTACGCTAAAAAAAATCCACACCACTAGCAAAAAACACTCAGAATAGTCAGAAAAGAAAGTAAAGGAAAACTTAATCAAAAGCTATTACAAATCTATGAAAACCCTTCAAAATTGTTTTACCCACAAGCACAGCAGTCAGGCATGAAAGACTGTCAACAAGACAACCACCCCCCCCCCCCAAAAGACATCAATCATCTGTATTGCAACATGGCAGGAGTAGCAAATACTATAACGAGAGAAGGTACACGCACAACCCAGCAACAATATATAACCCTAAACCTTAATACACAGGGAAACCACTGCACATAAACAAGAGGATAATGAGAACAAATGGGAGTTGGAAAGGCTGTATAAAACATAATCTATATTACAAGCATAAAAGAATACTAAAATTTCAAATTCACATGCAGCCACCAAGTCAGCTTTGCTCGAGATCCCAACCAGGCCACAAGTTGACAAACTAGAAACATTAGAGAATCAAGAAGTAATATCGCTGTTGGGAAAAAGAAGGTAAATAAGTAACCAAGACAACATACGACCATGTTCAGAAAAACAACTTTCAACCAATGTTAAACTGGCCTGAAAATAATCAAATATTCAAAGGATAATTGGTACTTACAGGTGAAACAAATAATAAGAAAATATATTGAAATTTAGTTTGGATTATTACTGTGTAAATTGGGTTTGAGGTTACGGATGCTCTGAATACTTGGAAAAATCCACACTTGCTGACTACAAAGGGACAGCAATGAGAGGATACGAACAAAAAACAAATAATGAAATATGCCTCTGATGCGCCATGTCTACTTAACGGAGTCCAAAGCAAAAGCCACTTGTGAAGCTGCACTCGTAACTATCAACAAGCCACCCCATCATAAACATCTAGCACCAACTTATAACGTGACAGGCTAACATCAAGATTACTTTAGCATCATCTGCAGAGCACAGATGGACAAAGAGATGATTGCACCATATAAGAAATTCTTAATATAATTAACATAAAATCACACCAGAATTTCATCGAAGGTCTAGAGAGATTCATCTTACAACGATTTAGGTAGTACAGAACCTAATCCACAAGCAAAAAACCCACCAGATAAAAAGAGAAAAGAGCCCAAAGAAACTGCAACCATACTGCATAAATAATTGGTAACAAAATCAAAAGTGAAATGCCGTAGTTAAGCAATTAAAGAAGCCTGATTTCAATGTAATACATCAAAAAAATAGCAGGATATGTCAATAAGGTGCTCTTCAAACCCGACAAAAACCATGTGCACTGCAACAACACATAGAATAACAAAAAATGAGTTCAGACATTGTTGGAATACGACAGAAATAGCATGTGAATGAAAAAGTATCAAGAGGACACCCCCTTTCAAACCAATCAATACTCAAAGTCTCGGAAGCCATAGCTCAAGATTGCGTTAGAACATACTTTGACAAGCTAGATAATAAACACGTCACAACACACAAGTTAGATAGTCCCTCCAAAAGAAGAAAACAAAGAGCCAAAAAACGACAAAAAGACAGATAATCACTAACCATCTCTAAGTTAAAGGGGATGAGTTGAGGTCAATTTAGAGACTGCTCAAAAAAAGAGGGGAAAGAGTAGAGATCAAAGATGCTCTTATAGTTACAAACAAAGAAAACATCAAAGAACAGTCAGCAAACATAGCATATATGTGGGATAAAAGAGTAATGAATAAAGGAATGCAATAGGGTTGTTATGCAAGAAAGAATGATGCCCGGTTTTGGAATGAACAACAATTGTGAATCAGAAACTTTGCAGCATCTAATTATCAACAGCTTTTTGGAAATAAATTTCTGCCTAGAGAAGAAAAATTTGTGGTCCGCAAAGCCTCAAAACAGTAGTGAGTCCAGTACTGATCGTGAAGAGACGGGAAGAGGTAGAAGGAAGATTGAAAGCTTCTAAATATTGCAAAGTATTTAAATTAAAAATATATTTCTGAAAAGACTGAAATGACATATAAGAGAACAGAGACAAGGAGATACATACCATGCGAAGCGGACGATCAATGCATTTTTCTCCAATGAACCCCCCACACTATTAGGGATAAGAAACTGGACCTACAAACATAGACAGAGAAATGGCTAATGATCTGCAATTTCAAATCCAAGAGATGCATGGACTAGAACATAATATAAACAGTGAAAAAGGTTAACAAGGTAAGCTATGCAAAAGAAATGCCTGTTACAAATTGCTGAAGCTATTGCAAGATCCCCGGCTGTTTCTTGAAGAGTAACCCCACTAACAACATTCAATAAGATGGCTTGTAGATCAAACATAATAGGATGCTTAGCCGCAAATAAGAATATTAGAGCCCATATCATAAGCAAAAATATCAACAACAACAAAGCCATATTCCCATAATGATTTAGGGTCGGCTAACATGAATTGACGTGGGAACTCGTCAAAGAAGAGATGAGAAAGTTATGAAATTGGGAAGATATGGTAAATAAAAAATAAAAATTGTGAAAGCTAAGAAGATATTCAGAAGAAAGATATGTAAAAGAAATAAGCAAAAATAAATCACTTGAATAGAACGAGGTGCAAGATTTGCCAATATAGCGTCTCTAGTTGAGTGCTATGTTTGAACATCTGAGGAAGCAATGACCAAAGCAAAACCACCATAGAAGGTGTCAAGTTTGAAAGTATATCATTTTGGCTCCTTTATATATACACAGACACATGACACACCTGAAGCAGTGGCAAAGTCTTTTCAACCATACAACAACAACAACAAAGCCTTAATCCCAATATCAAGTTAAAATTATAATCAACAGGACTAGTTTGTAGATTAATTACCTGCAGAGGAAATTGAACTTAAAAGAACAAGAAGCAACTAACTTTCATGCAAATGAAAAAAAAAATTGTGAAGGAGACATGCACATTCATTTGCTCGAAGCTTGAGACCTGCTTGCTTAGTAAGAACATATTCAAGAGATGAAAGGTATCGGTCATCCAGAATTTTTGTAAAAAAATCACCCTGATATCAGTACTTGAATATAAGTACAATTCTTCTGCTTCAATTTTCATATGATGCGTTCTTTTCTTGATTGCTCAACACTCTGCATAGAAGGCCAGGAAAGGAAATTGCTGAATAGATTGATCATAAGAATAGTATCAAACAAATCTGATACTTGCAAGTGTATTCGCTTCAAGAAAAGGAAATAACGGTGATTACTATTTATGATGTGAACTTCACAAAGACTACACATAGATATAAGAAAGATTGGGCAGCTCAATGCACAAGCTTCACAAAATTGTCTAGGAAGATCTACCATACACACACCAGAGAGATGCATATGAGGTTCAAACTCAAACTCTCTACTCAGAGGAAAAACCTCACTGTCACACCATGGCCAACCTAAATTTTTGTTTCATTAGGTCCAGAAGAAATGATCTATCTCCATCATAAAACACATCAAGTTTCAGATGTTATTGTCTCAATATGCTATTCATATTAAAGATAAATTTCTAACAGAACTTTATTTAAATTTTTATTAAACAAGGAAAGATCACAAAAATGTATGAGGATTTTGCAAAAATAGAGACGAAATCTGACATGGTTAGTTGAACAGACCTTGGCAGCCTCAGCCACGGTTTCAGGAAGCTCCCTTGCAGTTACATCTTTCAATGTAGGGAGTGAGTTTGCAACGAGCCAAAACCTGCGAGAAAATCCACCTCGCGACTAATCATTTCTTATGATAAATACGTATACACACAAACACACACAGTATGACTATTGATGCAAAGTAGAAATGGTTAACCACCTGTTGAGTCTTTGAGCTGCATTCTATATAAGCTGCTGCATTATAAGCAGAATACCTTATCAACAAGGTCTGGCAAATGCTCATACACAGGAAAGTGAAGCAATACCTACAACAGGTTCGGCATGCATTACAAGCAGAGACACCTTATTCTTTGAAATTAAACATTGGTGTAAAACATTTAACTCACTCTAGCTCACTGCGAGATCAATGGTTTAGTCTCGTATCTGTAGACAAGCAAGGAAAGATAAACATCAGTGATAATGTTAAAGCATCAATAATTCGAATTCATCCCGTGATCAAACACGAGCCAAAAATGACACGAAGAAAAAACTTAGGGAAGATTTGTTGGTATACTACTTTTGGTTAGCCAGCAATGGGAACACTTCCAATGTTGGTACTTGGTACAAGATGGAGAACGCACAATTAGAGCTTGCAGAGAAAATCTGGTAGTGTTAATACAGACATACGATTAAAGTTCATCTAGCATGTCCATCTGATAGGCTATATAGCTTTTAGTATAGAGAGATAGAGAAGATAATGACACTTCTGCAAGTTCTTAGAAGATATTGACACCTTTAAACTTAAGGCAGAAATAGAGAAGAGCCAATACTGGTACAAAACACATATCAAACAGTCAAACACCAAATCTAATATACTCCCTCCGTCCCTACGACTGATTTTTTAAATCAAGACTTAATGAAAAGCAGTAAACGTTGTGAGTGTAATTTAAAAATAGGAGAGAGAATGAGTGGAGGGAATAGTAAATTATAAATGGTGTTGTGAGTATTAAAAATAATGTAGGAGATAATGAGTGAAGAGAATAAAGTGATTTAAGGTTTCCATTTTGGCCGTCCTAAAGTCAAAGTACGCCCAAATAAAAGCAAAAAAATCTAAGTCGGCCGGGACGGAGGGAGTATATATATATATATATATATATATATATATATATATATATATATATATATATATAGAGAGAGAGAGAGAGAGAGAGAGAGAGAGAGAGAGAGTTGAACCAATTTTACTGTCGAGATTTAACCAAGTATAACTGGTACAAGACCGGTGATGAGAACTGTTGCAACTTCATTTCCAAATAATCCAGCATCTGAACATCAGGTGTAATTTGGGACAACATCAAATCCACCCGAAATTCCAATTTATGGAGTGCCTCAACTTCTGGCACTTCAAAGAACTTGTCATTCAAAACTTTTAATATCTATCTAAACAATCAGTATCACAATTCATCTCAAAATAATAAAAGTGAATTTCATCGGCCCATGTTACTGGGGCTAAATTCCTCCATAGAGGAGGCTCAGTTTTTACCAATATATGAGGAAACGAAGCAATTTTGATCCAACAATTATAAACCCTAATACCGGTTATTATCTCCCATCAATCAATTGCCGCATTATCTAACAAATATAAACCCTAATACCGGTAATTATCTCACCTCATTCTGTAACCCATCGTTCCGACCCCCCCCTAACCGCTTTCTGTTATAGTCAATTGAAAAGTGGAATTTGGATTATAATCAAGAATTGAAAATTTACTTTCTTTAAGAACCAGAATTGAAAATATAAGGAGAATAGGGTTTAAGTGCCGCGACAAATAGGAACGCACGCCCTTGCCGGAGAAAATGGTGCAAGGCAGGAGAAATTAGTGGTGCGTGACTCTGTGTAAGGGTTTTATGTGGAGAAAATGGAGTTGCGGTCTGGAGGAACAAGGAAGAGAAGGGACGTTGAATATAAAGTGTTGGGGTGTAGAGCGTTGATCTTGATCCCACGCTAACGCCAGCTGTAAGGTTAGTTCCGGGCTTGACCGCTTATTTGTGTATCAGGCCATGGGCTTTTACTAAAGCCCATGTTTGTTTATGATATTTTTTTTGTAAGTTGTATCCGGATAAAATACTTCCAAAATGTTAATACTCCTCCCAATAAAAGCTTCATCAATTATTCAAAAGGATGTCTCATTAGAAGCTTCATCTTTTTTTTTTGACAAAAAATCTTTACTATTCAACCCACTCATTCTCTCTCCTATTTCACTATTACACTCACAATATTTTTCAAATTTACTATTTCCTCCACTCATTCTCTCTCCTATTTTACTATTACACTCACAACATTTTTGAAATCCTTAATTTGCGTGCCGAGAAAAAATGGTGAAGCAATTACCGGGACGGAGTCCGTCCAAGGAAAAGTGTCACCCTTTTAAGGTGACACGCAAATTAAGGAAAAAAGTGGAAAGAAAAAATATTGTGAGTGTAATTTGAAAATAGGAGAGAGAATCAGAGGAAATAGTAAATTTAAAAAGTGTTGTGAGTGTAATTTGAAAAGAGGAGAAAGAATCAGTGGAGGGAATAGTTAGTGGGATAATAGAATATTAATAAAACATTTCCTTTTTAGGAAATGTGACGCTTCAAACGGGACGCCATTTTGGGTAAAAAGTGACAGAAATCCTAGGACGGAGGGAGTATACCACTTGCATTAAAATTTATCTTTTATAAAATAAAATTGGATTTTTATTAATAAATAATTTAATCACTTTCTTGTTATAGACGCTCACATTTTATTAATAAATACTCCCTCCGTCCCATAAAACCTTACCCGGTTACTACGAACTCAATTCAACCAAGTTCAACTTTGACCAAACTTTAATATCAATTTACTTATCAAAATAAAAATCTAAAAATTGTTATCCATAAAATAACCAAATGATTTATCAATAGCAATTATTAAAATTTCATTAGAATAAATAGATTGATATTAAAGTTTGGTCAAAGTTGTACTCGGTTGACTTCGCACTATTCAAAACGGGGAAGGTTTTATGGGACGGAGGGAGTAATTGAAACTAGATGTCACTTAATCTAAAGCTCTTTGGCACATTAAAATTTAGCAAATATTTTACAGAATATTCAATGAACGATTTCGGTTTTGAATATTGATTTTTTGGTTAGTTTCCTGCTAGAGATCCTCCACAAGTCATTGCGACTCTTGCCAGGTAAAAGATCTGATGTACCTGTAACACGAATGTACTTTTTCCAACACCAGGATCACCATCAACCAAAACCAATGAAACTAAAAAAAAAACAGGCTTTAACAATAAATGTATTTGGAACAAAAAAAAAGAAGGCTAAAAATGAACCTCGGGAGCAAATATTGAGTTATTTACATAAAGAAAAACTTGTTGAACCTGACTTGTTCAATTGAGCTGTCATTAGGAATGTCAACGGGCCGAGTTTGGATCAGATCTCTCCCGATCTGAACCCGTCTCGAAATCCTAAGATAAGAACTGTCACCTTTAAGTAAAGCATTAGAGGACATTTGCAAATGATCAGACATTACTCCACGCATCTTTTTTGCTTAATCCAACAGATGCTTGGCAAGAAAACACGTCAAGGAAATGATGAGTACATACATTATCACTATATAGACACCTCACAAAGTGGGCAGAAAAAGCACGCACAAATGCATAACCTTTTCTTTTAGAATCATCACTTCCACCTTCACTTGCAACTGCCTGCATATTTTATAATCTCCAACATGCATCCTTACAACCGGAAGGACATTTTCAAAATTTGAAATATTGCTCATGTCAAATGCTTACGAATGTTTGAATGGACTCTGAGTTTTGCATTTTGTGTGTGTGTTCAACAAGAATAAATGCCTTTTTTGAAAGAGGGTGGAAAAGACCCACATCTCTGTACTCCAAAAGAATACCCTATCAACAAGTAAATAG
Source organism: Adenophora triphylla var. japonica (assembly GCA_022495995.1). NCBI lineage: Eukaryota > Viridiplantae > Streptophyta > Magnoliopsida > Asterales > Campanulaceae > Adenophora > Adenophora triphylla. The sequence goes on from JAFEMH010000073.1 coordinate 419,857, forward strand.
TTGTGTAAAACATGTAGCTTACTCTAGCTTTAAAGGATCTGCCAGATCAGGGGTGTTAGAATCGTATCTGTAAACCAATAAGGAAAAATGAACCTCATTGACAAATGGCTAAGCATCAATAATATGCAAAATGTATCACCCTGTGATCAAACATGAATCAAAAAATGACACAAATAATGACAGTAGAGAATATTTGTTTTTATACTTCTTTGGGTTAGCCAGTACGCTATCAATGTGGGTATGAGATGAAGAACACCGACATTCAAATTACAAGCATCAGGTGTACCTTCTCTGGATGATGGACCATCAAAGCCGCCAAGGCTAGTGGTTCCTGGTGGGGCCATTGGAACAGGGGAAGTATCGGCACCTTTCCGTACGAACTTTTTCATCCACAATATCTGCAATTAGATGCATACATACTCTTAGATTTAGTGAAAGCCGAAAATCCTTACAACAGAAACAAGATTTTCCTGCACATATATGAACAGCTGAAGCGTAAGATTTTTTCAGAAATGAGTTGAGAGGATTTGAGCAGGCTAATAACAACTGGCTTACACTCTTGTCATTGTGAGCTAAAGGAAAATTCCATTACTACTTATGTGTCGGACATTAACAAAGTCAAAGAACTCTATAAAACATTCAGGGTCGTTAAGCAAGTAAAGCATCTACATAGTTACCTTCAATTGTTTCCAACATATTCCATCAGTTCAAAATAAGTCATACTTCAGTCCCAAATGTTTCAATCTGCATTGTTACCTTCAAATGCATCAAAAACATTGCCGCGCTCCACGAGATCTAAGATAGCAATTGAATGATACAATATGCTAAATATAGAAAAGAAAAAATTGCAATGAGCTGTTACAAGAATACCAACCGAGTAGATTAATGAAGAGTCCCCATGGAAAATCAGTAAAAAGTGAATGGGTCGACTTCATACAATCCCCCAGGATAAAATTCACATCAACATATCCATGAAATTGACCAATACCTGTAACACTAATGTACTTCTTCCAACACAAGGATCACAAGTTCACAACCAACCGAAACCAAAGAACCTGCAAAACAGCAAAAGAAATCTTTAACAATAAACATGTTTGGAACAATAAAGAAAGCTTTTAAATGAACTTCAAGAGCAAATTTTGAGTTATTTACAGGGAAAAAAAACGTGTAGAACTTGACTTGTTCAATCAAGCTGTCATAAGTAGTTCTACCGATAGCACTATTTGAATCCATCCCTTTTCTATGTACACCCACTTGATTTGCCAGCTTGCTTGATACTTATCTTATAAATGAAAGGATGGAAAATCACAAGACTTTTGAAAGTATTCACTGCTCCCAAGACCTAAATAGCAATTTAATGATCTAATAAGCCAAATCTAAAAAAGGAAAAACAACAATGAGCTGTTGCGAGAATACCAATTGAGTAGATTAATGATAGCACAGCCTTAAAGCACCAGTGATGAGGGAGACCTTTCTGCTTCACCACCGCTGCCAGCATTCCATAATCATCACCGAACAAGAATGCTAGCTATTTCACCGCCGCAGACATTTTCTGGGATTGAGAGGTATAGTATTGCATTGCATGCATACATTAGGATATTAATAAATACTCCCTCCGTCCCATACTTACGTGCACACTTTCCATTTTGGGCGTCCCAAACCTACGTGCACATTTCCTAAAATGGAAAGAAATCTTTACTATTCCCTCCACTCATTCTTTCTCCTACATTATTTTAATACTCACAACACCATTATAATTTACTATTCCCTCCACTCATTCTCTCTCCTATTTTATTTTCACACTCACAACACTTTCAATATAATACTCTCTCCTTAATTTACGTGAAAAGTCAAACTAGGCACCAAGGTCCGGGACGGAGGGAGTAATTCTTAAGAAAAAGTCATGAAAAAAAGAGGATCGCGTGAGGAGTGAGGACTTACCTTAGCACGGATGGAATTGAGGGCGTGATCCTTCCGACAGCCACTTTTAAAACCTTATATCGTTGTACTCAATTTCCCTGTAATATCACAGAACAAGAATGCTATCTATTTCACTCCACACACACACACACACATAAAAAAAAAAAAGGAACCCGAGTACTTTTTAGAACTACATTCTAGTTTTTGAGAACGCGAGTTTCAACAGCAAGACGCCAGCATAAAACAGACAACCTTGGAGGAGATGACAGTGCGCTTAAAATAACCCGATCAATCAACAAGGAAATGACCTATGAAAAAAAAAACAAGGAAGCATTGCAACTAGTAGTTGCTAAGCTAACAAAGAAAGATTTCATAAACAATTTGATGACATCATGATAATGATGATTGCCTCCATTTGATTTTCTTTGCTGAACAAAAAGATGACTTGGGAATGCATTGAATGAAAATTAGCCATACTGAATCTCACTTTATCATTTGCAATAATAAAAAAAAACTTTCATAATATCTTAACCAATCACCGCTCAACTCGTAAGCCAGTTATGTTGCCCACCTCTTATGATAGAGAGGCGGGTGTTCAATCTTCACATGATGCACGTTGATTTATGAAAAGGAGTCGGATGACCAAAACAAAAATGTCATGGTTTCAGGATATCGTTAAAGGAAATGCACATGCAAACATAGAGATGCAACTGACAGAAAAAGTACTTGTCCTTGGGGGTGACTCTGATAAAATGATACATGTGAATTTACATTTTGATTCAGAACAAATATAATAGAATACATGTTTTAGCAACTACATACAAAGGTGTATTGTCTTCCCGATCCGCTTCAAGTTACAGATTCTAAGGTAATAGAACAAGCATAATGTCCCTATACTTTTAATGGATGAGTTACAAAAACAAGTTAAGATAGTAGGAAAAAAAACGTAAAGAGTTAACTTGGGAGTACCCTGAAGGTCCAACAAAAATTAATAACAGTCATGGAAAACTCGGTGGAAGGACATGCCTCACATCTAGGCAATTTCCCCATAAAAGGATTTGTTTTCTTAGACTTTAAGTTCGTATTATTTTAAATTATATTTGCAGTGAGAGTAAATACTAAACAAGTACCTCCAAAATAGGTACACGATCAACACCAAGTAAGTGAATCTATTCCAAAATTATAAGCCCAATCTAACAAAAAAGTAACAACAATAAATATTAACCATTAAAAAATTAAAAGTCATTTTCAAGTCTATTAGAGCATAATTAAATGATAATATGAAATGGACCTTGTCAACATGGACACCAATGGAGCATGGGTTCTAGACCAAATCCAATTAGAACATTGAGTACATCAGGAGGGAGACCGACCTATCCACACACTTCACCTAAGTTGAGGCAGATACTAGCATTGGACATTAAATAATAAATATATACTCCCTCTGTCCCTAAATGAATGTTCAAGTTCCATTTTAAGGGACATTTACGAAAATGTTAACTTAAGCGTTTTTAGTTACACAAGTGCATAAGAACCCATGAGGACATTCATTTTGGGACAATTTTTTTTTTTTTGAAAAATTGGATATTCATTTAGAGATTGAGTGAGTACATTTTTAGGAATTATAAAACTGATATTGATTAGTCACGACTTATAGAGATGCCAATTCGGACGGCTTAAGTACTGTACTGCAGTACAACCAGCATAGTACGGTTGTCTGGATACAGCAACTAGAGGAAGTATTACGACAAGTTGACTTGACTACAAAACTAGTAAAGCAAAAGCTTCCCACCAACTTTTAGGCTTCTTGTTAAGTTGGGCACTCTTACCATGGTTTCCATTTGCAAATACAAAAGATATAGGAACAACGAGAACATTATCCATAAGCAATATATGTGTCACTATCCTTTTTGGTCCATCCCCAAATAAGTGTCGTGTTTCTAAATGAGGAAATATTTTCATTACTATTTTACCATGGTACAAGCAATATACAAACAAGCAAGTCACATTCCATGAAAACATTTTAAAGCATTGATAAGTATGCTAGGAATTTATGATGGGATGGAGGGAATAATGGCTAAGAATAGATAAGTCAAATTGAAGTAAAGGAAATTATAGAGAAATGAACAATTATCACCTCGGGCACAAAAACAAAAATCTATACAATCCCAAATCAGAATGTATTATATACTCATATATCATATACTCCCTCCGTCCCACGATAATCTATAAAATTTCCATTTTGGGCATCCCACAATAATCTATAACTTTCCCAAAATGGAAATGGGACCCACTTCTCTCTACTCACAACACTTTTTAAATTTACTATTCTCTCCACTCGTTCTCTCTCCTATTTTACTTTTACACTCACAACACATTACCTTTATCACTTTTTACCTTAATCTCCGTGTCGGGCCAAAAAGTCTATATTTCTATGGGACGGAGGGAGTATGCTTTATTGATTGAGATAAGGAAGAAAGTGGGTACCGATGATTTATTCGGGTGGCGGGTGGCGGATGGGAATTTGTTTTTTCTGAATATGCTCGCTACACTCGCTGTCAATGAATAGCTGCCATAAAGGTATCCGGATCGCCATGCATCCTCTAGCATACCTCTCGAGGATTGGAGTAGAAAGTAGGTTGGTGATAATGGTGGCTTTGTGGGAGTGGTTGATGATCTTTTTATTGGCAACGACAAGATAGCAATAGATATGGGATTGCCGATTTTGGCTGGTACTAGGTACTCCAAAGTACAACTACAATGCCTAAAAAACACTGCTACAATGCCTAAAAACACTGCTACAAAGCCTTCCTGAAACAAACACACAAAATATAAATATAAATGTACCTCATAAAAATAATATGGAAGAGAATAAACAGACATTCACTTGGGGAGTCGACAACAATTAGGTGTGCCTTTGTTTGAGATGGTTGCATGAGCCATGATGCAGATTAAATATGAGAATGCTACACATCAAACAAGAAGAGATCATAACATAATGAAACGCAGAGGCATTGATGAGAAATATTTCACAAGGAATGGGTGTACTAGAAGGGATATGATATGGATTAGAAGTTGTAGGTCAAGTCATCTTTAATTTTATGCATTCTGGAACAATAGCCACTAATGCAAATTAACCATTACGTTATCAGGTGTTGATTCATGAAGGTCAAACAGAGGACATCTAATACCTATGAACTTTGTAAATAGTGATCTATAACATACATATTAATTACTAATTTTCGTGCTACTCCTGCTCTAAGAGAGCAGTAGAGAATTAAATTAGAAACATTCTTACCAGTTGCTTCTTAAGAATGCCAGCTTTCATATCATAATTGCATGAACTCCTGATAAGGATGGGGCCTCACCCGCTAAACATGCCAGTGCCATGGAAAACATCTTACGTCAGTACATACTTACGTGTCAATGCCAACATCATCAGACACAACTATCGGACTCTTTCCACCAATCTCCATCGTGTAACAGGCTGCAAAAACAAGCATAGCATGAAGGTGAAACACAGCATTCTGAGATTATGCTATGGTATCATATGATTTTTAATATTACATAGGCAATTATACGTGCATATCTAGGGCTTCTATAAAACACACTCTCTCTCTCTCTCTAAACCGCATAAAAAACTTGAGAATTGAGCTGCTCTCTGTAAATGCAATCAGTTCAACATTAAAGAATCACTTTAGCGACATGCTCGGAAGCCTAGTGCATGTTACAGAACTACAAGACAAGCAAATGTATAGATTGCTAATTGCATGAGATAAGTGAAATGGAACTTGTCAACATGGGCATCAATGGAGCACTGGCTTCTGGACCAAATCTAGTTAGAATAATGAGTATCCCAGGAGGGAGAGCGGCCCCTGTACACACGTCACCCAACTCGAGGCATGTACTGTCATTACACAGCAATTAATGACAATATCAAAAAATAGTTATAGTTGGGAATGCAGAAACTAGATACCGACCAGTCACGACTTACAGAGATGTCAATTCGGGTGAGTTAGTACCCACAAACTGCATATGAAAAACATGAAATTGAGAAGAAACGTGAACACAAACATGCCATTCTATCCAGCCACGTAATACCTTCAAAAGCTGAGTTGCAACACTCATGACATTGCTTCCTGTGGCGCTGCTCCTTGTAAATGCAATCTGTCAAACAATGAAGAATCATTTTAACGACACGCTAAGAAGCCTAACGCTTGTTACAGAACTACATGACAAGAAAAAGTACAGATTGCCATTGGATAAGAGAAATGAACCTTGTCAACAGGGGATGCGACACCAATGGAGCACTGGCTTCTGGACCACTAAGTAAAGGAAATTTGTTGTTTCTCAACATCAATTTACCTGGCCACTACTAACCACAGGGCCTAGCCTACAACCTTCTGATCTTCTTGGTCCACTTGGCAAGTTTGTCTAAAAACACTGCTACAATGCCTTCCTGAAACAAACACACAAAATATAAATGTAATTGTACCTCATAAAAAATACGGAAGGAATAAACAGACATTCACTTGGGGAGTCAACAACAATCAGGTGTGCCTTTGTTTGAGATGGTTGCATGTGCAAATTAAGTATGAAAATGTTACAAGTCAAACAATCAGGTGTGCCTTTGTTTGAGATGGTTGCATGAGCCATGATGCAGATTAAGAATGATAATGTTGCACATCAAACAATAGATTATAACATAATGAAACACAGAGGCATTGATGAGAATAATGCCATAAGGAAAGGGTGTACTAGTAGAGATATGACATGGATTATAACTTGTAGGTCAACCATCTTAAATTTTATGTATTTTGGAACGATAGGCTATAATGCAAATAAATCATACGTTATCAGGTGTCGATTCACGAAGGCCAAATAAAGACATGCTAATACCTATGAGCTTTGTAAATAGTGATCTAGAATATACATGCTAATTTTTGTGCTACTCCTGCTATAAGAGGGCAGAAGAGAAGTAAATGAGAAACATTCTAACCAGATGCTTCTTAAGAATGCCAGCCATCAGATCATAATTGAATGAACTCCAAATAACGTAAGGGACCTCACCCGCTAAACATGCTAGTGCCATGGAAAAGACAGCCCTACCTGCACCCCATGGTCCCTATCCTCACACAGAGAAACCAGAATCTAGAAATAGTGTTCTACCTTTTGATAGGATGGATCATATTACACCACCAGAATCAATTAAAATGTCTGTTCACCAGCTACTACTTGATAATCCTCTACATAGATCAACATGCTTTCTTCTTGTTTGTAACCAAAACATAATAAAGCAAATATTGTTAAAAATTGAGGCATTCTACACATGCATTGTTCTCCACATAATTTAAGTCCATAAGTTTAATGTACATAATACCTCCACCCTTAAATGAGTGCCAATCTTGCTCTTTGCACAGAACCAAGCAAGCGAAATTTCGTAAAGTAGATCAAGTCTAGGAATCAATTTGGCCAAGCAACCGCACACTTAGGTGACACTGATAAGAGAACTGAAAAAAATCAAAGGTCAGAATCATATGCTGACCAAGGTAGTATAATACAGAAACAAACATTTAACCAAATGCTGATTATTTATGAAAAACTATAAACAACAGTTACATGCAATATACAATAAAAAGATTTCGAGAAATAAACAGCAAAATTAGAAATCAAGCAGATATGCAGAACCTTATCACAAATCATTGACATAAATAATCGAAATAAAACTTGCAAGTGTTTGACCAACAGAGATTAGATAGACCATTAGAGGAAAACTAAACATGAAGGGAAACTGAATATTTGGACAAACGGAAGGAAAAAGACATGAAGAAGATATTTTTAGTTCAAAGATTCTTCAGCATCTCAAATTCTATTACTGTTGTATAAATTCTAATAGTTCAGCTATGCTATCCGTAAATGTTGAAAGTTAATACATCTTCTTTTCAGATTTTTGCAAAGTTTCCCTAAACACGAAATTCATGTTTTACCATCATAGTACGGAGTAATAGACAGAATATACTGATAGACTGAAAAATTAAATATTGAACTACAACCAAAATGAGTTTATTTTCAAATTGAGCAATTAGAGACACACAGAGGGAAGCCACGAATGATAAATACAAGGGGATTTACCAAACTGATGAGATCATGGCTTCAGAAAAACTGAAATTCATAGGTCGGATATAATGTTGAACTACTCATGTCCATACCTCGATGATAAACCTCTCACAGGAATTAAATGCTATTAAAGCATGGTGACCCCTTACATTGAAAGTATCCACTGGTTGAAGGATCTGTTCATTAGTTAAGTAAAATCATTAGTTCTCATAGTATACAAAATCGAAAATGACATCATAGGCTTCCAAAAGTAAGCAAGAAAGGGAGATTTTACAAAATGGATGCTGAGCAGTCCATCACGGGAAATAGAGTTACTTTGAAGTTAAAAAATGACTAGTGGAGTTGTACAATTATACCAAAACTAACAAGTACTTGTATCATATTTTTCCACTACCTAGCTGATGTCATTCTGCCATCAATATTAAAACAAGACAAATTCTCCGCTTAGAATATAATATGAGAGAATGCAGAAAAATAATGGGGAAATTATGGGTGAAAACAGCTCAAAATTGTACCTTCAACATAAAATCAACACCAATGCTCTAAAATTACTTGTTCCTTTCAAATTAAACACATACAAATTAGTGTCCAAACCACACATATAATTTCATTGTCTCGATGAAACTAAGCATGTCCGAAAAATGTCATCTTCATTCTTCTCTCCCGTAACCCATGAATAATTTATTAAACAGTGCTTTTAGACTCCGAGAACAGACCAGGTAGAGGACATACATTACTTTATTCAGCCATTTGTCACAAATTTACTTGATCTACTCCGACTTCATTTTTCTTTTCGAGACACTACAATATGATCAAATGCTTTTAGACTCCGAGAAAAGACTTTGATGCAACAATAGTTTCTGAAAACCTAGCTCATAAAATCAGTCATTCACTTATTACTTTAGGCATTACTCTTGTACCAGACCAAAGGAAGAAAAACGCAGAAACTGCACAAGATAACACAACGACTTCATGCTTAAGTTCAAAGCTTCAAGTAAGAAAAATAAAATCACATCTTCATCCAGTCTTATTAACCTAGTAATGCCTAACCAAGTCGACAAAAAAGTTAATATTTTTTTATACTGTAATAACAATTACTCTGTATAACATTAGTTAGATAGCTAAGCATGTAAGAGAAGTCAAGAACCTGCATGAAACTAATCGCGGTGGAAGGTTGCCAGATCTCCTCACGAACTGGAAATAGACACAAAATGAGAAGGAAAAGAAGAAAAGAACAGAAACAAAGTCCATGGACAACAATGTCAATAACATTAATAACTTAGGTTAACAAAAAAAGAAGCAGCAACTTAAAGTAGTTACCATCCAAACTTTCAAGCATAAAGGTGTTTACCTCCGGCAATTGTTCTCTTGGAGACTAATCATGACATAATTCCTGGTGAAACCTCCAGATTCTGTCAAACATATCCAATTCGAGAAATGTATAGCAGGGTATCAATTTGATACTTGACATAACTTCAAAGACTGAGTTTTGAAGCTTCTAGGTTTTCTTTTATAAATACAGACACACATACGCCCACAAACACACACAACATCATTCTAAAAAAAGAACTGATTTCTAACAACCATTAAGTAAAGGAAATTTGTTGTTTCACAACATCAATTTACCTGGCCACTACTAACCACAGGGCCTAGCCTACAACCTTCTGATCTTCTTGGTCCACTTGGCAAGTTTGTCTAAAAACACTGCTACAATGCCTTCCTGAAACAAACACACACAAAATAAATGTAATTGTACCTCATAAAAAATATGGAAGAGAATAAACAGACATTCACTTGGGGAGTCAACAACAGTCAGGTGTGCCTTTGTTTGAGATGGTTGCATGTGCAAATTAAGTATGAGAATGTTACACATCAAACAATCAGGTGTGCCTTTGTTTGAGATGGTTGCATGAGCCATGATGCAGATTAAGTATGGTAATGTTACACATCAAGCAATAGATTATAACATAATGAAACACAGAGGCATTGATGAGAATAATGTCATAAAGAAAGGGTGTACTAGTAGGGATATGACATGGATTATAACTTGTAGGTCAACCATCTTAAATTTTATGTATTTTGGAACGATAGGCTCTAATGCAAATAAATTATACGTTATCAGGTGTCGATTCACGAAAGCCAAACAGAGACATGCTAATACCCATGAGCTTTGTAAATAGTGATCTAGAATATACATGCTAATTTTTGTGCTACTCCTCTAAGAGGGCAGAAGAGAAGTAAATGAGAAACATTCTAACCAGATACTTCTTAAGAATGCCAGCCATCAGATCATAATTGAATGAACTCCAAATAACGCAAGCTAAACATGCTAGTGCCATGGAAAAGATCATACGTCAGTACATACTTACGTGAACTGGAAGATGGGATGTTGCGCTGCAAATTTTATTGTTCGCAAAGAAGACATCAAAAATTGTCCACTAGACAGCCATTTGAATTTCCAATGATTGGAATAAGTAATTATCTAAAACAAAATTCACGATGCGAATCAAGCGACATACATTTTCAAGGTGACATACGTTTCAGAAGGTTATCTAAAACAAAATTCACGATGCGAATCAAGCGACATACATTTTCAAGGTGACATACGTTTCAGAAGGTCCAAACCCTTGTCAAAGCTAACATCATCAAAGACAACTATCGGACTCTTTCCACCGCTCTTCATCTTAACAGGCTGCAAAAACGAGATAGATAGTAGGAGAAACACAACATTCTGAGCATATGCTAATATGCTATGGTATCATATGATTAATAACATTAAATAGGCAGTTACACGTACATATCTAGGGTTTCTATACAGCATTCTCTCTCTCTCTCTCTACACACACACGAACTGCATAAAAAAACAGTAAAATTGAGAATCGTGAACACAAACACGCCATATTATCCAGCCACATAATACCTTCACAAGTTGGGCTGCAACACTCATGACATTGCTTCGCTGCTCCCCATAAATAAAATATGTCAAACAATTAAGAATCATTTCCGTGACACGCTAAGAAGCCTAGCGCTTGTTACAGAACTACATGACAATCAAAAGTACAGATTACTAATTGCATGAGATAAGAGTAACGAACCTTGTCAACAGGGGGATGCGACACCAATGGAGCACCGGCTTCTGGACCAAATCCAGTTAGAATATTGAGTACCCCAGGAGAGAAACCGGCCTCTGTACACACTTCACCCAACTCGAGGCATGTACTGGCATTATACAGTAATTAATGAATATATCGAAAATAGTTAAAATTAGCAATGCATAAAGTAGATACCAGTCACGAACTACAGGGATGCCGATTCCGGGTGGAGTGACTATTGCAACACATCCAGCAGCCAATGCAGAAGCAACTTTCCATTTTGCCATCAACAAAGGATCATTCCTACAATATTACATGCCATGTATTCGAACATGCAGCAACATTGCCCTGAAGGGGATGTAACATTTACACCAATATTCAGTATACAATATACTGAATAGAAAGGCAATTAGTGAGGTGCCAGTGCCACAAACATACCATAACCAAGGCTGCTTCATCTAGGGGTCTTCCACAATTAATTGCCAAGTTTTGCGAGTTCTACCTTTCATCTGTAGTCACTGTATGACTACCTGACGATGAGAACCCTGCCCTTCTTCATTTGTTCTCTGAAAAACAGCAGCTTGCTTGCCATTTCGCCACATCTTTTAATCTACATATAGAAGTTATATACACAAGATATAGCATTACATGTAGAAGATGGCTAGAGAATCATTGGGAATAAAAATTCAATGTCAAAAACCTTGTAGTTGCTTTTTACTGCTAAGGTTCTACTGGAGGAATCAAGAGAAGGTACATAGCTTTCTCGGTGACATAAGAAACAAGTACATCCAGCAGTGGGCCCAGGATTATAAGATATTTAATACGGAGATAATCAAAACACACCTGAGCAGCATATGTCCACTGAAAAGGGTTTTCCTGTGTTAAGCTGTGAGCAAAAGAGACAAGCCAATTGTATCACATGTACTAAAAACTTATAAGTTGAGATATACAAAACAGCGTTTACATTTTATTTTTTTCTAGAATTTACTAATTAAAGACTAAACAAATAATCACGATCACCAAAAGTCTAACCAAACACAATAGGTTTAATTGTTCTATCTCATGTGATATAAAATATGATTCACCGACTCGTTTTATCCCAATCGATATTTGCATTTTCTAGGATGAGGGTATCACAGCCCTACCTGAACCCCATGGTCCATATCCTCACACAGAAAAACCTGATTCTAGAAGCAGTATTCTGCCTTTTGATGGGATAGGCTTTCTTCTTGTTTGTAACCATATTAATACAATCATTGCAGTTGAAAATTGCAATCGTACACCAAAAATATCATAGATTCATTCCCACTCATTATAAAGAACTTGTGAATAGACTTTCTATGCATGCATTGATCTCCACATAATTTAAGTCCATCATTCTTCTCTTTGCACAGAACTAAGCAAGCAAAATTCCATAAAGTAGATCAAGTCAAGAAATCAATGTAGCCAAGCAACAACCCCACAATTAGATGACACTGATAAAAAACTGAAACTAATCAAATGCCAGAATCATATGCTGACCAAGGTAGTATAATACATAACAAACCATTAACCAAATGCCGAGTATTTATGAAAAACTATCAACAACTGTTACATGCAAATATACAATAAACAAATTTCGAGAAATAAAACTTACCAATTTCAAGCAGATAGATATGCAGAACCATATCACGAATCATTTACATTAATAATCAAAATTAAACTTACATGTGCTTGAGATAAAGTAGGAAATGAATACCAACAGAGATTAGAGAGCCATTAGAGGATGAGAATAATTATTTTTCCTGTGATGTAAAACTAAACATGAAGGGGAAAATGAATGTTTGGACAAACGTATGGAAAAAGACATGAAGAAGATACTTAAAGTTCAAAGACTCTCCAGCACCTCAAATTCTAATAGTCGTATAAATTTTAATAGTATAGAAATTGTAGTTATAAGTATAGAGTATATATGATAGAAGGAATGGTGAAAAATATAAATAGATTTTGCCAAATCAGTTAAGTCTATGGCTTCTCAGAATTAGTGTACGCTTCCTTATTTCTCCCCGAGACTATTCTTGATTGTTTACACGAACTCGTGATCCATTCGACTTCCTTCGTGATTCAATACCCGTGAGATCAAACTGTTCATGTAACAATTTGATCTCGCTAGATAAATCTTTCCTGTGGATAAAAGGCTTAAAGGTATAAGACCGACAAAACATGCCAAAAATTTGACCCCGGGAGAGGCCGAGAAAGTCGGGCAACCACTCCCCTATGTGCCAATCGCGAGTGCATCCAGGGCCCCGGCGCCCAGCTCAGCTAGAGAGTGAGCTCGCGCAACTCTGTTTAGCCAAAACGCATAAGACCGAGTCTTGACCAGGATCATTTTTCTTGCCTAGATATTTATTGGTACTATGAGGAGAAGCAACATTAAACTGTTCATGTATATTAAAAGCATGCATAAGATGTCCAATGAAGTAATTTAAAGTTTCTAGTTGCGTACCTCATGACCCACAAGCGTAGATACGAAGCTGTAATAACCACAACACCTAGAACAAACTCAATAGTATGTACCAGTTGACGCATGAAAGCTTCACAGAACTTCAATTCCTCATTCCCATGTAAATCAGTATGAGATTCCAATTCAAAATTGTCATCAATACTCTGAAGTAGCGAGTACGCTTGGCCTTGATGTCACTGCAAGAAAATGTCGTGTTGATAAGTAAACAACACAGAGATGGAAAACAAAAAAGGATAAAGGCTTCATACTCATCATGTTGCTTTTTCAACAGAAGTGGCTTTGGGATCAACATCCACGGTACACCAATAAGGGACAGAATATTGACTTAAATCAGTTAAGACTTCTGCCATCTTAAAAATTTGATTTTCAACTAGATCATTGGTAGGACTTAAAAACATTAATACCATTACATGGTATAGATCTGCTTGTGACCCGGAACACCACTTCACAATTGTGAGGAATGAAAGTTAACCAAACAAACTGTTCAGAAATACATCTGGAATGAATTGGTACCTGAAGTAATACACATGTTTAATGCCGATATATAGACCGCTGAATTTCATCAACCAACACAATAAATGACTTCAGGAAGCACATTTTAAAAGAAAACTAAAAAAAAAAAAAGAAGACTTCTATAAGGGACAGAATATTGACTTGAATCAGTTAAGACTTCTGCCATCTTAAAAATTTGGTTTTCAACTAGATCATTGGTAGGACTTAAAAACATTAATACCATTACATGGTATAGATCTGCTTGTGACCCGGAACACCACTTCACAATTGTGAGGAATGAAAGGTAACCAAACACAACTGTTCAGAAATTCATCTGGAATAAATTGGTACCTGAAGTAATACACATGTTTAATGCTGATATATAGACCGCTGAATTTCATCAACCAACACAATAAATGACTTCATGAAGCACATTTTAAAAGGAAACTAAAAAAAAAAAAAAAAGACTTCTATAAGCATACATTAAAGGACTGATTTGTGAATGAATACACTTATTTATTTATTTTAAATAATAATGGTTGAATTGCTTGATATTTATTGACAATAAAAACTGTATAATACCTTTGGAACTATCAAAGTGCACAGGGCAAGGCAATTAGCATCATTAATTACGTGAACACTCGTGCACTCTCTCTAAAACGGAAAACGGAAAACTTCTACTAAGCAATAAGGAGCATGGGACCCACGAAATTGGAATTATACATAGATGAGCACCATATGCAATCAAATCAAAACTTGGTACCTGTTGCCTTCAATGTCAGGTGATGGAATAAAGGTAGATCTACAATTGCAACTTCTTTCACAGGCTACAACTTCCCTTGTTCTGATGTTTCAATCTAAGGATCCATAAGGAAATAACAAGTGGATAAACATAACAAGCACAATACATGTGATAGAGATATGTAAAAGACCTGAATGTTAACTTATATTAGTTCACAAAATACATGACTCCACCAAATGACTCTTGAGTATAAAACTAGTGAAGCAAAAAACTTATCACCAGTTTCTAGACTTCTAGTTATACTCCACCAATTGGATTTGACTGTTGAATGTTTACTTTTGTAAGTATGAAAATCAGAAGCAACAAGGAAAAAAAAACCATTATCCAGAGTGTATTAGGTCAAACACAAGTCTAAAACAAATTGCACATCAGTAAACGAGAAATCTTATTATAATGATTAAATTGAACTAAGAACTAATTGAATTTAATCCATCCTAATTTCACAAAATAAAAATAAACAAAAATAAACCCTAATTCAAAGTAAATTCATAAGATCAATATAAACCCTAATTCAAAACAGAGGGGAGAGAGAGAAGAAAAGTTACCTCTCTCGAGCTTTAACTTAAAAGGAAGAATTCTCTGAGACAATTTCCTGAACATCTCCGGAAGTGACAGTCATTTTTAAGAAAATGATGCGACGAAGGGTTTAGGGTTCTGCCCAGGCGCAATTACTTTCAGCGGGAGATTCTTGAGAGAGAGGAGAGGAAATGATCGGGAACGGAGTTGAGGATGGCGGGTGGAGTGGACTCTGTGTGTGGGGGGGGGGGTGTGGGGGGGGAAGAGAGAGAGAGAGAGAGAGAATGATATCGGAGGCGAGGGAGGGAGGGTATATATCGCAAAGGAATACGACCGTTTAGAAGGAAGGTAGCGTTTTTTGTAAGCACGAGCCCACGGCCCATTTGTTCTAATCAATTAGCATACTCTCTTAAGCAAGAACAGACGGCCCATTTGATATATTCATATGAGCCTATTTGATACTAAAAGCCCAGCTACTAAACACACTGTCCAATTGGTGCATTTAATTTTCAAATCGTTTCCTAATAACTGTTTTGGTTAAAATTGCCAAATAAAAATTGGTACAGAGGATTACATGTATATTATTTCCCTGTCACACCTTAACTTACTAAAATTTATGTTTGAAAATTCGCTTATTAATTTTGTAACTTCATTCCTTATTACTTTTATTTATATTTTAAAATTTTCCATAATATTTTAGAAAATAATCATATTTTGAATTGGATATTTCAAAAATATTTATAGTTTAATTTTTAACATAAAATCTTAAATGAAATATCAAAAGTAAAAAATAATAAATTATTAACTTATAATTACCAGTAATTATAATATGTTAACACATTTATTTTAAGTAAATATTATGGTGAAGTTATCGAAGTTTAAATTTTAAACTTAGAATTAAGCCTTTTTTGGTCCTTAATTTTTATTCTAAAATTTATGTGCAATACTTTTAAATAAGCAATTCTATTTAATGACACATTTCCTATTGTTTACTTCAAAACTTACAACATTTGTGCTATAGATGGAGATTAGACATTTGCCCTTAATAGTGACACTTTTGGGAGAAAAAATTGACTATCTTGCTTGTATACAGTATGCGTGTGTTCAATGATTTTTTAGTCAGAGAGCAGTTTGTTATGCTCAATTTGAATTTGAAACGAGTATTCTTCTTGTTTTATTACTATTCTTCGTCTCGTCTTCAAATAAGGTTTATGCATTTTTCTTTTTGATATGTCACATAATAATAAGTTTCATGTTTTGCTTTATTTTCAAAATAACAAAAAAATAAATAATGTTTCGACATATATGTCCTCATTCTTTTTGGGTAGTTGAAAATAAAAAAATGCTAGAACAAACCTATTTTTTATTCACTTGAATTATGAATTTTTACAATCAAAAATCAACTTCTTAATTGTGACACTTAAATATAAAAAGGTAATTCATTTTAGAACGAGGAGAGAGTATTTTGTTATCATTATTTCAATTTTTTGATTGGCACTCATAATCGTACTAACTAAGAAAGGTGTGAAACAAAAACAAAAAAAAACCAGCTAAATATATAGGAAAACGACACTAAATATATAGGAAAACGACACTAAATGCCCTCGTCATTGGTGGAAAATCAAATGCACCTCTAAATTTATACATGACAATAACTAACAAAAAAAAAAAACACAATTTATATCAATATGTTAAGTTGCATGGACATAGTATCTAAAACTCATCCAAATTCATCATTTTAAGCTTCATTGTATTAGAATTCTGCACCGACTTGGACTCCGATGGGGCCTTTCAATTAGTATTCTTACTTATAAGATGAATTTCTTCAAGCATAATAAGTCGACAGTATGGTGGGTTTTATAAAATCATTTGTTCATTAGTTTCATACTTATAAGTTGACAGCATTACTTCAAGCATAAGTTAACATCACCTGCAGAGCACAGGTGGACAAGGAGATGTTGTTCCCACTGAGTTAAGCAATTCATAATATACAAAGAATAAAATCACACCATTTTTTATTCCATTATGCCCGAACCCTCGCTACGCGGGGATGATTTGGTGCACTGGGCTGCCCTTTTTTATGCCTCTAGAGACTTTAATCTTACCACAATTCATTTTTTTTAAACCTGGTCCACATGCAAATAGCCTCCAGAGAAACAAGGAGCCCAAAGAGTGCAACCATACCCAATTCAGCTAAAAAAATCCACACCACTAGCAAAAAACACTCAGAATAGTCAGAAAAGAAAGTAAAGGAAAACTTAATCAAAAGCTATTACAAATCTATGAAAACCCTTCAAAATTGTTTTACCACAAGCACAGCAGTCAGGCATGAAAGACTGTCAACAAGACAACCACCCCCCCCCCCCCAAAAGACATCAATCTTCTGTATTGCAACATGGCAGGAGTAGCAAATACTATAACGAGAGAAGGTACACGCACAACCCAGCAACAATATATAACCCTAAACCTTAATACTCAGGGAAACCACTGCACATAAACAAGAGGATAATGAGAACAAATGGGAGTTGGAAAGGCTGTATAAAACATAATCTATATTACAAGCATAAAAGAATACTAAAATTTCAAATTCACATGCAGCCACCAAGTCAGCTTTGCTCGAGATCCCAACCAGGCCACAAGTTGACAAACTAGAAACATTAGAGAATCAAGAAGTAAGATCGTTGTTGGGAAAAAGAAGGTAAATAAGTAACCAAGACAACATACGACCATGTTCAGAAAAACAACTTTCAACCAATGTTAAACTGGCCTGAAAATAATCAAATATTCAAAGGATAATTGGTACTTATAGGTGAAACAAATAATAAGAAAATATATTGAAATTTAGTTTGGATTATTACTGTGTAAATTGGGTTTGAGGTTACGGATGCTCTGAATACTTGGAAAAATCCACACTTGCTGACTACAAAGGGACAGCAATGAGAGGATACGATAAAAAAACAAATAATGAAATATGCCTCTGATGCGCCATGTCTACTTAACGGAGTCCAAAGCAAAAGCCACTTGTGAAGCTGCACTCGTAACTATCAACAAGCCACCCCATCATAAACATCTAGCACCAACTTATAACGTGACAGGCTAACATCAAGATTACTTTAGCATCATCTGCAGAGCACAGGTGGACAAAGAGATGTTTGCACCATATAAGAAATTCTTAATATAATTAACATAAAATCACACCAGAATTTCATCGAAGGTCTAGAGAGATTCATCTTACAACGATTTGGGTAGTACAGAACCTAATCCACAAACAAAAAACCCACCAGATAAAAAGAGAAAAGAGCCCAAAGAAACTGCAACCATACTGCATAAATAATTGGTAACACAATCAAAAGTGAAATGCCGTAGTTAAGCAATTAAAGAAGCCTGATTTCAATGTAAGACATCAAAAAAATAGCAGGATATGTCAATAAGGTGCTCTTCAAACCCGACAAAAACCATGTGCACTGCAACAACACATAGAATAACAAAAAATGAGTTCAGACATTGTTGGAATACGACAGAAATAGCATGTGAATGAAAAAGTATCAAGAGGACACCCCCTTTCAAACCAATCAATACTCAAAGTCTCGGAAGCCATAGCTCAAGATTGCGTTAGAACATACTTTGACAAGCTAGATAATAAACACGTCACAACACACAAGTTAGATAGTCCCTCCAAAAGAAGAAAACAAAGAGCCAAAAAACGACAAGAAGACAGATAATCACTAACCATCTCTAAGTTAAAGGGGATGAGTTGAGGTCAATTTAGAGACTGCTCAGAAAAAAGAGGGGAAAGAGTAGAGATCAAAGATGCTCTTATAGTTACAAACAAAGAAAACATCAAAGAACAGTCAGCAAACATAGCATATATGTGGGATAAAAGAGTAATGAATAAAGGAATGCAATAGGGTTGTTGTGCAAGAAAGAATGATGCCCGGTTTTGGAATGAACAACAATTGTGAA
Organism: Adenophora triphylla var. japonica; assembly: GCA_022495995.1. Classification (NCBI taxonomy): domain Eukaryota; kingdom Viridiplantae; phylum Streptophyta; class Magnoliopsida; order Asterales; family Campanulaceae; genus Adenophora; species Adenophora triphylla. The sequence continues at coordinate 439,262 of JAFEMH010000073.1, forward strand.
TCAGAAACTTTGCAGCATCTAATTATCAACAGCTTTTTGGAAATAAATTTCTGACTAGAGAAGAAAATTTTGTTGTCTGCAAAGCCTCAAAACAGAGTGAGTCCAAGTGCGATCGTGAAGAGACGGGAAGAGGTAGAAGGAAGATTGAAAGCTTCTAAATATTGCAAAGTATTTAAATTAAAAATATATTTCTGAAAAGACTGAAAAGACATATAAGAGAACAGAGACAAGGAGATACATACCATGCGAAGCAGACGATCAATGCATTTTTCCCCAATGAACCCCCCCACACTATTAGGGATAAGAAACTGGACCTATTCCAATAACCTTCATTGCGCTGATGAGCAAAGTAACTCCTCCGCAAGCACATGGTGAAGACATTGATGTTCCATTAATAACATGCGCCGTTGCAGAGCCACAGCCCCACCAGGATCAATGACAAGGAGCACCAAATTGGACACCTTATCAAATTCAGCTAGCTGCTTCACAGCTTCAGCTTTTGCTTCCTGGTTTTTTCATCCCACCTTTTCTTTCTTTCCTTCTGCACAAGGTGATCACACAATAATAAAGCAAATAAAAATAAAACTTAAGCTTTCAACACATGGGTTGGTCTCCACATAATTTAAGTCCATAAGTTATACTTAAACATAATACCTCCACCCTAAAATGAGTACCAATCTTGCTCTTTGCACAGAACTAAGCAAGTGAAACTTCATAAAGTAGATCGAGTCAGGGAATCAATTTAGCCAAACAGCCCCACACTTAGGTGACAGTGATAAGAAAACTGAAAAAAAAATAAAAAAATCACATGTCAGAATCATATGCTGACCAAGGTATTATAATACAAAAACAAACCATTAACCAAATGCCGAGTACTTATGAAAATCAGTATGAGACTCCAATTCAAAATCGTCGACAATACTCTGAAGTGACGCGTACGCTTGGCCTTGATGTCTCTGCAGAGAATGTCATGGTCATAAGTAAACAGTACAGAGATGGAAAACAATAAAGGAGAAAGGCTTCATACCTCATGGGCCACAAACGCAGGTACAAATCTGTATTAGACACAACACCTATAACTAACTCAGTAGTATGGATCAGTTGATGCATGAAAACTTCACTAACTTGAATTCCTCATTCCCATGTGAATCATTATGAGATTCCAATTCAAAATTGTCGTCAATATTCTGAAGTGGCGCGTACGCTTGGCCTTGATGTCTCTGCAAGAGAATGTCATGGTCATAAGTAAACAGTACAGAGATGGAAAACAGTAAGGGAGAAAGGCTTCATACTCAATCATGTTGCATTTTCAACAGGGGTGGCTTTGGGATCGACATCCACAGTACAGCAACAAGTGCCAGCAATTTTAGCATAAGCTGGTTAAGGGAAAGATGATGGCCTTATATCAGTTAAGACTTCTTCAATGTTAATGAATCATAAATATAAGTTTAGTTTTTGAACCTGAAGATACTTCTGCCTTCATAAAAAGTTGATTCTCACCTAGATCATCAGTAGGACTTAAAAAAACATGTATACCATTACATGTTTAGATCTGCTTGTGAACCGGAACACCTCTTCACAATTATGAGGACTTAAAGGTAAATAAACAAACTGTTCAGAAATATCATCTGAGGAATGAATTGGTACCTGAAGTAATACACATGTTTGGGCACTAGCTTCATACAAGCAGGCCGTATCGCGGCAGTCATACGCTGAGCGCCCATATAGTTCAAATGGGACAGAATAAAATTCATTGAATATCAGTCCCGTCTATATCAAGAAAAGAGGTTAACCAAACAAAAAGTAGCATGCTAAGCTCTTAGTATGAAATTATGAAGTTCTTAAGAGTTGGTGCATGACCTTATACAAGATGTAAGGGTGCAATGATCTATCCAAGTGCACTGGGCAAGGCATATTGGCATCATTAATTACTTGAACACGCACTCTCTTTGAAAAACAGAAAGCGGAAAACTTTTAAAATCAATAAAAGGGACCATGGAACCCGTGAAATTGAAATTATACAGAAACCATAACAAGCAACCAGGACAGTTGTATAGATGAACAACATATGCAAGCAAATCAAAACTTGGTACATGTTGCCTTCAATGTCAGGTGATAGAAAATAAAGGTATATCTACAATTGCAACTTCTTTTACAGACTACAATACGTATATTGGTTCACAAAATACATGACTTCACATACTTCAATACTTACAAAAAAAAAACTCCAGAAACTATATATTATTATTATTGTAAATGGACATATAATATGCTCCTCTAGAATTTGAAAGATACAATAGTTCTTGAAAGACCAACTAGAGGAAATATTATGCTAAGTTGACTTTGAGTACAAAACTAATGAAGCAAAAAATGTATCATCATGTTCCTAGACTTCTAGTTATACTCAACCAATTTGATTTCTTTGATGAATGTTTACTTTTGTAAGTAAGAAAAACAGAAGCAACAAGAAAAATAAATATCAAGCGTGTATAGGTCAGGTCAAACATAAGTCTAAACAAATTGCAGATCAGTCAACGAGAAATCTTATTATCATGATTGAATTAAACTAAGAATTAATTCAATTAAATCCAATCCAAATTTCATAAATTAAAAAAAACCTAATTCCAAGTAATTTCATAAGATTAAAATAAACCCTAATTCAAATGAGCAACAAAAATTGAAAAATCGATTGTCATACATATTATTGTTCCAGTGAATTTCTTAGTTTAGTTCAATATTCACACACGCGCGCACACACACACGCGGGCACACACACACACACACAAAAATATAACTCATCGAAGAAAGCGTAAAAACTTTTTTCTTAGCTTTCCCTTTCATCGGAGAAATCAAAACGGAGTGAGAGATGAGAAATTACCTCAATCGAGCTTTGGCTTAATCGGAATCGGAAGAATGCAGACAATTTCCTGAACATCTCCGAAAGTGACCGTCGTAAATTTTAAGAAAATGATGCGACTTAGGGCTTAGGGTTCTGCCCAGGCGCAATTATTTTCAGTGTGAGAATCTGGAGAGAGAGAGGAGAAGAAATGATCGAGAACGGAGTTAGGAATGAATACGAGCGAGGGCTTAGGGTTTATATACGGAATGAATACGACCGTTTAGAATAGAAGGTAGCGTTTTCCGTAAGCAGTAACCCACGGCCCATTTGATCTATTTGTATGGCCCTATTTGATTCTAAAAGCCCTAAACTCACAAACCAATTGGTGCGTATAATTCCAAGCACATGCCGATAGGCTTGTATTTCAAAATTTTTATACTTAATTTCCATTTAGTTATATCTTTAAAGCCAAAATCTCGTAAAAAACTAGTTTTTTTTGTAACATAAGAAAAAAAACTAGTTTTAAAGCACCAAGTCTAACTAATAAGAGTGATGAACGGTTCTGAAAACTAGTTTTTTTATAACATTTTGAAAAAAACTAGTTTTTCACAAAAGTTACTCTATCTTAAATATGCCTTTTATTATTATTTATTTTATTTATATAAAAATTTGAGACTTTAGATTTGCTCTCACTGATAATTGTTTCTTTTTTATAATTTTTCAGAAATCATTCGGGTATTTTTATGTTTCGAAAGAGAGTTGTTCTTATGAAAAACTAGTTTTTCATAAGATTATGAAAAAACTAGTTTTTGGACCCTTTTTAAATCAATGTACGCGTATTGAATCGGAGACCGATTCACTAACAAAATTGATCCGCCATTTATCAACTCAAATACAAACGAACACACACAGTAAAACACACAATTACGACGCCGCAACAGAGAAATTTATCGAGCAAAAGCAGAATTCAATTTAAAATCAATTCGTTTCAGCAGATTGAGGTAATATATGATTCACTGCCAATTATAGACTATCAATCAATATATTTACAATCATTCCTATTTGTTTCATTCAAAACTGGCGATTTTTTATTAGGTTTTGATGAGCTTACGCGATTTTGAAGATGAAACTGGCGATTTTGCAGATAATGCTACTGTAATTGATCAAATTCCTCACAGTTGATGATAATCACGATACAGGTAAGCCAATTTCATAATGTCAGTGTTTTTTTATATAATGTCAGTACATTTGTTTTGTTTGTCTTTCCTATCCCAATGTTATTTATAATATGTTCCAGTGAGTGTGCCAGTGTTTATTTTCATATGTGCCAGTGTTACTTATTTGAAGTGCCAGTATTTTTTATAATGTGTGCCAGTGAGTGTTGCTTGGGCTGTTAGTTTTACTTTGTTATTTGAAGTGCTAGTGAGTGTTGTTTGTAATGCCATGATTAATTTTTGAATGTGCCAGTATTTTTTATGATATGTTCCATTGAGTGTTGCTTTGACTGTCATTGTTACTTTGTTGTTTGAAGTGCCAGTGAGTGTGTTTTAGAGTGCCAGTATTATCTTATATGAAGTGCAAGTGAGTGTTGTTTGTAGTGTCAGTATTAATTTTTGAATGTGCTAGTGTTTTTTATGATATGTTCCAGTGAGTGTTGCTTGTACTGCCAGTATTACTTATTTCAAGTACCAGTGAGTGTTATTGTAGTGCCAGTGTTACTTATTTGTAGCTTCAGCAACTTCAGTGTATCAACAACTTCAGTGTCATTGAAGTGCCAGTGAGAGTTATTTGGAGTGTCAGTATTAATTTTGTAATATGCCAGTGAGTGTTGTTTGGAGTGTCAGTGTTACTTTGTTATTTGAAGTGCTAGTGGGTGTTGTTTTGAGTGCCAGTATTTCCAATATAATATGCCAGCACCTGTTTTTTCCAATGTTCTAAAAGACCCCGCCTAGGCGCTAGGCCCCTCTCCAACGCCTAGTTCTAAGCCCCGACTAGGTCCCGACTAATCCTGACTAATCCCGACTAGTCCCCGCCTAGGCGCTAGGCCCGGCCCCGCCGCCTAGCATCCGCCTAGCGCTTTTTAGAACCTTGGTTTTTTCATTGTTATTGCCAATCTAATTTTTTATTTTTATTTGCAGCAAGCCATATTGATATTACTTCATTGTTACAAAGTGTCAGCTTTAGTGTTTAAAAGTGCCAGCATCATTGTTTGAACGTGCCAGTGCTAGAATTTTCAAAGTGACAGTATCAGTGTTTCAAAAGTGCCAGCATCAGTATTGTAAAGTGCCAGTAACACTGTTACAAAAAGCCAGCATCAATGTTACAAAGTGCCAGCATCAATGTTACAAATGCCAGCATCAGTTTTACAAAGTGCCAGCTTTAGTGTTTGAAAGTGCCAGCGTCATTGTTTGAAAGTGACAATGTTAGAGTTTTCAAAATGCGAGTATTAGTGTTTCTAAAGTGCCAGTGTTAGGGTTTCAAAATGCCAGACTCACGAATATAATGTGCCAGTTTATTAATCCATAACAATAGGTGAAATCAAAAGTGACAGTGGTAGGGTTTCAAAGTGTGAGGACCCCGACCCGGAACCTACACGTCTCCCGAGTTGGTGCGTCCCCAAACTAACCCAAAAACACTAAACTTTTAAAACTTTACTTTGACTTTCAAACATGAACATGAATAACATAACATTTCAAAAGAACTCCACTCTACTCCACATCGGAGGAGGAGATAACTAACTTTGAAAATAGTTAACTGTTTAGTTACAAAAGATTTAAGGTTATGACGTAGAGTTTAAGGTTTATAATTACAAACTCCAAGAATGGAATTACCAAAATACAATTTATACGTCACCCTAAACATACCCTGACAATACCCCAAAAGATTACTCCAAACTCCTCTCCGTCCTTACTTGGGCGGTCCTCCTGTCTCTGGATCTAAAACAAGAAGGGAGAGGGGTGAGAATAAATCTCAGAAGCTATTATGGATGCAAAGAATATGCCAAATAAATGCAACATATAACAAGTCACACATAACACATTGGGAAAGCTATAAACACATTCCATTACCTTGGTTTACCTTTTCCCGTCTCGAACAAGTAGTCGTACAACATTGGGTATAATAATACTCCAATTACAGCCGAGCCGCTTAAGCAATACTCACGTCTTATAAGACCCGTTTTCCAGGGAACCATATAAGACGGTAGCAACTCGTAAGGCTTTTGGCTCAATACAGACGCTATACCCCAACCTCGTGGCCACAGAGGGGACGGTCACGCATATAACATAATCCGATCACATTAGGTCACACTTCCATAATTGATCGTATTCTCGTTATACCCCCAACGTCACCGACTCACACATAATCAAGCACATAATAGATACTTGAATAAAATCCACAAAAAGGGATAACAACATATCAACATGGTAAACTATACTCACGTCCAACCAATATCATAGTGCAACATTTATTCAATACACTATGCAATAGAAACAATGTATATGAACTCAATGTAAGGCAAGGAAGTAGCATAAATCCATCCTACAAAGTCATTATACCATAATACATAGCCTCTTAAAAGGTCTAAGGGAATCTACCAAGTTGGGATCATAATTGTTTAGTTACTAAACTAGTTTATCTAACGTTTTCCAAGCAACATTTAAGGTACTTCCACTATTCCATTTTAATCACTTAGAACGTCATTGTGAAGCCAAAGTATTCTACTTTAATCTAGGTTAAAAGGATTTCATTATGGTTCGAGTTTGATTAGGTTTGAATAGCTATAAAGTTGAGGTGAGAAAATGCGGCCAGGACGACTCGTCCCCAGGCACGACTCGTCCCCAATTTACCCCCACCGAACCCTGGCGTCCCCCTAGGTCACGACTTCCTCTTCGTCCAAGGGACGACTCGTCCTCGGCCCGTAATTTGCACAAACAAAGAAGAATAACAACAATGGCTCTAAAATCCCAAGATTCCAACCAAAGGCATCCTAAGTTATGAACCTAAAGGGCATTTCCAACTTGGGTAACTTTAATCTACTCCTTTAACTCCATGAAATCAAGTCTTAAACCTAGATCCATTCAACTTCCATAAACCATACATTTTCTAAATCTAAAAGAGTTTTCCCAAGCAAGAAATCACCAACATAATAACAAGAACCACAAGAAATATTCATGAGCATTCATGAGAAGAGAAGTCATAACAACTTACTTGGATTTTAGAAGGAAATGTGAATCTTTCTAGTTAGATGAGTTTCCCAAGATGATCAATCTTCAAATGTGCTCCTAGACTTGGATTTTGATGAAGAATGTATTGACTTCAAAGCTTGGGCAAGGCTTCAATGGAGGTCTTCTTAGTTTCTCTAGGATTATAGCCTATACGCTATAGGGTATACCCTATACGATATAGGGTATAGGGTATAGGTATAGAGTATATGGTTTAGAGTATATGAGGTTTAGGGTATGAGGGTATATTAATAAGTATTATTAATATAATAATAATTATTAATATATTCAATTATTTAATTGAATAATTAACAATAGCATCATTATTAGTATTATTATTAAGTATTATTACTAATAATTTTTAAAGAAATAAATTATATAATATAAAAATATTTACTTTTTTGATATTATGTATTATTACTAGTTATTATTAATATTATTATTAAGTATTATTATTAATTATATAATAATAATTATTAATATATTCAATTATTTAATAGAATAATTAACAATAACATCATTATTAGTATTATTATTAAGTATTATTACTAATATTTTTAAAGAAATAAGAGTATATAATATAAAAACATTTACTTTTTTGATATTATGTATTATTACTAGTATTATACACCCATTATTATGAAATTATATCATATATTAAATTATTAGAGTTATAAGTAATTATTTTTATTAATTTTAAAATTATTATAGCTATTAGGGTATAAGATTTATGGTGTAATTTATTTAGGGTATAGAGTGGGGTTTAGGGGTTCAAATATATTACTAAGCAATATATTTTTAATTTTTATTTCATAGAAATAAATATTTGAGAAATTTTTTACTATCCGAAATTTTTTACAAAAAGTTATAAAAAAAAATTAAACAAATGAAAGTATAAAGAATGGTTATTAATAATAAGCATTATTAATTATTTGACATTTATTTTATTAAATTTTTGGCTTTGACATGGATCATCATCTTAGCCATCTATAATAACACATTTGACTTGGATCCAATGGCTCACATTTTAATAAACTATTTCACTTAAATTATCATCTCAACCATCCATTTACTTTAAATTAATGGCCTAGATCAAAACCCTAACCACACCCCTTTTATTCATTAAGCGCCGCCTCCCTCCCTCATCTCATCTGCTCTCTCTCTCTCTCTTCACGCTAACATTACCCTCTCTCTCTCTAAACGCATACCACGGCTTCATCTTCCCCCTCAATTCAACATCACCGGCCGGAATCAATGGCAGCCTCCCTCATCTTCTCTCTCTCTCTTCACGTTCCTTCCCACAGCCCCTTCCCACTTCTTCTTTTCCATTGATTCTCCTCGTCGGCCACCATATGACAATAAGTTGATGATGCATCAGAGGGAAGTTCGTTCGCCTCCCCTTTTCCATTGAAATTGTAGTATAACAACGTTATGAAATGGAATTACCAATTTTTGTGGACCAATTGACTATTTATTTTTTGTGGGTTTTTGGGTAAGATTAATTTTAGAATAATTTGTCACAATGTGTGTGTGTGTGTATGTGTGCGGAGTTCGAGTTGTGATCAATTGCAAGAGAATCGGGCTTGAACGGATGGGTTCAAAACTTGCGAGACGGGTCCGTTCGTGCATTGTTTTCTCGGGAGTGATGAGAAGGTTAGGGAGATGGAGATCGCCGTAGAAGGGCCCCTCCATCGCCCATGGTTACCGGTCTTGATGTCAGGCCTTGTAGTGATGATTCCGGAATTGGTTTTGAACGTGCATCAACCGTTTGATGAATAGATACAAAGGCAAGAGTTGTATGGTTTGGTTGATGATATTCTGCAATAATTTGGTGTTTGTCGACAATAGTTTTAAATTTTTTCTTGATCAATAGCTTTATTTGGAAAGAAAATATTGATATTCAACCAGTAATTGAATTGTATGATGAGGACTTGATATAATGAGGACTTGATATTCATATGATATAATACTTGGATTTTTTTGGCTTATTTTGTCAATTTTTTATCAACAATAATAAAATAAAAATATATATTAATATATTTTTAAATATATTAATATATATTTCTATATATATATTTCTATATATATATATATATATATATATATATATATATATATATAATTTTTTTAATAAAAATATCAAATTAGCGACGGAAATATCCGTCGGTAATTTGGTATATCAAAAATAAAAATATTGAAAAATTTAATTTAATTATAGCGACGAATTCTAAACAATAACGACGGATTATTCCGTCGCAAAATATTATAAATTCGTCGTCCCATCCATATTATTAGCGACGGTTTGGAATCGATTAGCGAGGGATTGATCCGTCGTTAAATTACCGACGGACAGGAAATTTCGTCGTTAAACATTAGCGACGAGGGTTTTAGCGAGGGAAAAAATCCGTCGGTAATCCGTCGGTAAATCGTTTTAGCGATGGAAATTTGACTTTTAGCGACGGATTTTTCCGTCGCTAAAACCTGTTTTTCTTGTAGTGTTTGATTCGAAAGAAAGTTGGTCTTATTAAAAATAATTTTTTTTTAAGACGAGGAAAAATGGGGCGCACTCAACCTTTGCCTCACTCTCGCTTTCTCGGCCCCCTTTTTCTCGCATACACCTGTTGCTGCTCTACAAGCCAAAGTCATCAAATTTGGGATTGTTTCATTCGGTCACACGCTTGTAGGAGTTGCAAACAAGGTAGGTTTCTATATATTTCTTACTGATTGCGAGACTACACCTAAAGACCACGTATAAATTAAATTTGCGTACATGATGATGAACATTTGTTGTTGCTAAGAAATTGATTTTACAAAAGATAAATAGATGAACTTGTTAGGGCCACAAAGGGTGACAAACTGTTGAGTTAGTGGTAGTGTAAAATTAGGGTAAATAAGTGATAGTATTAATGTAAAATAGTTTCGCTACATGTGTTATTTAGTGTCGGTATTAGTGTAAAAAGTGTCAACAGTACATTTGTGTTTGAGTGACATGTGTGTTATTGAGTGTCAATGCACGTATACAAAAGTGTTATTTTAATATAAAAAGTGCATGTGTTAGTAGCGTCAATACATCAAAGTTTTTCTTTAAGTTTTAATGTCAACTAGTTTATAAGAAGTGCCAAGCATATTATATAATATGCTAGTCTTAGGTATAAACAATGTCGGTTCTAGTTTTAAAGAGGGCAAATGTAAAAGATTGTCGTTGTTAGTGTATAAATGTGCAAGTGGTTTGGTAAAAGAGTGTATGTGCGTTTGAGTTCCCGTGTGTGTATCTTTTAAGTGTCTAAATGTAAAAGAGTGTCGATCTTAGTGTAAAAAAAATGTCAATCTTTGTGTAAAAGAGTGTCGGGTGTAAAATAGTGCATGTGCATGTGTGATCGTGTGCCATTGCATGCATTATTAATTGCCAATGTGAGTATTAAAGAGTGTCAATGTTCGTGTAAAATTAAAAGTGCCGATGCTAGTGTAAATAGTGTTAGTGCATAAAATGACATTTCATAACACTATCACTATCACTTAATTATTCACTGGTATTTTTAATTAATGACACTGGATTTTCTTCCCCTCGTATGTTTCGATTTGGTCATGAATTTGAAGAAAAAAAAGGAAGACAGAGGTCCGATTTTGCTTTATTACAGTGGAGCAACAATCTAGTTTCAAAAATTTATCATCAATTTATTTTCCTATTAGTTTCAAAATATATCATCAATTTTATTACAGTGGAATTTTTTTTTTTTTGGTATTCAAATTAGGTTTGTCGTATACTCCCTCCGTCCCAAAATGTTTGTCCCATTTGACTTTTTTGTTGAACTTTGACCACAAATATATGACAATTTAATTATGTTCATGAAATTCTAAAAATTCCTATTGATTCACCTTTAATAATATTATCAACAACAACTTTTAGAATTTCATGAACATGATTAATCTCTTATAAAGTTGTGGTCAAAGTTCAACAAAAAAGTCAAATGGGACAAACATTTTGAGACGGAGGGAGTATTTTTTATCTAATTCACCTATAAAAAAAGCTACCAACTTTTGTGCAGGAAGGAAACTCAATCAGTCCGTTGTTGTTATTGTTGGCAATGTGGGAGAGTAGGGGTTGAGTGCCGAATGGAGCGATTGTTGTTTACACTAACACTGACATTTTTTAACACTAACACTGACATTTTTTTTAAACTGACACTTAATAATACATTCACTGTTATTCTTCACATTGTTTGATACTTTTTACACTGACAATTTGTTATACTAACACTTTTTTACAATAACACTGCTATTTAATAATACATGTACCGACACTATTCACAATGACACTTTGTTATACTAACACTGGCACTATTTTTACACTGTCACTCCTTAACTTAAGAAAATTCATTTATTTTAATTAAATATTATGGTGGAGTTTTTATAACTAAGTTTAAATTTTAAACTTAGAATTAGGCCCTTTTTGGTCCTTAATTTTTATTCTAAAATTTATGTGCAACACTTTCGAAATTAGCAATTCTATTTAATGACACAGTTCCTATTGTTTGCTTCAAAAATTACAACATTTGTGATGTAGATAGAGATTACACATTTGCCCTTTATAGTGACTTTTGGGAGGGAAAATCGACTATCTTGCTTATATATATGTGTGTGTTCAATGATTGTTAAGTCTAAGAGCAGTTTGTTATGTTATGCTCAATTTGAATTTGAAATGAATATTCTTCTTGTTTTATTAGTATTCTTCCTCTCGTCTCCAAATAAGGTTTATGCATTTTTCTTTTTGATATGTCACATAATAATAAGTTTCATGTTTTGCTTTATTTTCAAAATAAAAATCAAAATTGTTTCAACATATATGTCATTCTTTTCGGGTAGTTGCAAAAAAAAAAAAAAAACATGCTAGATCTAACCTATTTTTTATCCACTTGAATTATAAATTTTACAATCAAAAATCAACTTCTTAATTGTGACACTTAAATATAAAAAGGTAATTCATTTTAGAAGGAGGAGAGAGTATTTTGTTATCATTATTCTTAATTTTTTTATAAGCACACATAATCATACTAAGAAAGGTGTGAAACAAATAAAAATTCCCTCCTTAATTTATATTCATGACAATAACTAACAAAAAAGAAACACAATTTATATCAACTAGTATGTTTTTAACGCACGAGAAAAACACTTTTTAAAATTTAAGTTAATCAACCAAAAAAATTTAATTTTTTGATTAACATAAAAGTGAAACAGTTATGATCTTAATTAAAGAAAGAAATACTTATTTAAATATTACAAACATCTATGAATATTACAAATTTTGAAAAATTTCCTTATAAACAACATTTGTAGTTTCATTGGTTAGGTTTCCTTCGTCATCGCACATTAATATCTTCGATCCATGGCGGTTTGTGATCCATAATCCCAAGTTAACAATGTTCCCATCCACAGCCACATTAGCACTAAAATTGTCAAACACAGTTGGTATGTAATCCTGCCCACAAAAAAAAATCACACATCAAGTCTGTTGAGCTAACTACAGCAGAATTTGTCATTTAAGTGGTTGTATTGCATCATGAAATTATATGAACTAATTCCATGGATCTTCAATCGGGTTTAATTCAGGCTCCAAGCGGCAGTCAGTGCCACCAATCAGCACTGTTGGATAAAGTAAGTACAGAAATTATATCGGAAACAGCAAGGATTACACGCTGCCCAATATAGGACTCGCTTCCAAGCTTACGTAGCAAGTGCTGAACATATAACTGAGCATCAGCGTCAAACTGATGTATATCTGAAAGAGAATATTCAAAACATTAGGAAAGGGATTAAGAATAACTGAATATTCAAAATCTCAGAGCAAAAACATCATTAATTTGCTGGGCCAGAACATTTTCCTGCTTTGGTAAATACAACTCATCTTTCGAATAAGCACTTGGTGTTAGAAGCCGGTAGGTTCTCAATGGAGAAGTCAATATTCTATCTCTCTCCATCAAGAAAATGACTATAAAACCTACTTTGGAAAGTAAATGAGGGATAAGAATGAATACCAAAAGAATGTTGGTTATCGAAATTAATGGTCAAGCAAGCTTCTTAGCGCGACCAGTTGAAGGTGCAGCAGAATCCTCTTTCTTGGAACCAGATGCCTCAGGCTTCCTTGCCCAAACAGGAGCTTTGTCCGGCTCATAACGATAATCATAAAAGAGTTCTTCCCCTGCGCAGATTCTTTCCTTAGCAAATATCCCTACCCTGTGATCTCCAGCTACCATGATAACCTGCCAATATTTATAATTCATGTATGCAACTTAATGAATATGGCCATTATTGTTACCTCACATTTTCCCTTGAAGTGAAATAAATACTCCCTCCGGTTATTCTACTTAAAGAGCCCATGTTTGGAAGTCAAACATGTCAATAAACTCCGTCCCATTCGACAATTCAAACATTTTAATAACCTATTTTTATTTCCATCACTAACCTTAATGAGGTTTACTTATTACTCCATTACCCCTTTTTCCTTGGTGGGGAATTTTGGAAATTAATGATTTTAACCTAACAATTTTGGAAATGGGACCATCTTTTTGGGACAAACAAAAATAGCAAATGGGACAGAGTGAGTATCGATATGTTAAAAAAACATGGTCTATCTACCCCTGCTTTCAAGCTGGACCTCAAGGGGGGTCTTTAGGTTTGATGTGTTCTTTCAACTCTTGGTTATCTAAGCCTAATGTTTTTACAAGCATCAATACAAATGAATCTACTTCCATAAGTACAAAATCAGATCCAAAAGATTGCAACCATGAAGTATGAAAAGTACCTTTGCATAGAAATTTGGATCTGAGAAATGATTGGCAAACTTCAATTTGTCACCCTTTCGATAAGCATAAAGAACATACTACAAAAAGGAAACAGAAATGCCAGCGAAAATGATCAGTCTGACTTTAAGACTCAAATGGTGGAACTCAATGAAAACAGAAGTTTGAATAACTAAAAGAGAAGAGATTTCATAGATCAATTATACCTGATCATTAAGATTGAAGAGAAATGAAGAATTTTCACGGTCATAGATCTTGTCGCGCTCTTTTCCTTTGGTAGAAAGGACATGCTTGGAGATCAGTTTCAGTCCGCTCTTTTCCTTTGGTAGAAATTGATGCAGAGGTGGATTCTCGACCTGTAATGCCTTTCCCAGCAGTAGCATGGGCCAAACCCAGATTCCCAGATTGTGTAGGCCTCAAAAGATAGCTCTTCTCCCAGAATTCAGCTTCATTGCAATTGCCTTGTTCGCATAAAAAAACATCTACAAAGACAAAAAGGTTTCAAGTAATCTCAGGAAATGAAAATGTAATAGAGATGATTAGATTTTATAAACCTAAAAGAATGAAATGATGCTGAACTATTAAAAAAAAGGGATAACTTTCAAATAGGTGCAGAGCATACAAATTAAGGATATCCTCTTTAAGTCAAGCTCAGAGATCCGAAAGTGAATTTCCAATGTCTTTTCAAATGGAATGTCCAGATACATTACCTCTACAAAAGGATCGTCCAATGTTCCCTCAAAAATCCAGGAATCAAGAACCTCAATGTAAGGCAATAGACTCCCAATATATATAGTAGCATCCTATAAGCATCCTCCTGAAAGAGCGACAATCCAATTCCTGATAAAGTGAACCAATAGAAAAATACTAATATACGAAAAAATACAAGGTCAAGAAAGTGTTCACAACCTCACCACCTTGTATATGACAAACTTCATTAAACTTCTTATAAAGATGGTTAAGGATATGAACAGCAATGTCAGCGGCTGGAACAGGAGGATTGCGTTCAAAGTATTCCTGAGGAGTGGCTCCTTGTACTATATGCAGTAGAAATTCAGCTCCTGAGCAAAGACTAAATGAAAATGGGTGCAATCAGAGGTTGAAATAGCAGGCAAAGAGAAGTACAGGACTGAGCCCTCAAATTTCGTTTGAAATTTAAAATACTAAAATTTGAAACAAAAGCAATCCAAGAAGGAACCAGATATGTCAGACCTTCCAAGCAAGACCTGTGCATCGATGAGTGACCACTAAATATCATAATCAAATTGGCACAATTATCAGTAGATTTTCACAATATACAAGGTCCATTACAGGCTTGTGTTTTGGATTGCAGCCCAAAGAACCACCATTTGTAAAAAAACAGTTCAGTAAAGAGAAACAAATTCATCCTGTACAAGAGATCTTATTGTATTAGGACAGAAAATTGTGTTCCTTCCTCCTGCTCGAGACCATTACTGTGTTTCCCAAGCTAGAAATTCATCCTGTACAAAATAATCTTTACACTTACTCCCAAGGCAAAATTGAAATCAAAGTGTCTCAAAATTGTTCAAAAATGTTAAACTTTAACGGAACATGGTGGCATGAAGATTGCTCAACATTGTTCAAAAATGCATGTGAATTACAACACACGGTATTTGGGCAAGTAAGCATCCCAATAATGTCCGAGTTAACCAAACTCATATGCATATCAGACCAAAAACGAAAAAAAGGAGAACAGAGTAATACCTGGTACATAAAACCAAATCGACTCGAATTTCTGGAAAACAAAATTTTCAATATTTATGATGTTGGAAAAACGATAGAAGAAAAAGAAAATTAAGGGATTTACCTTTGATGTAAACAAAGCCCTTGCTTCTGCACTCATCTTCCTCGAATGAACTGTTGATCGCAAAAAGGACAACAGTCAAGGCGGAAGAGAAAGGCGGAGGCGACGACGGCGGTGGCAATGTAGCAGAGGGCGTGGATGTTTTGGGATGGATGAGCAATTGAAATATTGTTCTAGGTTAACTTTTCAAAAATAGAAATGGATTACTTTTTGGGACCAAGGAAATGAAATATATTCCCGATCTTTCAAAGAAAAAGAAAATGATGTGCACAAGACAGTTCCAAATAGAACTACTTAGTCTCTAGAATGTTATGTTAAATATAAAGGCAATAAAAAAGGCCAAGTAGAAAACCTAGGAGAACAATTATAAACCCCCCCCCCCAACAACAATAAATCCCACATTAAAAAATAAAGTTACAAATTTTATACCTCTGATTTGTCCCATACAAAAAAGTTAGTGCAATATTATAAATGAAACAGTACAATACTAAAAAGTTTGAGTTGAAAAATGGTTTCTTTATACATTCATTTTGAGACGGACGGACGGAGTAGTAATTTATAACAATGAGTTTAATATGCATGCCAAAGTGAGAAACAACATGCCTTGAAGTATCATTATAGAAATGAGTTATGTGGTAGTATTTAAGCAACCAGAGTCTTTTCTTCTTAAATGTGGGTGTTAGAAGGTCGCGGTCCATGCCGAACAGCACGGGGACAAGGTGAATAGCTTTGATGAATTCAAAGCCTTCAACTGCCAATGCCAACAAGAAAGCTAACTTACCTTTTTCTCCTTTTCAATCTTTGTAAGCGATCCGAGTATGTACTCTTTCACCTTTGGGATACATCATTCTCTAACGTTCAAGAGCTTGCTTATTTGCGTTCGCAGCATAAATAAGAAAAGACTTGAAGCTATTTCCATATGCCCATATCCATTATTGATATTATTATTTTTCCATATCAGAGAAATTAGAACAAAGAGATTTTGGTTCCGGAAAAGTCCTTATAATATAGGGTGAGTGACCGGGAAGTTCTAAAAAATATCATAAATGCCCGAGAATATAATACTGCATACAATATTTCTTTAATAAAGCATGCAGTATTATATACTATTTCATAAGAACTTCTGGGTCATTTCAATTTAATAAGGAACTTGAGGGAAAGTGATTTGTCCCAAAATGAACTTCCGAGTCAAATTCTCTATAATATACTCCCTTCGTCCCAATTCAAACTACAAGTTTTGGGTTAGGCACGGGAATTAAGTATAAGTGATAGTGGAGTGGGTGTTGTATGAAAAAGTGGGTATGAGAGAGAAAGTGGAGTGGGAAATAGTAAATGGAAAGTAGTTGCAAGAGTGAAAGTAAATCTCATTGAATAAAGGAGTATCATAAATTTTTCATTTTAGAAAGTGTGTAGTTTCAATTGGGAAACCCTTTTGGTTAAAATGTGTAGTTTCAATTGGGACAGAGGGAATATGTGCACAAATTTGTTAGAATGCATACTGAGACACAAGACCAGGAACAAGTCCGTTAACATTCTCCAGGTTTTTTCAACTGCCACATATTTTCCTTGCGATAGCTTACAGATGTTCTTCTTCCGGTTAATAATTTTCAGGCTTCCATTTGATTGCCACTCAACAACATCCCCTGAAGTGGAAGCTTAGCAAGAGACCCATACAGATATGGTTAATGAGTGGGCTTAAAACCAAATAAAAGACCATGTGAAGAAACAAACCTGTGTGAAACCACCCCTCAACCAAAACCTCATTAGTGAGGTCTTCGCGTTTGCAATACCTTGAGAATAAGGAATAACCCATTTCAGGAACAGATTCTAAGCGTGCATCTAAATTTGTTACATGAGGGCCCACTGTACCAGCATATCCATTTCATTTGGTAGAGTGACAAACGATACAGCGCGTCTGTCAGACCTATA
This sequence comes from Adenophora triphylla var. japonica, assembly GCA_022495995.1. Taxonomy (NCBI): domain Eukaryota; kingdom Viridiplantae; phylum Streptophyta; class Magnoliopsida; order Asterales; family Campanulaceae; genus Adenophora; species Adenophora triphylla. Next base: position 456,875 of record JAFEMH010000073.1, read on the forward strand.
TTGAAGCGACAAAAACAAATATCAAAAAAGAAAAATAAGCTCCCTTGATCAAGTAATGATGATATATTCTACGACTCAAAATTCAAGCAGTAGATTATTGAGAATTTAGGATATTATGGGGATACAAACACGAAATACCAAGGAGTATATAGTGTTAATACCATATCCTTGTAGGACATGAGACCATGTCGCTTCTACAAGAGAAACTAAAAAGAAAAAGAAAAGGAAAAAGAAAAATTGAGCACAAATTCTAAATTCAGATTAAATGATAACAAATTGGTCTCTAATTGGACAACAAAAATATTGCGCCTCCATTCCGACAATCATTAACAAATGGCAATATGGGGGTTAATTTTGTGATAGGTTTGACTACTTTGTTAAAAACAGAACGATGTTCCTCAAGGTAGAAAATAAGGCTTAAAAAAGGAGATATTTAATATCAATCACTAATATATTTCTACCCTGATTTTCTACCCTGATTTCCTTGAGAACCTTGATTTTCTACACTGATTTCCAAGTGTTCCCTCTCCTCCATAAATGTTATGAATCCTTAAAACGAAATAGATGAACAACAAAATGTTTATGACCATATATATAAGAGAACAAAGGACTACGCAATAAGGTAGCACAACGAGAGAGTGGCTAAGTTTGATACAGCCAAACTACTTAACTTAGAGAAGAACAACAAATAAACTAGTATGAAAAGCACAAATCAAGAATGAGCCCATTTCATAATGATTGGCAGAAAATCTTAGCAGCCTTGAAAAGCACTGTAACTATTTCCAAATTAAATATTTATTTTTTGCCAGTACTGTTAATTCTGAGAAAAGTAATAGAACAACAGGGTGTTCAAAAACCTAATAAGGTAGGGAGTATTTATTGACTTAACTCTCACCACAGTACTTTGGATCTTCACTAGCTATTTTATTATTGCACCAAGAAATGACTACAAAACTAAATGCATGTTAAACATAATTGATTTTAAAAGAGTGATATACCAGAGAATGAAAGTAAGAGGATCGGAACAACTGCAGGGAAATTTAGACTAGAAAATTCAAAGAAGAAACAATTAAGGCATTAGTGATTCCTGCTAATGATCACTCTAATCTGTTTCCGTTGACGTGTTTGGTTCACTTTTGGCAAAATTTTTCATTCCAAAGGAATGGTCAATTCCACCATTTAAAGAAATTTATCATTCCATTCCGCACTTTCCATAGCAAGCCACTGAAGGATATCAAACATAATGTTGTAATTTCTCGTAATTACTTTAACAAGAGTGTATATGTTAAATAATGACAAGATGTGGGACAAACAACCTGAATACGAATCCCAAGTTGATTAGAACACTTGTGATATTTTAGGGTATTTGATGTAGTTTCGACACAGTTGGGTGCATCTTATATCTTAATTTGTAATCAAGGTGAGATAATGGTTGATGTAGTTTTGACTCAGTTAGGTGCATTGTTCCATGTCTCACATGTTTGAAAAAGGTTTTGACTTAATTGGTGCTTTCAAATGAGATTTGACCCAAGACATAGATGAGATTTAAAACATGTTTTTGACATATGATGTCTAAGGAAATCTCATAAAAGGTCTAAGAGTCATATAGTGATATGATTGATGTTTCTACCTAAATAGCTTGATTTCGGGTATTGACTCAGTTAAACCAAAATCAAGTGAAATATGGATCTTAGCCTACTATGATTATATGATACATGTTTGTATTTGAAGGTGTATAATTTAGTGGGAGTATTTATGAAATACGTTATTTGCTCTTAGATGATAAATGTGTTGATATTGATATATGTTTATATTGTTTGCATATTTTATTGTAGAATGGCTACACACAATAATCAACCCCTCACATCGCGATCGAGTCCTTGAGAAGGACAAGCTTGAGGAGAACGGTACAAACTATTCTGATTGGATCAGAAGCCTTAGAATTGTTCTAAAGCAAGAGAAGAAACTGTACGTTCTCAATGAACCCATTCCACCTCAACCTGCTCCAAATGCTTCTAGGGCTGATAGGGATGCACATAAGAAACATAATGATAATTCTACAGATGTTGCATGCCTTATGCAAGCCACTATGTCTAAGGCTCTTCAGAAGGACCTTGAGCACATAGATGTAGCATTTGATCTAGCTAAGTGCTTAAAGGAAATGTTCCAAGTGCAAGCAATGCAAGATGCAAGAAGGGCAATCGGTGGGAGCTCATGTCCTTAAGATGAAGGGTTACATTGAGCGTCTCGATAGGCTTGGAAATCCGTTGAGTTTGAAACTCGCCACGGATTTGATATTGAATTCATTGCCTGAAAGTTATAGTCATTTTATTATGCACTATCACATGACTGGCATGGATAAGAATCTCTCGGAATTGCATGCGATGCTTAAGACCGCAGAGATGAATATCAAGAAGCCTAAAACCGATACTGTGTTAATGGTTAACAAAGGCAAAGGGTTCAAGAAGGATAACAAAGGTAAAGCAAGTGTTGCTAAACCTAAGGCAAAGGTTGCCGATGCCAAAGAGGCTCCCAAGGCATCTCAAAAGGATGCGGTTTGCTACCATTGCCAAAAGGTTGGTCATTGGAAGCGCAACTGCAAGGCTTACAAGGAAGGCCTAAAGGCGAAGAAGGGCAATACGATTGCTGCTGCTTCAGGTATCTATATGATAGATATTTTCCTTTCTGTTTCTAGTTCATAGGTATTAGATACCGGATGTGGATCTCACATTTGTTTAAATGTGCAGGGACCGAGAAATAGGAAGCTACTCAAACAAGGTGAAGTTGACCTTCGTGTTGGGAATGGAGCAAGAGTTGCTGCATTAGCCGTAGAGACATATGATGTAACTTTACCTAGTGGCTTAGTACTTGTTTTGAACAATTGTTACTATGTTCCGGATTTGAGTAGGAATATTATTTCTGTTTCTTGTTTGGATAATGAGGGGTATAATTTTTTTATTGCGAATAAGAAGTTTTATATTTATTTAAATGATATGCTTTATGGTATTGCAAATTCATTTAATGGCCTTTATGTTCTTGATGTTGATGAGAAACAAAATAGTGTTGAAAATGTTTATCATGTGGATAAGAAGTCAAATCGAATGACGTGAACAACTCGTTCATGGCATTGTCGGCTTGATCATATAAACGAGAAACGCATTTCTAAACTCCACAAAAATGGAATGTTAGACTCACATGATTATGAATCATATGAGATATGAAAAACTCCACAAAGATGGAATGTTAGACTCACATAGACAAGTAACTAACGAAAAAGAAACACAATTTATCAATGTGTTAAGTTGCATGGACAAAGTATCTAAAACTCATCCAAATTCATCATTTTAAACTTCATAGTAATAGAATTCTGCACTGACATGGACTCCGATGGCACCTTTCAATTATTTTACCAATAAATTTATGTACAAAACATAAATAAAATTAATCAAGGGTACAAATACGTCCGGGTCACATTGGATGGACCTCGTCGATAATAATGAAGTAAATAAATTAGAGGCAAGGTATTAGTCTCCATCCTTGTACATTGTCAATGACATTCTGTATGATGAAGCAAAACCGATTAGAAAGAGGCCATTGATAGTTATCTCAATTTTCTTCCGGCCATTTCAAAGTTAAATGAAATGAACTAATGATTATCCCTCCATCCTAAAGGGTATTTATGTACATTTTCACTAAAAAATGATTAAATTGTCCCTAAAAGTATTAAAGTAGACATTTATTTTGGGCTGGATGAGCAATTGAAATATTGTTCTAGGTTAACTTTTCAAAAATAGAAGTGGATTATTTTTTGGGACCAAGGAAGTGAAATATGTTCTCGATATTTAAAAGGAAAAGAGAAAGATGTGCAAGACAGTTCCAAAGAGAACTACTCAGTCTCCGAGTATGTACTCTTTTAACCTTGGGATTTTCACACAGTGATACATCATTCTCTTATGTTCAACAACTTGCTTATTTGGGTTCGCAACAAAACAAAAACAAGAAAAGACTCGACGTTATTTCCATATACCCATATCCATTATTGAAAGATTTTTTTTGGCTATACAAGAGAAAGTAGAACAATAGCAAATAAAGAGATTTTGGTTCCAGCAAAGTCCTTACAATATAGATACATTTAATGAGTGAGATTAAAACCAATTAAAAGACTGAAGAAACAAACCTGTGTGGAGCCACCAATCAACCAAAACCTCATTAGTGAGGTCATCGCGTTTGAAATACCCTGAGAGTAAGGAATATCCCATTTCAGGAACAGATTCTAAGCGTGCATCTAAATTTGGTACAGGAAGGCCCACTGTACCCAGCATAACCATTTCATTTGGTAGAGAGACAAACGATCTAGCCCAGCTCTGTTAGGCCTATATTGCAGTGACAGAAACAAAAATCAAAAAAGAAAAATAAGCTCCCATGATCTAAGTAATGATGATTCTACGACTCAAAAATTTAAGCCATAGACTATTGAGAATTTAGGATATTATGGGGATAGAAACATGAAATACCTAGGAGTATACTCCCTCCGTCCCATTAAGCTTAAGAAGATTCCATTTTGCTCGGGAATTAAGGAATATTATTATAGTATTAGGAGAGAGAATGAGTGGAAGAAGTGTTGTGAGTGTGAAAAATTAAATAGGAAAGAGAATGAGTGGAGGGAATAGTAAATTATAATGTGTTGTGAGTATTAAAATAATGTAGGAGAGAGAATGAGTGGAGAGAATAGTGATTTAAGGTTTCCTTTTTGGAATTTCTTAAGACTTATGGGACGCCCAAAATGGAAAGTTTTCTTAAGACTTATGGGACAGAGGGAGTATAGTGTTAATACCATATCCTACAAGGATATGAGAACATGTCACCACTCTGAGAAAAACTTCTACAGGAGAAGCTAAAAAGAAAAAAAGAAAAAAAATGAGCACAAGTGAACATTAGTACTGCAAACTTGTTACTAAGTGAAGATGCCTCAAAGTGTTTATGACCTTTATTCATTTTACCAGATTTGCAGCAAAATGTAAGATTCTAAATTCAGATTAAATGATATCAAATTGGTCTCTAATAGGAATTGGACAACAAAAATATTGCGCCTCCATTCCAACAACCATTAACAAATGGCAATATGGGGGCTTATCTTGTGATACGTTTGCCTACTCTGTTAAGAACAGAACGATGTTCCTCAAGGTAGAAAATAAGGCTTAAAAAAGGAGATATTTGATATCAACACAAAGTTAGGAATCGATTGGTGCATGCAGAGCATATTCAAAGATTGTACGAGTCTCGAAATGAAAGACCGGAAATCTAAAAAATATTTATGAATTTTTACAATAAAAAAAATCAACTTCTTAATAGTGACACTTAAATATAAAAAGATAATTCATTTTAGAAGAAGAAGAAAGTATTTTGTTAATTGATCGTACTAAAAGGTGTGGGAAAAAAAAAACCTAGCCAAACACAGGGCAAAATGACAGTAAATGGCCTCGTCAACATTGATGAAAAATCAAATGCTCTACTATATATTCATGACAGTAACTAACAAAAAAAAAACACAATTTAATCAATATGTTGCATGGACATAGTATACAAAACTCATCCAAATTCATCATTTTAAACTTCATAGCATCTACACTGACTTGGACTTCGATGATGGGGTCTTTCAATTATTTTACCAATAAATATATGTACAAAACAGAAATAGTATTAATCAAGGGTACAAATATGTCCGGGTCACATTGGATAGACCTCATCAATAATAATGTTGTAAATAGATTAGTGGCAAGGTCTCAGTCTCCACCTTTGTACATCTTGTCAATAACATTCTGCATGATGAAGCAAAACCGTTTAGAAAGTGCTATTGATAGTTATCTCAGTTTCGGTCTTTGAGTTTTTTAAAGTTAAAATGATATGTATGAATGATTATCCCTCCGTCTTAAAGGGTATTTATGTACATTTTCACTAAAAATGCTTAAATTGTCTCTAAAAATATTGAAGTAGCCACTCATTTTGGGATGGATGAGCAATTGAAATAATATTTCGTTTTGTCTTTTCAAAAATAGAAGTGGATTATTTTTTTGGACCAAAGGAACAAGTCCGATAACATTCAACCAAAAAGTGATAACTACGGGGTGGGAAAGCCTATCCAGTTCTATATAGAAATTCACGGACATCCTTCGCCGTCAATGAAAAATAATCCCTTCCGTCCGTGAAAGTTCGTTCCACTTTGACTTTTATGGTCAATCCAATCGAATTTTGACCATAATGAAAACCTAATTATCTCTTTGCAGTTCTAAAAATTGTTATTGATTCATTATTAGGAATAGTATCAATCACAATATTTAGAATTGCATAAAGATAATTAGGTTTCTATAAAACTATGGTCAAAGTTCGATTGAATTGACCATCAAAGTGAAAGTGGAACGAACTTTCCGTGACGGAGGGAGTATTCTCTTCATACGCCCCCTACCTACCATACAAGCCTTCCTTAAAAGTGCAGACAGAATAGACAAACTAAATACTGATATGCAAATGAAGGACACACGTAAAGAGATAACAGCATATACCCACGTACTCACAAGGGGAAGCTCCCAAGCCAGTTGCGAGCATCGAGACAAAACGTGATGATTATCGCGTAAAGAGACCCATCGATTACTACATTTCCAGTATATTCACATTCACAGTCAATGAAGGATATGCGGCACATGTGCCTGATGAGATACGAGAATTTGTACATTTTTGCAAAGAAGACATGTAACTAGTTACTAACCAGTATAGTAACGTAATGTTAACGAAATGCCAATTAACCATCAGCTTATTTAGCTAGTTATGCAGTAGAAGCAGAGGCACAATATCAGAAAACAAATGAAGAAAACCAAATGCTGAAACGAGTAAAAACAGAAATTGAGACACCTGGCACTGCTACAGAACGAACTCCAGGTACCATACATGTAGCAATGAAGAGGATGCACCCAAGCATGCAATTTGATAAACACAGATCAACAAGGAACACCAATGTTGCTTCTGCACAAGATAAAACACACAAACACTTGAACAGTAATATAATTGCAGAAATTTTCTTACAGTGTCTGCAACATTACACACGAAGACAAAGTGCACCTTTAGACAGGAAGTTAAAGTGTCTGTGAAAAGCGCATACACCAACTTACAAAGTCTTAAGAGTCAGAAAGTCTTAAAGAGTCAGAAAAAATCTCCTATGTAATTGAAGAAAGAAAGGAGGGGGGATAGGAGGATGGAACTGAAACAACTTCATATTAATCAAACTTTTACATTGTAATGTTCAATAATTGCAAAGAGGGATTAACTGCGAAGCAGTGGTGTGTGAAGTACCTGAGGCTCCACGAATACAACTATCGGCATCAGCATTCACCACAGTTGAGGTATCAATATCACCAATCCCGGTGCTGGGGAAAAAGAGATTAGAGAATCAGGAAGATTTCAGACAAGCAACAATATAGTGACCAACAATTACCACACCACACCATCAAAGGATCGGCAACTTTAAGTGATCAACATTACAAGGAAGTCTTATTTGATGGGTGGCACTATTTGCATCCATCCCTTTTCTATGTACACCCACATTTCTTAATAAATGTATAGTAGCATTGTTCATACATGAACATTTGAGGTGCAGTAAGACGTATCTTTGGAGAAGAAATGATGAAGAGAGTTTGGTAAATGTTGTCCAAATTTAGTGTCTTCATCCAACTCCCTTCATCATTTCCTCTCTGAAATTGCAGCATTAATCAAAAACTAACATTCAAATGGGATAAGCAACTAAGAAAGTATCGAGGATAGCAATAACTGCTCCGCGGCCATCGAATTCAGGGTGAGCTTCAATGAACCAATCAGCGTCGATCTCCTTCTTTGGCATGAGCGACGCTACAACTGAAATCATTATAATCTAATTACAGCTCTCGTGTGTGTAAGTAGTGATTTACTCGAGAGGGGGGAGGAGAAAGCAAGATAGGGGAGAGAGAGAGAGAGAGAGAGAGGGAAAGAGAGAGTGAGAGAGATAACCCACTTGATTTGCCAGCTTGTTTGTTGATACTTATCTTATAAATGAAAGGATGGAAAATCACAAGACTTTTGAAAATATTCATATGCTCCGTAACAAGGTTTACAATGAAAATGTTAACCATACCAATATTTCTAGTGCTTAATGAAGAAATGCTAATTAAGATAAATGACTAGTCAGCTTGAATAAGGCCTTCTCCAACAGACAACATATCTTTTAGGCAAACAATCAATAGGAATACAGGTATTTTCAATAGCCTTTCTTACATTGTATGGGGTCACAGTGATTCCCTCGGCCTACAAGATGTCACTGGTGACTGTCATACAATACAAGAAAAGAGAGTCAATATATGGTTTTAGGAGGGGAAACAGAAGGAAAAGCATAATTAAATACCCATCAAAAATTGTAAATTTGTTATTAATAAACTATAAATAGTACTATCAAAAATAATTTTTTAAAATTTCATTGTAATAAAATAAAAAAACTCATCCCATAAACAAGTGACATTAGATGTTCGTCCTGCATACATAAGTCATCTAAAATAGTTATTTTAACATGAACTAGAAACCTAAAGAGACTGCAAGCTTTCATGTGACTAAACAACAACAACAATCCTTAATCCCAAAATGATTTGGGGTCAGCTAACATGAATTGTCAAAGAAAAAAAGCGATAAAAAGGTTAAAATAATGATAAATAAATAAATAAAATGTGAAAGCTAAGAAGAAATTTAATAAAATTTACATATATCCCTTTCCCTCCGTCAGATGTGCCTAGGTATGAATACTACTAGAAGATCATTATTTCAGAAGAAACATTGTAAATAATGCACTAAAATACCTGGTAAAAACCGTCACTGGAATACGGAAAAGATGTCTGCGCCATGGAGCTTTGCAATCTATCCCGTAGACTTCAAAATAATGTAAACCATCAATAAGACTTGTAGGATCTACAAGCATAACATAGAAAGAAAATGATCAACCGCTTATGACATGCAAGATATTAGAAATGTGCAAAGGGACAGCAAAACGGAGCAGACTAACTTGAAGCTACGGCCGTTATGTGTGAGCAGACTCAGGAGCTCTGACAACGTCTTTTATAATAGAATGTAATTCAATGCACTTTTCAAACAGACTAATTCTTCTAATTCACGAATTGACAGGTGGATGTAACGAGCTGAGAAGCATTGTTCTCAGGTGTAAAAGATGAAATAGAATTAAAGGCAAATAAAAAAACAAATGAAACAACTGGACACAAAAAAAATGCAGCTATACGCAATATAAAGATTATTTGTCCTGCTAGAAGTTGTCATCGGGGTACCTGAAGAGCATCAAGCTTCTCAGACCCCTCAAAAAGTATAGTTGCCAACACGGCATCATGATTTTAGAAAACGGGTTGCCTAACATGCAAATATGTGGCATATGTTTGATACAAGAAAAAAATTAATAAATATAAGAAGAAGATGACATACTTTACATTCTAGTTCTGAAGAAGGTTGAAGGAAGATGCTTGGGAGTTGGCATAACAAGACCAAAAATATTAACTAATGTGGTTTGTCTTAAGCAAGCCATTAAATCCCCTCAAATAAGTGAATAACATTGACACAAACAACATAAAACAATTTGAATTGTAATATTTTGCATAATCAGATCCTAACACAACCTGCAAAATAGAGCATATTTGACGATTAGTTAGCATAGAGAGCATAAAAGAAAAAGGAGCAAAGACAACAGTAAACCACAGTTATTCTTAAAGCAGAAGATTGATTGCAATAACTAGCCCCCTTAGGTAAATACCTCTAGATCTTCATCCTGCATCCATAAACCATCAAAAATAGTAATTTAACAGTGTTGAGAAATTGCAAATGTACATGATAACATGAACTAGAAACCTAAAGAGACTGCAAGATTTCATGGGACTGAATCCCTAAAACTCCTTTACAGCCAGTTATGATGCCGTATTGAATCACATACCAAAGAAGAATCAGACTTTGGTGAGGTGAAAAAGAACAAAATGATAATAATCTAATCACATGCACTAACAGTGCTATAAGTTGGAGGGGAGAGAAAACCCACCAGCTTGACTGATACTGTGATATAAGAAAAGTGAGGTAGCACGGGCGGTTTTATGAGGGGAAAATGGAAGAAAGGCACATTTATGTTATTAAACAAGAAGATCGTTTCGAAGTTCTTCTGTATAAACGACAACAACAACATTACCCCAGTGCCACAAAGGCTACCGCATGTGAGATAGGGGGGGTCGGATGTAAGCAGCCTTGCACCTATATTAAAGCACATAGAGGCTATTTTCGGATGACCCACGAAAATTGCGTATTGCATGGTCTGACTACTGCTTCTTAACAAAGATTTTGTATCTAGCAGGCATAATCGAAGTTCTTCTGTATAAATAGACAAAATTCAATTGATTTGAATCCTAAGTCAGAAGTAGAAAAAAGACAGTAACAATAGAAACTGCATACTGCCTCACCCTCATCACTTAAATCATACTAACAGAAAGATATACCAATTATATTCAAGCCCTTGGGTAGGAGGTTCAACTTAACCATGAGCTCCAGCAGCCATAGCAGGAGAGACATCTTCAACAACTCCTATTGTCCTTGAGGAGGTACCTCCAGGTGCACGCAATGTGGTCAATGAAGGCCCATAGTTGCCGGCACTGCCAACTATGGGCATATATCTTCTAGCATACATTTACACATGTTTGCATAAGCAAAATTAAGAGGGTACTAGGTACTGCAAGGTACAACTGCAAAACAAGATCATCAGTACAGATCATAGTTACCGGGAACGCTACTTTCCTCGCGTCCAACGCCCCGGATCGCGCGTTCAGGAATCGAGGTCATTTACGTCCCAGTTTCCTTGGGTACGCGATCCAAAAATATTTGCAAAAGACTTGTGCCATTCTTTTGTTTTTTTTTAAAAAAAAAAACTTGTACCTATACTATACCAACATCCAATAAAAAGTGTCCTTTAGTTTAGAGGTGTTTAGTTTCTTTTTTTTTTAAAGAAGCATAAATTTCCATTGTAAATGTGTAGCAAGGTATCAATGTGATACTTGAGATAACTTCAACACTGAATTTTAAAGCTTCTAGGTCTTCTTTTATAAACACACACATTATTATGACAATACTCGTAAATAAACACTACAAGGGTTCTATATTCTAAAAAATCCCCACAAACACACAACATTATTTTTAAACAAGAACTGATTTCTAACAACCATGAAGAAAAAGGAAATTGTCTGCTTCACAACACTGATTTACCTGGCCACTACTATCATACTAACAACAGGGAAGGGAATAACAAGACAGTCGCTTAGGGAGTCAGCAACAATCAGGCGGGCCTTTGTTTGAGATGGTTGCATGAGCCATGGTGCAGATTAAGTCTGAGAACTAGGAGTTAAAATATAAATGGCCCACAAAACTTATTAAGGGACGATAACCTATTAAGGGACTATAGTAGTTGGTTTATGGACAATGATCGACACAAGAATCATTTTTCATATACATATAGAGTCAATTGAGATTGTTTTGAAAATCCAGTTAAACATTCTGATAATAACTTTCCCGAGTACTATAAGGATCGTAATGACTATTAACGAGAACATATAACTTATGGGGATGATATTCACCTCCGGAAGTTAGATTGGAAACAATATCTAGCAAATGCCTAATGAACCTCGTGGACTATTACATACCTCAACAGCAGCTATTAGCGCTTGGTCAAGCCTGTCCCAGTTAATATTGAACCGAAGCGAGAGTCTCCAATTTTACATGATAATAACTGTGCTCCAGGTGCAACTTGAGAAGAGGTTCCTACGGGGTATTATACTTTTAGCGGCAATTAGTTTTTCCATGTCATTAAAGTGTAACACGTGTACGAGAACATTCACAAGAGATAAGATTGTCTTACATTTGGATGGAAGGCAGTAACAATACCAGCAACATGAGTGTCGTGGCGGTCTCTATCTGTTATAATATTTAAGATGTTGCCGTCATCATACACATTGGCTAAAAATCTACATGCATCTAACTTGCTAAAAACTCCAAACATGTGCCCAATCCTGCAAGGTTAGTTTCAAGGAGTCAGCTAAACCTTTAAGTGTCCATAATTTGAAATTGCAGCTGAAACTCTGTTGTGAGATGAATACAAACTTCAATTAACATGGCCAAGCACATATTAGAAAATCAAAAGGAAAATCATAAGTGAAGTAACTAATTTATAATTCATTAGGGAAATGAAATCAGAAAGATTCCCACACTTGGGGTCATACTCAGGACTGTGTACTCCATTGTGCCATACGACAGCATGAATTACAGGACACTTGTCAAGGTAACGCTAAAAACAGAGACATGGTCAAACATAGGAAAGAAAGAAAAAAATCTAAAGTACGGAAGAGCAAAAACTTCATCTAAGACATTTATACCTCACCTCAGCTTGCTTTCGTAAATACTCACGAGTCTTCTTCAAATTTTCCACATTGACTATGGTATGCTGCTACAAAAAAAAAAGAATGTCTCAATTATACCAGAATATAATAAGATCACAAGTCTAAAAGAGAGTATAGAGGCTTTCAACCAAATAGTGATAACTACTGGGTGGGAAGGACCATCCAGTTCGGTATAGAGAGTCATGGAGATCCTACCTACCATGCAAGACTTTCTTAAAAGGGCAGATAGAATAGACAAACTATATACGGATATGCAAATGAAGGACACATGTAAAGAGAAAACATCAACACATGTAAAGAGAAAACATCATAAACCCACGTACTTCACATGGGGAAGCTCCCAAGCCAGCTGCAAGCATCCAGACCAAAACATGATGATTATCGCGTAAAGAGACCCATCGATTACTAAATCTCCATTATATTCCCATTCACAGTCAATGCGGGATATTCCTGATGAGATATGAACAATTACACATATTACAGTACAAGTAACTAGTATATTAACGTAATATTAATGAAATGTCAATTCATCATCAGCTTATTTAGCTAGATATGCAGTAGAAGCAGCGACACAGATTAACAAGGAGAAGCAATGTTGACACCTTATCAAACTCATATAGCTGTTTCACAGCTTCGGATATTCCTTCCCGGTTTTTCTCATCCCACGTTTTCTTTCTTTGCTTCTGTACAAGATAAACACACAAACAATAATATAATTGCAAAAAAAATCTTACAGTAACTGCAACATTACACATGAAGACAAAGCGCGCCTTTAGACGGGAGGTTAAAGTGTCTGTGAAGATGGTGATCAAATATCTTACAGTTCGATCATAAACAAAATGCCGGTAGGCATAGTAGGCATAACTGAAAGACTTTGACACTCAGAGAAGATGGTGATCAAATATTGTGCATACGTGAAGTTACAACTACAAGATAGAAATATTATGATTGTTTTAGGAAACAAACCACATGAATAAAAATCCAACTGTTTATCCACCTGCGACTGCGAGAGAGACAATGATTTTCCATCTCTTTTCTATTTGTACTTGTATATATGCAGTGGTTCAATTAAAACATGATAAAATGTAACACGAAATAGAAATACCTCTAAATATAGAGTAGACTAAGAAATTGTTTTAAAAAATGGGACAAGAAACTAAACTAGTAACTTTACATTTCATGTAAAGGAAGAAGTGTAGGGGGAAGTTGGAGAAGATTCTAACATATATTTTTCCTTGTAGACAGGTATTCAACAATTTAATCACCTCCTAATTTCATTAATCAAAAATAAGCCCTAATTCAAAGTAATTTCATAAAACAAAATAAACCCTAATTCAAAGTAACTTCATAAAATCAAAATAAGCCCTAATTCAAAGTAATTTCACGAAATCAAAATAAACCCTAACTCAAAGTAATTTCACAAAATTAAAGTATACCCTAATTCATAGTAATTTCACAAAATCAAAATAAAACCCTAGATCAAATGAGCAACAAAATTCGAAAACAAAACAGAGGAATGAGAGATGAGAATTACGACTTAGAGTTTGGATTAATCGGAAGATAGCTTTGAGACATTCCCTGAACATCTCTGGGAAGTGACATCGGAGCGGAGTTGGGGAAGGCGGAGTGACTGTGTGTGTGTGTGTGCGCGCGTGTTAGAGGAGGGCGAGAGGGAGGGAGGGAGGGAGAGAGAGAGACAGAGAGAGTGCGTGGGTAAAAAGCGAAGGAATGATATGAGGGGGATTTATAGGAGGAAGGGTTTACGACCGACCGTTGGAGGGCAAAGGGTAACATTTATCGGCTCTCTTCCAGAAATAGAACGCGGTGCAACCCAGGGCCCAACTAACTTGGGTTATTTGATGGCCCAAACAAAAATGGTCCGTTGATGCTTAAGTATCATTTTTGTAAATAAGTGAGTTTTTAAAATGTGCAATAAGTTTTTTGTAAATAAGTAATTTTTTTTTTAAAAACGTGCTGTGAAATATTTGTAAATTCATAACTTATAAAAACTAACTAGCATTTTTTGACATTATAACTGACAATTTTCGATAATATAATCGACACTTTTCAACACTAACCCTGTCACACCTTAACTTAAGAAAATTCATTTTTGAAAATTCACTTATTAATTTTGTAACTTCATTCCTTATTACTTTTATTTATATTTTAAAATTTTCCATAATACTTTCGAAAATAATCATATTTTGAATTGGATATTTCAAAAATATTTATGTGAAAATCTCTTGTAAAACGTGTTCTACGCCCGTCTGAGTGTAGAACGTGTTTTTAAATAGGCGCGGGGGCATTTTTGTAAATAAATAGAACTTCTCAAAATGTGCGGTGACATTTTTGTAAATAATTAAAACTTATAAGAGGCAGTTTTCTACACAACAACAGGCACATTTTAACATTGTAAATAATTGAAACTCACCTGACACTTTTTGATACTGCATAAGGCACTTCTGAATACTACAAGAGGCATATTTTAACACTACAACAGACATGTATTTTTTAATTCACTTTGACACTTTTCAATATTACAACAAACATTTTTCAATACTACAAGAAGCACTTTTCAATACTACAACAGGCACTTTTTAATACTACAACAGGCGTGTGTTTTTTAATTCACTTTGACACTTTTCAATATTACAACATACATTTTTCAATACTAGAAGAGGCACTTTTCAATACTACAACAGGCACTTTTTAACACTACAACAGACACTATTTTTCAACAATATCACTGCATTATTTAACATTACAACCGATTGAAATGTGTTTATTAGTGTCATAATAGAACAGACACTTTGTTTATATTTGAATAGGCACTTTATTGAACTAGAAAAGGCACTTTAGCAAAACAGGTTCTAGGATAGCTTATCCTAGAACTAGTTTCACACAAGAACAACTCAATATTTATAGTTTAATTTTTAACATAAAATCTTAAATGAAATATCAAAAGTAAATAATAATAAATTATTAACTTATAATCACCGGTAATTATATTATGTTAACTCATTTATTTTAAGTAAATATTATGGTGGAGTTTTTATATCTAAATTTAAATTTTAAACTTAGAATTAAGCCTTTTTTGGTCCTTAATTTTTATTCTAAAATTTATGTGCAATACTTTTGAAATAAGCAATTCTATTTAATGACACATTTCCTATTGTTTACTTCAAAAATTACAACATCTGTGCTATAGATGGAGATTACACATTTGCCCTTAATAGTGACACTTTTGGGAGCAAAAATTGAATATGGATTGCAAAATGTGTATACTTAGTAAATATACGTAAACGTGTAGACGTACATGTTTAAATCATAAACATAATGTTGTAGTATAAAGTATAAAAAATTAATCAATGTGTAGAATTCTCGAAGCAAAGATTACCTATTTATGATGGACAAAAAGGTAAAACTTTTGCTGCTTATTATTGAAAGGGTGTGATCTCTAAATGAAATGCCCCTTGGTTTCCTATAAATAAAAGCTTTCCATCTGCCTAGGAGACACACATAAATTCATATACTCTCTATACATAATCTGAGATAAAATGAAGGCATTAATCATTTAGAAGACTCCGTCTCCCTACTTATTATATCTTCTTCTGCAAGCCTTCAAAGAACATCAAGGCATAATATGGATTCCTCAGGTATTCACTTCTGCCTCCTTTTTCTTTTCTCTCACTTAGTCAAGGCTTGAGTACGACTTGTTCATAATTGAAAATAAAATGTTTCAACACTAATCATGTGCCAAGGGGATGGAGTGACGTCTACCCACTCGGGTTTTACTAAATTCATTTTTTCCTTCTTTAATAAAAAAATTATGTAGTAAATAAAATGATGTGGGAGTTAAAAGACAGGTTTGAGAGAAAAAGGTGGGGAATAATAAAACTGGAGTGAGAATGTGTAATATTTGGGTTAATCAAGACCGTCAGATCAATTTTTTATATTCAATCTCAGCCCTTTTATCTCATCGATTACAAACGGTTAAACTCGATGTGTATTATATTATAAATAATTAATTTATTCTAAGATTATAGTTAAATTTCAATTAAACTAAAATATTTACTTTAAGTAGGCATAAACAAATCAATTATTGTCCTTGCGAAAAATTGACATTTTGAAAAGGATAAAGTATAAAATGGGGCATGAAATACATAATGTGTTCCTAAAATGAGCTCCCAAATTTCTTTTTGGCCAAAACGCCCTATACAATTTTTTTTTTGCCAAATTAGGGCTTCATTGATGGAATTTGTTAAGAATTACGTTAATCAACATGTGTCGAGTAAGTAATCAACGGATTGGTTGATTTGAAGTTGTTAGTTGAAGTTGTTTTTAGTATCAAGGGGTTTTATATAAAACTAGTGTTATACTCGTGCGTTAAATGCACTGATAAAAAACTATTTCAAAGAAAGTACTCAGGTATAAAATTATGAACATTAAAATGTGGTGTAAATACAAATTGACCGGAATTGAAGCTTCATTTTCAATTTGTGTTAATTTGGTTTATTTTTTATTAAACTTAAAAAATAGTTATAAATATGCATATTAATGAGTGTACTTTATTAAATGAAGGTATTCAATGAAGCTATTTAATGAAAGCTTGAAAATGTATTTAGTCTCTATTTTGTGTAGATTTAAGTTTTGGAAGGAAAATGAGTGAGCTCAAGTTGTTTATGCATTTAAGTCATTATATATACTCCCTCCGTCCCAATAAAAGTTTCACCAATTATTCAAAAGGCATCTCGTTAGAAGCTTCACCTTTTCTAAAATGACAAAGAATTTTTACTATTTCACCCACTAATTATCACTTCTATTTCACTTTTATACTCACAACACTTTTCAAATTTACTATTCCCTCCACTTATTCTCTCTCCTATTTTACTTTTACACTCACAACATTTTCTCCACTTACATTTTTCCTTAATTTGTGTGCCGAGCCAAAATGGTGAAGTTATTATTGGAACGGGGGGAATATAGATTTTGAAGAAGAGGGAAAATCTAAAATGTCTTTATCTCTCTCTCCCTCTAAAAAATGTTATACCCAACCTCATCCCCATTACCGACACCTAAAGTCTTACCCAAACTTAACCCCTCCCTCCGGCCATACCACTCACTCCTACTATCTCCTCAATTAGGGGTGTAAATGATTCGGTTTGGGGGAATTTACAGACCGAACTACTAGTCATCGGTTTGGAAAAATTCCAAATCGAATCGAACCATGAAAAAATTCAAACCGAACCAAACCAAACCGCTATGGTTTGGTTCGGTTTGGTTCAAACCGCGGTTCAATTATGCGGTTCAGACCGCGGTCCTGACCATTATTTAGACTACGGTTCAAACCACGATTCAGACCGTAACTCATTTTCATATTGTTTAAATTTTCCGTGATCATGGAGGAAGAGCGAAAAATGCGAGTGTTTAAGAAACTAGAGGAAGAGAGAGGTCGAAGGAAGAAAAACACTTTACAATGGCGATCGTGGAGAAAACTTTGTTATTTATGTGTCGTAATGAAGATAACAAATGATGAAATTAATATTAAATAAAATACAAAACGGAGGTTATGATTAGTTTATGTAAATTTTAATAAAGATATAAAAATATTAAATAAGATACAAAACAAGGGTTATGATTAGTTCATGTAATGTGGTTCGGTTTGGCGGTTTGGTCTCGCGGTTTGGTTTGGTGGTTCGGTCTCGCGGTCTCAAACCGCGGTTTGGTTTGGTTCGGTTTAGTTTGGTTTGGGAGGGTCAGACCACAAACCAAACCGAACCATGTGGTTTGTAAATATTTGAGACCGAACCGAACCATTCATACTTGAAAACCAAACCAAACCGCATGATTTCGTTCGGTTCGATCTCAAACCGCGGTTTGAACCGAACCACTTACACCCCTATCCTCAATCCCCTTCTTCCTTGCTACCCACACCTCCGCTCCTCCTATCACCGAATCACCAACCAGTCCCGTCTCTCCGCCATCATCAATAATAGACTCCATCAAACCATTACCTACCATTTGAAATCAAATCAAATTAGAACACCTAAAATCAAATCAAGACACTCAGATTCAAGAACTTCATGAACGATAAAGAGTTGTTTTATCAGAAGCCCTAACGATTTTCGTTGGTTAAACCAACAACAAACTTCAAGAATTTGTTGCCCGCAAGAAGTTAATTCGTTAATCACATTTTCACGAAATAATAATTAAGTCTTGTTAAATTAAAGTAAGTACTTTAATGAGAGTTGTTTTTATTATATAATACATATAATGCGGTATAAATTAGAGCTTGTACTTGCTACAGTTCTTTGAACAGTAGCAAGTGCCAAAATTCCCATTTTGCCCTCATACATTTGTCCCTTTCCCATTTTGTCCTTAAATTATTTTTTAAAAAAATTAAAAAAAAAAAGTGTTCTCGAACACGGGCTTAATTAAAAAAAAAATATAACGTGTCCTCGGACACGGGCTTATTCTAGTAATACATATAATGCGGTAAAGTGTTGCGAGGTTTGATTTTTCTTTAATGAGATAACCAATCGACATTTTGAATTCTCGTACTTTGCTTATGATTCGGTTTTAATCATCATTTTTAATTTTTAGCAACTTTAAACATTGTACTTTAGATACACACTCATTTTTTTCAAAAAGTCTAAAGTACAATGATTAAAATTGCTAAAAAGCCATACTTTTCACTAATTTTGTGAAAAATAAGTGCGTATCTAAAATATAAGAGTTAAAACTGCTAAAAAATTAGCAATTCTCGTTAAAATCAAAGTTTAAACAAAGTACGAGAATTCAAAATGTCGATATGACTAATGAGATTTAGTTATTATTTTGTGAAAATGTGATTACCTTTTGTAGGCAGCAAAATCTTGAAGTTTGATGATCAAATCAACAATAATCTTGAAACTAAAATATTAATCCCTATGTTTCATGATAAAAGTCCAATTAACTTAAATAAGGTTTACTTATTATTTCTTTTATTATTGTTGGCATTTTTGAAAGTTTTATTTTTTAATTTAACAATTTTGAAAATGTTGTTATCTTTTTAAAACAAACAAAAATGGTAAATGAAAAAATATACTCCCTCCGTCCCACCAAAACTGATACTTATTTCCTTTTTGGTCCGTCCCACCAAAACTGATACTGCCCAAAATGGTAAAGGAATCTTCACTATTTACCCCACTCATTCTCTCTCCTATTTCACTTTTACACTCACAACATTCTCTTTCCTAACTATTCCTCCCACTTATTCTCTCTCCTATTTAATTCTTCATACTCACAACATTTTCTTTAACTTTTTCTCTCACTTACTTTTCCTTAATTCTCGTGCCCAGAAATTTGGTATCAATGTTGGTGGGACGGAGGGAGTATACTCCCTCCGTCCCATTAATAACTTCACCTTTTGCCATTTTGGGTGTCCAATTTAAAATTTCACCTTTTCTTTTTTGGCAAAGAATCTTTACTATTTCCTCCACTCATTCTCTATCCTATTTCACTATTACACTCACAACACTTTTCAAATTTACTATTTTCTCTACTCATTCTCTCTTCTATTTTACTATTACACTCACAACATTTTCTTCACCCTTTAATTTATATGCCGAGACGAAAATGGTGAACTAAATATTGGGACGGAGGGAGTATATTTTTTTGGACTAAGAGAGTTCTTCTATACAAAGACTAAGGGTCTGTTTAAATAAATAAAAAAAAAAAAGTATGAGGGTGAGATGGAGAGAAGGGGAAAGACTGAGGGTCAAAATAAAAAACGAAAGCTTCTTTTGTTAATTTATCAAAGCCTGGTTTCGATCCAGGGACCTGTGGGTTATGGGCCACCACGCTTCCGCTGCGCCACTTTGATTTTGTGCTCCTTTTAGGAACAAAATGTATTAGTATTTTAATTCTTTTCTTCCACATCTTCTTATGCAAACACATACACTTTCCTTTTTTGTTTTTAGTTCGTCCAAATTAAAATCATATTTAAAAAAAATGTAATTTGATTGTGGTTACAAAAATGTACTATAACATATTATTTAAAAATATTGATAAGTCAAATGCAACATATATTATGAAACTGATAAAGTATAGATGAAGTATAAAAAATGTCGAAAGTCCGTCCAAAAAATAAATGTCTTATTTCTAAATAATAAAAGAATGCAGTGTAACAAAAATAAAGTAGATTACTCCCTTTGTCCGGTTTGAAACTACATTTTTTTTTTCCAAAATGTTGTCCTATTTGAAACTACACGCTTTTATTTTGAAAAAAAATTACTCCCTCCGTCCCACCTCAATTGATCCACTTTCCTTTTTGGGACGTCCCACCTCAATTGATCCATTCCTTAAATGGAAAGTTTTCCATATATTTATACCCTTATCATCTCCATATATTTACAAAAAAATCATTCATTATACCCACTTTAACTTACTATTCCTCCCACTCATTCTCTCTCATATTAAATATTTTTAACTTTTACATTCTCTCTCCTATTCCTTACCACACATTTAACTTTTACATTCTCTCTCCTCTAATTTTTATCCACTTTAATAATTTTCATAAAAATCGTGTCCCACCTCAATGGACCAATTGAGGTGGGACGGAGGGAGTATAATTTTTTAATCAATGAAACATACTTTCACATTCACAATAACTTTTCACTGGTTATTATTTACCACACTTTCTCTCTTCTATCTTATATTTCATACTTACAACACTTAGGGCTCGTTTGATAGGCCGATATGATTAACCTGTATTAATAGTGAGGGTATTTTTAATCAGGGAATTAATAATACCACTCTTTTTTGGGGATTAATAAGAAGGGGATAAGAGAGAATAAGAGGGGATAAGAGGTTACTATCCAGATTGTTAGAAATAATACAGTAATTGCATTTAATGTACTAAACACCAAACTTATTGAATTAATAATTCTATTCGGCCTAAGAAGGACTACCAAACGCCACTTATTCCACTTACAACTTTTCTTAGTTACCTATTCCACTTGCAACTTTTCTTAGTTCATGTGCTCAACTCAAAGCGCTTAGTTTCAAATGAGACGGAGTAAATATATTACAATATTTGAAAAACCTATGAAGCTATTTGTGAAAAACGAAAAATTTTATTTATTTTCTCTCTGTCTGTACAAACACACATCACTTGGAATATATATGTATCCTATAAAGGCACTATACAAGGAAAGGATACATACAAATCAAAACAAGGAATATATAGCCTGATCATCCTAATTACTTCCTTCGTCCCAAAATGTTTGTCCCATTTAACTTTTTTATTGAACATTGACCACAAATATATGACAATTTAATTATGTTTATGAAATTCTAAAAATTCCTATTGATTCACCATTAATAATATTATCAACAATAACTTTTAGAATTTCATGAACATGATTAATCTCTCATAAATTTGTGATCAAAATTCAATAAAAAAGTCAAATGGGACAAACATTTTGGAACGGAGGGAGTATTTAATAGGATATGTAATCATGTTAATCCACCAGAAGATGTGTATGATCATAAGACTAAAATAGCCAAGATATGATCCGAAAATATCTCCATGGACTCTTGGACTCTTTCAATATTGACAATTTAAATGAAACATTGATTTTTCATTCTGGTATAAATAGACTGTTTAAAGCAAAGTTGTGCTCATTCATTCAGCAAAATTCCATTTTTGAAGAGCTTGAGTAAATCATTTTTAATTGCTTGAACATTTAAGGGGAAAACATAATAAAATGTAAATTGTAGATAAGCTAAACAATGACTTCCTTTCGAAATCCCATTTGAAATATTAATGTGAGACTATCAAACCATAACATAATTCTGAATTTCTACATTTTGTTATGTTTGAAAATGAACCAATTCTATCTTACTCCTTCCCTCCTCCATTTTGATCAAAACAAGCTTAATCAAAACCCCAAAAAAGATCGCCTGCCGAGTGAGATGTAGCAGGCCAAACCCGAAAGCCTGTTTGGGCCGACCCTTTCAAGCCAGGCTACCCATACAAACACAAATGACATGGAAAAGGGTGAATTTTCATCTACTTTATAATCTTAAACTTGCAAAAATGACAAGATGAACTTTAGAGTCCAATATTGTGCTCTGGAAATTTGGCTGCCATACAATATCAATTTGCCCAGGTAATTCGTACACTGTAACATTCATACTTTAAAGTCCTTGTACGCCCGCAGAATATAAATGAAACTTACAAGTTCACTCCAATCCCAGGACTGATCTTCCAGCCTCCTCAGTGGTACACAAGAACATTAGTGTCTTCCTCTGCCTACCTGTTAGTCCATTTATAAACAAAACAAGACATAATCAGCTAACATAGCTAATACAGTATGTACTCCCCCCGTCCCAAAAATGATCTTCCTACTTTTTTTGTTGTTAGCACAAAGGTGTTTTAAGCAATAATTTTATGCTAATTTGATTATCCTAATGAACATCTAATAATTGTTATTGATAATAATTATAATGGTATATCAATAACAATAACAAGGCTTGAATTTTCATTAGGATAATCAAATTAACTTAAATTTATTGCTCAAGGTACCTTTGTGTTAACACCAAATAAAGTAGGAATATCATTTCGGGACGGAGGGAGTATTTCACATATAATGAAATAAATTTATATCAAGGCAAGCAAAATATTGTGACACACATTTGTTCTAATCAATTAGCATATTTCTTAAGCAAGAACAGACGGCCCATTTGATATATTCGTATGGGCCTATTTGACACTAAAAGCCCAGCTACTAAACACACTGTCCAATTGGTGCATTTAATTCCCAAATCGTTTCCTAATAACTGTTTTGGTTAAAATCGTCAAATAGAAATTGGTACAGAGGATTACATGTATATTATTCCCCTGCCACACCTTAACTTACTAAAATTCATGTTTGAAAATTCGCTTATTAATTTTGTAACTTCATTCCTTATTACTTTTAGTTATATTTTAAAATTTTCCATAATATTTTAGAATATAATCATATTTTGAATTGGATATTTCAAAAATATTTATAGTTTAATTTTTAACATAAAATCTTAAATGAAATATCAAAAGTAAAAAATAATAAATTATTAACTTATAATCACCAGCAATTATAATATGTTAACACATTTATTTTAAGTAAATATTATGGTGAAGTTTTTATATCGAAGTTTAAATTTTAAACTTAGAATTAAGCCTTTTTTGGTCCTTAATTTTTATTCTAAAATTTATGTGCAATACTTTTAAATAAGCAATTCTATTTAATGACACATTTCCTATTGTTTGCTTCAAAACTTACAACATTTGTGCTATAGATGAAGATTAGACAGTTGCCCTTAATAGTGACACTTTTGGGAGCAAAAATTGACTATCTTGCTTATATACAGTATGCGTGTGTTCAATGATTTTTTAGTCAGAGAGCAGTTTGTTATGCTCAATTTGAATTTGAAACGGGTATTCTTCTTGTTTTATTACTATTCTTCGTCTCGTCTCCAAATAAGGTTTATGCATTTTTCTTTTTGATATGTCTCATAATAATAAGTTTCATGTTTTGCTTTATTTTCAAAATAACAAAAAAATAAATAATGTTTCGACATATATGTCCTCATTCTTTTTGGGTAGTTGAAAATAAAAAAATGGTAGAACAAACCTATATTTTATCCACTTGAATTACGAAATTTTACAATAAAAAATCAACTTCTTAATTGTGACACTTAAATATAAAAAGGTAATTCATTTTAGAACGAGGAGAGAGTATTTTGTTATCATTATTTTAATTTTTTGATTGGCACTCATAATCGTACTAACTAAGAAAGGTGTGAAACAAAAACAAAAAAAATCCAGCTAAATATATAGGAAAACGACAGTAAATGCCCTCGTCAGCATTGGTGAAAAATCAAATGCACTTCTAAATTTATACATGACAATAACTAACAAAAAAAAAAAACACACAATTTATATCAATATGTTAAGTTGCATGGACATAGTATCTAAAACTCATCCAAATTCATCATTTTAAGCTTCATTGTATTAGAATTCTGCACCGACTTGGACTCCGATGGGGCCTTTCAATTAGTATTCATACTTATAAGATGAATTTCTTCAAGCATAATAAGTCGACAGTATGGTGGGTTTTATAAAATCATTCGTTCATTAGTATTCATACTTATAAGTTGACAGCATTACTTCAAGCATAATTTAACTTCACCTGCAGAGCACAGGTGGACAAGGAGATGTTCCCACTGAGTTAAGCAATTCATAATATACAAAGAATAAAATCACACCATTTTTTATTCCATTATGCCCGAACCCTCGCTACGCGGGGATGATTTGGTGCACTGGGCTGCCCTTTTTTATGCCTCTAGAGACTTTAATCTTACCACAATTCAGATTGTAGAAAACCTAGTCCACATGCAAATAGCCTCCAGAGAAACAAGGAGCCCAAAGAGTGCAACCATACCCAATTCAGCTAAAAAAAATCCACACCACTAGCAAAAAACACTCAGAATAGTCAGAAAAGAAAGCAAAGGAAAACTTAATCAAAAGCTATTACAAATCTATGAAAACCCTTCAAAATTGTTTTACCCACAAGCACAGCAGTCAGGCATGAAAGACTGTCAACAAGACAAAACCCCCCCCCAGAAGACATCAATCTTCTGTATTGCAACATGGCAGGAGTAGCAAATACTATATCGAGAGAAGGTACACGCACAACTCATCAACAATATATAAACCTAAACCTTAATACACAGGGAAACCACTGCACATAAACAAGAGGATAATGAGAACAAATGGGAGTTGGAAAGGCTGTATAAAACATAATCTATATTACAAGCATAAAAGAATACTAAAATTACAAATTCACATGCAGCCACCAAGTCACATTTGCTCGAGATCCCAACCAGGCCACAAGTTGACAAACTAGAAACATTAGAGAATCAAGAAGTAAGATCACTGTTGGGAAAAAGAAGGTAAATAAGTAACCAAGACAACATACGACCATGTTCAGAAAAACAACTTTCAACCAATGTTAAACTGGCCTGAAAATAATCAAATATTCAAAGGATAATTGGTACTTATAGGTGAAACAAATAATAAGAAAATATATTGAAATTTAGTTTGGATTATTACTGTGTAAATTGGGTTTGAGGTTACGGATGCTCTGAATACTTGGAAAAATCCACACTTGCTGACTACAAAGGGACAGCAATGAGAGGATACGAACAAAAAACAAATAATGAAATATGCCTCTGATGCGCCATGTCTACTTAACGGAGTCCAAAGCAAAAGCCACTTGTGAAGCTGCACTCGTAACTATCAACAAGCCACCCCATCATAAACATCTAGCACCAACTTATAACGTGACAGGCTAACATCAAGATTACTTTAGCATCATCTGCAGAGCACAGGTGGACAAAGAGATGTTTGCACCATATAAGAAATTCTTAATATAATTAACATAAAATCACACCAGAATTTCATCGAAGGTCTAGAGAGATTCATCTTACAACGATTTAGGTAGTACAGAACCTAATCCACAAGCAAAAAACCCACCAGATAAAAAGAGAAAAGAGCCCAAAGAAACTGCAACCATACTGCATAAATAATTGGTAACACAATCAAAAGTGAAATGCCGTAGTTAAGCAATTAAAGAAGCCTGATTTCAATGTAAGACATCAAAAAAATAGCAGGATATGTCAATAAGGTGCTCTTCAAACCCGACAAAAACCATGTGCACTGCAACAACACATAGAATAACAAAAAATGAGTTCAGACATTGTTGGAATACGACAGAAATAGCATGTGAATGAAAAAGTATCAAGAGGACACCCCCTTCAAACCAATCAATACTCAAAAGTCTCGGAAGCCATAGCTCAAGATTGCGTTAGAACATACTTTGACAAGCTAGATAATAAACACGTCACAACACACAAGTTCGATAGTCCCTCCAAAAGAAGAAAACAAAGAGCCAAAAAACGACAAGAAGACAGATAATCACTAACCATCTCTAAGTTAAAGGGGATGAGTTGAGGTCAATTTAGAGACTGCTCAGAAAAAAGAAGGGAAAGAGTAGAGATCAAAGATGCTCTTATAGTTACAAACAAAGAAAACATCAAAGAACAGTCAGCAAACATAGCATATATGTGGGATAATAGAGTAATGAATAAAGGAATGCAATAGGGTTGTTGTGCAAGAAAGAATGATGCCCGGTTTTGGAATGAACAACAATTGTGAATCAGAAACTTTGCAGCATCTAATTATCAACAGCTTTTTGGAAATAAATTTCTGCCTAGAGAAGAAAAATTTGTTGTCCGCAAAGCCTCAAAACAGTAGTGAGTCCAGTACTGATCGTGAAGAGACGGGAAGAGGTAGAAGGAAGATTGAAAGCTTCTAAATATTGCAAAGTATTTAAATTAAAAATATATTTCTGAAAAGACTGAAATGACATATAAGAGAACAGAGACAAGGAGATACATACCATGCGAAGCAGACGATCAATGCATTTTTCTCCAATGAACCCCCCACACTATTAGGGATAAGAAACTGGACCTACAAACATAGACAGAGAAATGGCTAATGATCTGCAATTTCAAATCCAAGAGATGCATGGACTAGAACATAATATAAACAGTGAAAAAGGTTAACAAGGTAAGCTATGCAAAAGAAATGCCTGATACAAATTGCTGAAGCTATTGCAAGATCCCCAGCTGTTTCTTGAAGAGTAACCCCACTAACAACATTCAATAAGATGGCTTGTAGATCAAACATAATAGGATGCTTAGCAGCAAATAAGAATATTAGAGCCCATATCATAAGCAAAAATATCAACAACAACAAAGCCATATTCCCATAATGATTTAGGGTCGGCTAACATGAATTGACGTGGGAACTCGTCAAAGAAGAGATGAGAAAGTTATGAAATTGGGAAGATACGGTAAATAAAAAATAAAAATTGTGAAAGCTAAGAAGATATTCAGAAGAAAGATATGTAAAAGAAATAAGCAAAAATAAATCACTTGAATAGAACGAGGTGCAAGATTTGCCAATATAGCATCTCTAGTTGAGTGCTATGTTTGAACATCTGAGGAAGCAATGACCAAAGCAAAACCACCATAGAAGGTGTCAAGTTTGAAAGTATATCATTTTGGCTCCTTTATTTTTTTTTTAATTTTTTTTCACTACTCACACACACACACACACACACACACACACACACACGCACAGAAGCGCCTAGGAGATAAATCCTAGGGAGAGAAAGCCTTCCCTCTAACTTCTGGGGGGATCGAACCCATGACCTCCAGATTGGAAGCCATGAGCTCTAGCCAGCAGGCCAAATCCCCATGTGCATTTTGGCTCCTTTATATATACACAGACACATGACACACCTGAAGCAGTGGCAAAGTCTTTTCAACCATACAACAACAACAACAACAACAACAACAACAACAACAACAAAGCCTTAATCCCAATATCAAGTTAAAATTATAATCAACAGGACTAGTTTGTAGATTAATTACCTGCAGAGGAAATTGAACTTAAAAGAACAAGAAGCAACTAACTTTCATGCAAATGAAAAAAAATGTGAAGGAGACATGCACATTCATTTGCTCGAAGCTTGAGACCTGCTTGCTTAGTAAGAACATATTCAAGAGATGAAAGGTATCGGTCATCCAGAATTTTTGTAAAAAAATCACCACGATATCGCATCTTGAATATAAGTACAATTCTTCTGCTTCAATTTTCATATGATGCGTTCTTTTCTTGATTGCTCAACACTCTGCATAGAGAAGGCCAGGAAAGGAAATTGCTGAATAGATTGATCATAAGAATAGTATCAAACAAATCTGATACTTGCAAGTGTATTCGCTTCAAGAAAAGGAAATAACGGTGATTACTATTTATGATGTGAACTTCACAAAGACTACACATAGATATAAGAAAGATTGGGCAACTCAATGCACAAGCTTCACAAAATTTTCTAGGAAGATCTACCATACACACACCAGAGAGATGCATATGAGGTTCAAACTCAAACTCTCTACTCAGAGGAAAAACCTCACTGTCACACCATGGCCAACCTAAATTTTTGTTTCATTAGGTCCAGAAGAAATGATCTATCTCCATCATAAAACACATCAAGTTTCAGATGTTATTGTCTCAATATGCTATTCATATTAAAGATAAATTTCTAACAGAACTTTATTTAAATTTTTATTAAACAAGGAAAGATCACAAAAATGTATGAGGATTTTGCAAAAATATAGACGAAATCTGACATGGTTAGTTGAACAGACCTTGGCAGCCTCAGCCACGGTTTCAGGAAGCTCCCTTGCAGTTACATCTTTCAATGTAGGGAGTGAGTTTGCAACGAGCCAAAACCTGCGAGAAAATCCACCTCGCGACTAATCATTTCTTATGATAAATACGTATACACACACACACAGAGTATGACTATTGATGCAAAGTAGAAATGGTTAACCACCTGTTGAGTCTTTGAGCTGCATTCTATATAAGCTGCTGCTGCATTATAAGCAGAATACCTTATCAACAAGGTCTGGCAAATGCTCATACACAGGAAAGTGGAGCAATACCTACAACAGGTTCGGCATGCATTATAAGCAGAGACACATTATTCTTTGAAATTAAACATTGGTGTAAAACATTTAACTCACTCTAGCTCACTGCGAGATCAATGGTTTAGTCTCGTATCTGTAGACAAGCAAGGAAAGATAAACATCAGTGATAAAGTTAAAGCATCAATAATTCGAATTCATCCCGTGATCAAACACGAGCCAAAAATGACACGAAGAAAAAACTTAGGGAAGATTTGTTGGTATACTACTTTTGGTTAGCCAGCAATGGGAACACTTCCAATGTTGGTACTTAGTACAAGATGGAGAACGCACAATTAGAGCTTGCAGAGAAAATCTGGTAGTGTTACTACAGACATACGATTAAAGTTCATCTAGCATGTCCATCTGATAGGCTATATAGCTTTTAGTATAGAGGGATAGAGAAGATCATTACACAAACACTTCTGCAAGTTCTTAGAAGATATTGACACCTTAAAAACTTAAGGCAGAAATAGAGAGGTATGGTATTGCATTGCATGCATACATTAGGATATGAATAAATAATTCTTAAGAAAAAGTCACGAAAAGAGGATCGCGTGAGGAGTGAGGACTTACCTTAGCACAAATGGAATTGAGGGTGTCGATCCTTCCGACAGCCACTTTTTAAACCTTGTATCGTTGTACTCAATTTACCTGTAATATCACAGAACAAGAATGCTAGCTATTTCATTCACACACACACACACACACACACAAAAAAAAAAAAAAAAAAAAAAAAAAAAAAAACCAGAACCAGAACTAGAGTAATTTTTGGAACTACATTTCTCTGAGAACGCGAGTTTCAACACCAAGACGCCAGCATAAACAGTAAACCTTAGAGGAGATGACGGTGTGCTCAAAGTAACCTGATCAATCAACAGGGAAATGACCAACGAAAAAAAACAAGGAATCATTGGAACTAGTAGTTGCTAAGCTACCAAAGATTGCATAAACAATTTGATGATATCATGGTAATGATGATTGCCTCCATTTGATTTTCTTTTGCTGAACCGAAAAGATGACTTGGGAATGCATTGAATAAAATTTAGCCATACTGAATCTCACTTTTTATCGTTTGCAACAGTTAAAAAAGGGCAAACCCCGGTGGGAGAGGGAACCATTTGCTAGAGCCTTCCCCTGACAATTGCCAAGAGGTTGTTCGCCAAGGTTCGATTCGTTTGCAACAGTTAAAAAAAAAAAAAACCTTACATAATATCTTAACCAATCACCGCTCAACTCGTAAGCCAGTTATGCTGCCCACCTCTTATGACGGAGAGGCGGGGTGTTCAATCCTCACATGATGCACGTTGATTTATGAAAAGCAGTTGGATGATCAAAACAAAATGTCATGGTTTCAAGATATCGCTAAAGGAAATGCACATGCAAACATAGAGATGCAACTGACAGAAAAAGCACTTGTTCTCGGGAGTGACTGTGATAAAATGATACATGTGAATTTACATTTTGATTCAGAACAAATATAATAGGATACATGTTTTAGAAACTACATACAAAGGCGTATTGTCTTCCGGTCCCGCTTCAAGTTACAGATTCTAACGTAAAAGAACTAGCATAATGTCCCTATCCTTTTAATGGATGAGTTACAAAAACAAGTTAAGATGGTAGGAAAAAACGTAAAGAGTTAACTGGGAGTACCCTGAAGGTCCAACAAAAATTAACGACAGTCATGGAAAACTCGGTGGAAGGACATGCCTCACATCTATTTGATTAACTACCAGGCATTTTCCCATAAAAGGATTCGTTCACTTAGACTTTAAGTTTGTGTTATTTTAAATTATATTTGCAGTGAGAGTAAATACTAAACAAGTACCTCCAAATAGGTCCACGATCAACACCAAGTAAGTGAATCTTTTCCAAAATAATAAGCCCAAACTAACAAAAAAGTAACAATAATAAATATTAACTATTAAAAAATTACAAGTCATTTTCAAGTCTTTTAGAGCATAATTAAATGATAATATGAAAGTTGACAAAAGCTCGTAAGAATAGGAGAGGAGGGGGAGGGGGATTTAACTGTAACTGCAACATTTCCAGCATAAAGAAGGAACAGCCAGGAAAATACCTTTGTGATATAGCTTCGGCTATGCCAAATACGACTAAGTGACATATATGTTATGAAATTCAGGAGCCCCACAGTCAATGGCATAGTATTAAAAAAATTGCAAAGACTTCCCCCAGAAATAGTTGTGTGCCTCCCATGTGTGAGTGTGTATGTCTGGAGTGAGAATAAAGGTCCATGAGGATGAGAGCGGAAGAGAATCACATCTCTGTGCTCCAACAGACTACTTTATCAACAAGGTCGGAAAATGCTCAAACAGGACAGTGAACCAATCCCTGCAAAAAAATTGGTGCATTATAAGCAGAGACACATTACTCTATAGCAAGGAAATAGTGGTGTAAAACATGTAACTCACTCTAGCTAACTAGGGTCTGAGATCAATGGTGTTAGGCTCATATCTGAAGACAAGCAAGGACAAAATAAACATCAGTGATAAAAGGTAAAGTATCAATAATCTGCAAAATGTAGCATCACATTATCAAACATAAGCCAAACATGGCACGACGAATAAAAGTAGGGATTTTTAATACTTCTTTGAGTTAGCAGCATATTTATAGTAATCAGGTTTCCCAATCATATTTTCCCTGAGAAAGGAGACAAAACAAGTAATCTGAGGGATAAAAGAGGGAATGAATAAAGGAATGCAATAGGGTTGTTGTGCAGGGAAAGAATGATGCCCGGTCTTGGAATGAACAACAATTGCGAATCAGAATCTTTGCAGCATCTAATTATCGATAGCTTTTTGGAAATAAATTTCTGCCTAGAGAAGAAAAATTTGTTGTCCGCAAAGCCTCAAAACAGTAGTGAGTCCAGTACTGATCGGGAAGAGACGGGAAGAGGTAGAAGGAAGATTGAAAGCTTCTAAATATTGCAAAGTATTTAAATTAAAAAATATGTTTCTGAAAAGACTGAAATGACATATAAGAGAACAGAGACAAGGAGAAACATACCATGCGAAGGAGACGATCAATGCATTTTTCTCCAATGAATCCCCCACACTATTAGGGATAAGAAACTGGACCTACAAACACGTTAATTAGCTTAAAAGAAAGGAGAAAGACAAGATCACAAAAAGGGGTCAACACCATTCTTCTTACAGTATGTATCCCTCTCAACACCCCACCCTACCTCACCCCACCCCGGTTTAGAGGGACAAAGAGTACATAATTTTCAACTTAAAAGGAAGGAGTTCCAACCTACAAAAGCATGTCATCGGGTGCATTGAGGGGGGAGGTGGTAAAGAAAGGAAAGAGGGAGAGAGAGAACTTTTCAAAAGGTGATGCAAACTTGCAAAGGAATGAGTGACAAGGATTGGTGATAATGTATATAACCTCGAATACAAGCAGAGTTCAAAACTCAACTACAATGCCATGTCCACATTGTATCTAAAAACAACAAAAGAAATTGATATTTACGATAAATAAATGATTGGCGTTCTAGCCTTGTTATTTTGTTTATCAAAATGGCAACTCGTTCAAACCCAATTCATTTACTCATACCAAGAGATTTAATGCTTTATTAGACAGAGAAATGGCTAATGATCTGAAATTTCAAATCCAAGAGATGCATGGACTAGAACATAATATAAACAGTGTAAAAGGTTAACAAGGTAAGCTATGCAAAATAAATGCCTGATACAAATTGCTGAAGCTATTGCAAGATCCCCAGCTGTTTCTTGAAGAGTAACCCCACTAACAACATTCAATAAGATGACCTGTAAATCAAACAGAATAGGATGCTTAGCCGCAAATAAGAATATTAGAGCCCATATCATAAGCATAAATATCAACAACAACAAAGCCTTAAATCAAAACTTAGTACTTGTTGCCTTCAATGTCAGGTGATGGAATAAAGGTAGATCTACAATTGCAACTTCTTTCACAGGCTACAACTTCCCTTGATCTGATGTTTTAATCGAAGGATCCATAAGGAAATAACAAGTGGATAAACGCAACAAGAACAATACATGTGATAGAGATATGTAAAAGACCTGAATGTTAACTTATATTAGTTCACAAAATACATGACTCCACCAAATGACTCTTGAGTATAAAACTAGTGAAGCAAAAAACTTATCACCAGTTTCTAGACTTCTAGTTATAATCCACCAATTGGATTTGACTGTTGAATGTTTACTTTTGTACGTATGAAAAACAGAAGCAACAAGAAAAAAAAGCATTATCCAGAGTGTATTAGGTCAAACACAAGTCTAAAACAAATTGCACATCAGTAAACGAGAAATCTTATTATAATGATTAAATTGAACTAAGAACTAATTGAATTTAATCCATCCTAATTTCATAAAATAAAAATAAACCCTAATTCAAAGTAAATTCATAAGATCAATATCAACCCTAATTCAAAACAGAGGGGAGAGAGAGAGAGAGAGAGAGAAGAAAAGTTACCTCTCGCGAGCTTTGACTTAAAGGAAGAATTCTCTGAGACAATTTCCTGAACATCCCCGGAAGTGACAGCCATTTTTAAGAAAATGATGCGACGAAGGGTTTAGGGTTCTGCCCAGGCGCAATTACTTTCAGCGGGAGATTCTTGAGAGAGAGGAGAGGAAATGGTCGGGAACGGAGTTGAGGATGGCGGGTGGAGTGGACTGTGTGTGTGTGTGTGGGGGGGGGGGGGAGAAAGAGAGAGAGAATGAGATCGGAGGCGAGGGAGGGAGGGTATATATCGCGAAGGAATACGACCGTTTAGAAGGTAGCGTTTTTCGTAGGCACGAGCCCACGGCCCATTTGTTCTATTCGATTAGCATTTTTCTTAAGCAAGAACCGACGGCCCATTTGATATATTCGTATGGGCCTATTTGATACTAAAGCCCAGCTACTAAACACACTGTTCAATTGGTGCATTTAATTCCCAAATCGCTTCCTAATGAAAAAAGAGACTTGCAATTGAAATTTGTGTACTTCAACTTTTTTTAGTTTTTTTTTAAACAACTGCCTTTTATTATCACTAGTGCGTAACTCATGCTTTGCTTTGCACGGGAAACTAATTTGCTCTTCCATTCACCAGCGCAGACTCAAAGTGCTCTCCGAACCGTGCTGGATAGTCACCCATCACACGGCTCTCAAACCCAACCTGTGGTAGATCCCGGGGGACAAAGTCAAAGCCTTTGATCCTTTGCCCCATACTTTGAGATGCTCCTCCCCGCCGATCCAGCAGTGACGCTGCTTGTGATAGGCTTAGCTGTCAATTTTTTATATTTTTGTTTTTATTTAATAAAGTAACATAATAATTTTTTGTAATATAAGTATATTGTATATGAATTAGGACGTTTGCTTATAAATTTAGGAGAATTGTGTTAATTTTTTTAGCTTTTGTTACATAATTTATATTTATTATGATAATAATTGATATTTAATTATAAAGATGAATTATTATTATTACGAATTAAATTTTAATTTTATAGATGATTGACTTCTCTCACTCATATATTAGTATTGTTAGTTGCTAGCAATAAAGCACATTAGTAAAATATTGACAAATTCAATCATGAAAACGAACTCAAATGAAAAAACTCAAAACATGAAAGTTGTACATAACATAAAAATACATGAATCTAAAAGTTTTCGACTTCAAAAAATTAGTTTTGATCAATTAAACATATGGAAACATTTAAGCCTTGAAACTGAAATACATTTTTGGCATATTTTATGGTCATGCGAGATGGGTTAAAATAAATACTTATAATATACATAAAATCATGTGAATATCCATGAGCATACTTTCATGGATTAAGAAGAGGTTGCAATTTACAAATCTCAAAATTTCCATGTATTTATTTTACTATAATTTTTGCAAGTCACAGTAGCCCTTAATAGTGCTTCATGGGCAAATTTTTATTACATCAAATTTGAAGTCTAAAACCAAGTCAAATGATGGAAGAATGTATAAAGGTTTCTGCAATTAGATAAAAAAGAATTAGTAACAACCAACAAAAGTTACATATGTAATATTAAAAAAAATCATTAACAAAAATAGGAACTTAAAGAAACAAAGTATAAAACAATAAATCTTACAACTTTGAACAACAACAATC
The DNA here is from genome assembly GCA_022495995.1 of Adenophora triphylla var. japonica. Taxonomy (NCBI): domain Eukaryota; kingdom Viridiplantae; phylum Streptophyta; class Magnoliopsida; order Asterales; family Campanulaceae; genus Adenophora; species Adenophora triphylla. Next base: position 492,126 of record JAFEMH010000073.1, read on the forward strand.
TCAAAAGCATCCACATAGGTAGCTGCAAGAGATATAACATGACAATATTAATGAAGCCCACCAATTTTCATCAACAAAATCAATCAAAAATATCACGCACATGAAGGTAAGAGTTGAAATACAACAACAACAAAAACAAACATCCTTTCACATATATCTCATGCAAAGACCGTACGTTTTTTTTATATTAAAAGTGATTAAAAATTATTTATATTATTAATTATTAATTAGGGAGTCGAAGGAACGAAAATAAAAGGACATGCACAAAATACATTCAAACATATCAAATCTTTCAAATTCTTGAATGCTTATGAACAAATAATCTTCCATACATGAATGTATACATTATCTCTTAATAAATGAATGTCTAACCTATGACCTTTCATATCCAAAGGGGTCTATGTAATAGTTAACATATATTATAACTATTATAATTAGCTATACAACAACAATAAAAACAAACATCATTTCTCATATTTATATTTTATGAAAAGATCGCATGTATTCTTATATTAAAAGTGATTAAAAAATTTTATATTATTAATTATTAATTAAGGAGTTGAAGTAGCGAAATCTAAAAAGACATGCACAAAATACATTCAAACATATCAAATCTTTCAAATTCTTGAATGGTTATGAACAAATAATCTTTCATACATGAATGTATACATTATCTCTTAAGAAATAAATGTCTAACCTATGACCTTTCATATCCAAAGGGGTTTATGTAATAGTTAGCATATATTATAACAATTATAATTAACCAATACTATTAATAGTAATAATTAACTTATATAATTACTATTATAATTAACTAATATTATTAATAGTAATTATTAACATATATAATAACTATTACAATTACCTAATCTATTAATAGTAATAGTTAACATATATAGTAACTATTATGATTAACTAATACTATTAATAGTAATAGTTAACTTATATATTAATTATATGGTTAACTAATACTATTAATAGTAATAGTTAACATATATAGTTAACCAAAATATTTAACTATTATTATTATAAGTATTAGTTACTATAATAGTTATCTTTTCTATTAAATAATATTATTAGCTAATACTATTAGCTAAGGGGAAAAAATTGAAAAGTCACTTATTTATGAGGGCAATGTTGATGTGGCATCACCGAATACAACATTTGCCCATGATTCGTCTACGTGGCAACACCATAGCTCTCTTCACCAACTTTAATATATATATATATAGATTTTACTTTTATTCACATAAAAAATTGACACTTTAGATTTGTTTCAGTGAATTGTTTTTTCTTTTTTGAAATATTCAAAAATCGTTGGTATTTCTTCTGCCTCGAAAAGAAAAGTTAATATCACTTAAATTAATTTTGATAGTCAATTCAATAGAAAGTTGACCAAAAGTTTATAAGATTCGATTAGTCTCCTAAAGATTTAAAAAAATATTCTTTATACATTACAAAAATTATCAATAATAATTTTCAAGCTTATAAATATAATCAACAATGTTTACATCAATCACTATAATATAAAACTACCTTCTGGGATTTAAGCATTCGATATAGTTACAAAAATAAATAAAAATGAAAAAATAATATAATAAATCTTCAATGAAATTGTACTTACAAATGAACTTTTATAAACGATTTGGAATGGCAAAGATAAAAATGTTGAATCAAATCAACTTCACCACCTTTTTTTTTTACAATATTTAGGAATATTTAAAATCGTTATCGCGTACACAACATCCCAATTGTAGAAGTAGAATTATATACTTTTCTTTTCTATTTATGCCTGATGCCGCAAGAATCGTGCTTATCAATCTCCGTCCAATCAACAAGACTAATCACTTGGCTTCATGACCTGAAACAATTAACCCACGACTAGCCGGATGGTCTCCGGCTTAGACCCTCGGACGTGAGAGTAAGTATGGTGATATGGAGAGCTCAAATATTATAATGAACAAGATGTATTCAATATAACAAAAAAGCAATTATCTTGGAATGGTTGATGTTGCCTTGTATTTATAGTTGTTGATGAGAGTTGTATTTGTGGTATGATTGCATGAAATCCCTTAAATTGTGAAAGAGATACGCCATAGAGATCTTATCTATATATAACTCCTGATTTGTAGGGAGTCTTGTTACGTAAAGAATTGTGGATACGCCAGGACTCTGTAGGTCGACGTAACGATGTAGGTCGAGGTCGCCTGTTGGGTCTAGGTTGACCTGACTGATGGATAGGGTTGAACCGTACCCAAATAGCATTTGGATCGTAATGTCGGACCAAGCTAGGTCGGGACCAAGTAGGTCGGACAATGAGCTAGGTCGACTGATCTTGTTGATGGGCCTTGGGCCTAGTAATAATTAGCCCTAGCCCACTAAGAACGTGGTGGCAATAATAGGTTGATGATTGGGCTTACTCGCTGGGCCTAGCTCGTTACTTTTATTCTGTTCAATGCCCAAATCTGATATTCTTTGATGCTTTTTTTTTTTTTGTCAATTTAATGTTTGAAAAGTACTATCCATGAAATAATTGTATTTTGATTTCCGAATTGGGAGAATTTTGAGCTTAGGTTTTTTTTATTTGTTCTACTGCTTGCTATGATAAATTTTGGGAGGAGGTCATGCTTGTAGGGGTGGTGAAAAGGTGGAGGTGGCTGATGATGATAATGGATGGGTGGTTGTTTATGGTGAAACTGTGGTGGTTAGTTGGGTGGTAGTGGGGTGAGGAAGATGACGGTGGCAGTAGGTTGTGATGGGGTGAAGGATGAAGGGTTTAGGGATTGGGGGGGAGGATAGTGAGAGATGAATGGGTGTTTGGAACTTTGGGGGTGAAAGAGAAGTGGTTTTTTTATATATATATTTAACATTTCTCTCATTTTTAGAAAATGTCAACTAACCCCCTTAAAATTATAGGAGTCAAATTCCACGAAAAATACCAAAATAGCCCTTAAATAACTCACGTGAGCGGCACAAAAAGACAAACTCAATAACCAACTTGTAACAAATGCAAATTCGATAACCAATTGAAACATCTCGACAAACTCAGGTAACTAAAATGCAATTTTCCCTATAAAAAAGCACAAATATATATTGTCTTCTTTCTATCTTAAATTTGACCGTCCTAACATATGGTGTTAATGACATCCTTGGAATCGAAACTCTCTTCCACATATTTCTAGCATTTACACCCATGTGTTAACCATACATATAATTATTTGACAAATTAATTAAAAGAATTTATAAATATTTATAAGAACAATGCATAATTTAAGAAAATATGATTTTGAAGAAACTAATTCATTGTATTAATCTATATTACAATAGAGATCACATCTAACTGCCACACAATCGATGGTCAAGATTGAGTTTGAGAAAACATAACTGGTGGCTAGGATTGAATATGAAAAATAAATTTGTTTTTAACTTTCCACTCTGCTACAACGGTTACTACCTCTCTAACCGCCACACAAAGAGTGGTTCAGATTTAATCTCTCAAAAGACAAAGAATGGCCTAGATTTAAAGTTGGAAAAAAACATAAAAAAAAACTCCCCTACACCGGTTACTAACTAATATAAATAATTAATACTCCCTCCGTCCCAATCTAAGTGTCTTAAAATGGGTTCGGCGCGGGAATTAAGGAAAGTGATGTAAGAAAGAGAAAAAATTTAAATGTTGTGAGTATGAAAAATTAAATATGAGAGAGAATGAGTGGGTGAAATAATTAGGAGAGAGAATGTTGTGAGTGTAAAAGTAAAGTAAGAGAGAGAATGAGTGGGTGGAATAGTAAAAAAAACTTTCCTTTTTTGGGTTGAGACATTTTAAGTGGGACGCCCAAAAAGGAAAGTTGAGACATTTAGATTGGGACGGAGGGAGTAATTTTTATTAATAAAATTGAATTTTACTATGTTGACAGTTAAAAAATACTGTAATTATTAATTTTAAGTATTAAGCTAAATGATGAATTTACTAACAAATATTTTTTGTACTGTGCTGTTGCTTGCTAGATAATGTCTATTTTGCTTGGTTTATATTTTTGTAGAACTTTTGCTACTCATGGATCTAATGGTGAAAAAATAACAATTTTTATAATTGAATAAAAATATCTAAATTTTCATAAAATTACGGTCAAAATTTGATTGAGTTGACCATTAAAGTCAAAGTGATCTAAATTTTTCGAGACGGAGGAAGTATTTGTTTTTATAATTGAGTTGATCATTAAAGTCAAAGTGATCTAAATTTTTCGAGATAGAGGGAGTATTTGTTTTTATAATCTGTTGCAAATAAAAAAAATATGATGTTATATTTCCAAGTCATATATCATGGACATCTTTTTTTTAGGGACAAATTGATCATTTCACATGACATATTACCCGAAGTTAGTTACATGAGTAACTTCCGTTAGTCAAAATGCATATTTTAACCTTAATTTAACGCAATACTCCCTCTACTTCTATTTCGAATAATCTTACCAACTTTGTCATCTAGAGCGTCTTATTGATAAGTCTCATTTTCTATGAACGAAAGTATATAATATTTATTTATTAATGGGACTCACTTTTAATACTTATAACGACTATCGCCTTACTATTTTCTATCTCATTTTCTCTCTCCTACCCACTCACAACACCTTAGTGTATCTTCGAATGGAAAAATCCTCATGGGAGGATGTAAGTTTTTGTGTCATTATTGTAAATTAAGTAGAAAGAAAAGAACAAAAGGAAAACATAACCAAGAAGCAACAATTTTGAGAGCCAAGAACAAAGGTAAATTCCTTCAAACATATCTATAAAAAAAACCCTACAATACACGAACAAACAAAATTGAGAAAAAAAAAAAGAATACTACACGCCAATTGCAGTCATGCCTATGATTAGTTGTCTTTTTATTTTGGAGACTGTATATGTTGAATAAGAATACAAGGGTGGATGGGTGTTGTTATTTTTTTAGGTTAAAAATGAATAGAAGAGTGAGTGTATGAAATTTACATAAAGGAGTGTAGGGTTGGGTGGGTTACATAGTAATAGTTGGAGTGAGTGTTTTGAATGGAAGAGGGGTGGGATTGGGAAATGGTTGATGAAACAGATTGACGAGAGTACTAATTCGGTTCTTCTTCAACTCTTAAAACTTTTGTAAGTATAATCAAATTTAGTGCATATAATTTGCATAATGTTATGATATTATCTAATAAGCATTTTCTTTTCAGTCATGGGACACCAACTCAATCTCATTTAAGGCCGGATATGATATTTTCATGCATTAAGTAACATATATTTCAGCTTTGGAACGAGTACTTTTATTCATCAAGTCAAACTTTCGTGAAAGTGCTGAAAAGTTTGGGGAGATATCTTATACGGTGAGCTTGCTATTGTTATTCAGGAATATTTGCATTTTGTTTTCATGTCTTTACTTAGCTTTGTTATTGCAGGCACTCAGAATAATTGATATACTTGGTCAAGATTTTATTTTCGATAGAGTATCATTTTAGAGCATGATTTCTCTATAATAGTATTAGAAGTTTGAAAAAAGCAACTCAAAGGATAGTGAGCGGGTTTGAGGTTACATGAAAGAGGGTGAGGTAAGGGGGTGAGGGGAAAGAGGAAAGTGGGTGGGGGTTGGGATTATGTAATTTGGTTAACTTTAGTTAATTGAAATCATACTTTCTTATAATTTTCTTTTTGGTTATAATAATAAAATTGTATTTTATCAATCTTATTTTGACTATATTGTAGAATATGATTTTACTTTCTATTTTTCTTTTTGTAACAAATACCAAAGAGACAGATTTATTTTTGAAATGTTCAATTAAAAATCAGGAACTATTATGTATGTAATGGATCATTTATATTGTCGTTCTTGCAATCAAATGAAAATTTTAAGAGTTTACAATTTGATGATAGATACTAGACTTATGCATTTTGAGAGTTTGATCTCAAACACACTATATTTATGTTGTACTTCCACCGTGCCTTGACACGGGTAGGAAAGTACTAGTACATTAACAAAAAACGATTTTGAAAAACAAACAAACATACATTTGATTCACTATTTGAAAATTTTGTGTGTTTCAGAGAAAACCTATAAGTTGTAATTAAAAGTATTTTAATGATGATACATTAATAATTAATAATTTCTATTTTTTTCCAGTAACTAAATTTATTGCAAATTTTTTGTTTATGTACAATTAAAATGATTGTTTTGGTTAAAATCGTCAAATAAAAATCGGGACTGGATTACATATATAATATTTCCCTGTCACACCTTAACTTACGAAAATTAATGTTTGAAAATTTACTTATTAATTTTGTAACTTCATTCCTCATTACTTTTATTTATGTTTTAAAAATTTCCATAATATTTTATAAAATAATCATATTTTGAATTGGATATTTCAAAAATATTTATAGTTTAATTTTTAACATAAAATCTTAAATGAAATATCAAAAGTAAAAATAATAAATTATTAACTTATAATCACTAGTAATTATAGTATGTTAACACTTTTATTTTAAGTAAATATTATGGTGAAGTTTTTATATCTAAGTTTAAACTTTAGAATTAAGCCTTTTTTGGTCCTTAATTTTTATTCTAAAATTTATTGAAATAAGCAATTCTATTTAATGACATATTTTCTATTGCTTACTTCAAAAATTACAACATTTGTGCTGTAGTTGAATTATTTTTGGGTAGCTGCAAAAAAATAAAAACATAAATAAAAAATGCTAGAACAAACCTATTTTTAATCCACTTGAATTATGAATTTTTACAATAAAAAATCAACTTCTTAATTGTGACACTTAAATATAAAAAGGTAATTCATTTTAGAACGAGGAGAAAGTATTTTGTTATCAATATTTTTAATTTTTTGATTGGCACTCATAATCGTACTAAGAAAAGTGTGAAACAAAAAAAAAATCCAGCTAAATATATAGGAAAACAACAGTAGTACCCTCATCAGCATTGGTGGAAAATCAAATGCACTTCTAAATTTATACATGACAATAACAAATTTAAAAAAAAAAAAAAACACACACAATTCATATCAATATGTTAAGTTGCAGGGACATAGTATCTAAAACTCATCCAAATTCATCATTTTAAACTTCACAATATTAGAATTCTGCACCGACTTGAACTCTGATGGGGCCTTTCAATTCATATCAGTTTTGGGTTAGGCATGGGAATTAAAGATAAGTGATAGTGGAGTGGGTGTTATATGAAAAAGTGGGTATGAGAGAGAAAGTGGAGTGGGAAATAGTAAGTGGAAAGTAGTTGCGAGTGTGAAAGTAAATCTCATTGAATAAAGAAGTATTATAATTTTCCATTTTAGAAAGTGTGTAGTTTCAATTGGGAAACCCTTTTGGTTAAAATGTGTAGTTTCAATTGGGTCAGAGGGAATATATATGTGCACAAATTTGTTAGAATGCATACTGAGACACAAGATCAGGAACAAGTCCGTTAACATTCTCCAGGTTTTTTCAACTGCCACATATTCTCCTTGCGATAGCTTACAGATGTTCTTCTTCCGGTTAATAATTTTCATGCTTCCATTTGATTGCCACTCAACAACATCCCCTGAAGTGGAAGATATGGTTAATGAGTGGGCTTAAAACCAATTAAAAGACCATGTGAAGAAACAAACCTGTGTGAAACCACCCCTCAACCAAAACCTCATTAGTGAGGTCTTCGCGTTTGTAGTACCTTGAGAATAAGGAATATCCCATTTCAGGAACAGATTCTAAGCATGTATCTAAATTTGTTACATGAGGGCCCATTGTACCAGCATATCCATTTCATTTGGTAGAAAGACAAACGATCCAGCGCGTCTGTTGTCAGACCTATATTGCAGCGCATAAATACTTTAGCAGGAGTCTATGTTAAATAATGGCATGACATGGTATAAACAACATGAATAAAAATCCCAAACCTTTCCATAGTCAATTGCAATAATGGGCTAAGACAAAGGTTCCGTAAATCAAGACTAATCAAGACCGGTGATAATCATTTGTTTCTTAAATATTTATATTTATTAGCCTTCCAACAACAAAGTAAAAATGATAAATTGATGTGAAACAAGTTTTGAAGCAAGGAAAATGGGAAGCAATGCTTAGATGACAGTTTTTTTTAATAAGATTATTGGCATCTTTCGCCCCATCCTATTTTACATTAAACACAAATATTAGTCCATTCATGTTCTGGAATTAAATGAAAAATAACAAAATAGAACTAAAATAAAAAAACATCCTTTAGCACTGCAATTAGAATGTCAGATATGTGTAACTTAAAAGAAAAAAAAAGATACGGAAGCTCCAAGTATATACCCAACCTTCCTGAAAACAAACTTGTAAGGGTTATATGACCTTTATTCATATTACCAAATTTGCTGCAAAATGTAACATTCTAAATTCAGATTAAATGATAACAAATTGGTCTCTAATTGGACAACAAAAATATTGCGCCTCCATTCCGACAATCATTAACAAATGGCAATATGGGGGTTAATTTTATGATAGGTTTGACTACTTTGTTAAAAACAGAACGATGATCCTCAAGGTAGAAAATAAGGCAAAAAGGAGATACTCCCTCCGTTCCATAAAACCTTACCCATTTTGCTATTTTGGGCGTCCCACTTTCTTAAAAAGGAAACTTTTTAATACTTTTTTATTCATGGGACCCACTTGTCATACTCACAACAACTATCCACTTACTATTCTCTACCCCACTTTCTCTCTCCTACCCACTCACAACTCTTACTTTAATAACATTATACTCCCTCCGTCCCAGCTCAATTGACACTTATTTCCATTTTGGGCCGTCCCAGCTCACTTGACACTTCCCAAAATAGCCTACTTTTTATAATTTTATATTCACTCTACCCCACCACTCATTCTCTCTCTTCATTTTTCACCACTCAATTTATTCAACCAACACTACTATTCACCCCACTCATTCTCTCTCTTCATTTTCTACCATACATTTTTTTTATTTTATTCTTTTTTCTTAATTCTTGTGCCCACCTCAAGGGTGTCAAGTGAGATGGGACGGAGGGAGTATATATTCACTCCTTATTTTTCGTTCTCAACAGTAAATGGGTAAGCTAATGTGGGACGGAGGGAGTATTTAATATCAATCACTAATATATTTCTTTTACTATTATTAATGAGCTAAACAGAAGGGATTCAAGAATGATATGTAAAGGAGATTCGGTAAAAACATGATTCAGAGTTCAGACACAACCATGTGGACTCTTAAAGGATTAAAAATATAAGACTTACCACCGCCTGTGTCACCTTGAAATCCTTCGAGGAAGATGAATTTTAGCACATGTTCCCTTGAGAACCTTGATTTTCTACCCTGATTTCCAAGTGTTCCCTCTCCTCCATAAATGTTATGAATCCTTAAAACGAAATAGATGAACAACAAAATGTTTATGACCATATATATAAGAGAACAAAGGACTACACAATAAGGTAGAACAACGAGAGAGTGGCTAAGTTTCATACAGCCAAACTACTTAACTTAGAGAAGAACAACAAATAAACTAGTCTGAAAAGCACAAATCAAGAATGAGCCCATTTCATAATGATTGGCAGAAAATCTTAGCAGCCTTGAAAAGCACTGTAACTATTTCCAAATTAAATATTTATTCTTTGCCAGTACTGTTCATTCTGAGAAAAAAGTAATAGAACAACAGGGTGTTCAAAAACCTAATAAGGTAGGGAGTATTTATTGACTTAACCCTCACCACAATACTTTGGATCTTCACTAGCTATTTTATTATTGCACCAAGAAATGACTACAAAACTAAATGCATGTTAAACATACTTGATTTTAAAAGAGTGATATACCAGAGAATGAAAGTAAGAGGATCGGAACAACTGCAGGGAAATTTAGACTAAAAAATTCAAAGAAGAAACAATTAAGGTATTAGTGATTCCTGCTAATGATCACTCTAATCTGTTTCCACTTGTTCTTAAATTGGAGCAATACAAAACAAGAAAAATAAACCTGGTATCAGTTATACCATAATAATACCTGACGTACGTTCATTTAAGTAGAGATAATGTCAGAACAAAATTGCAGTCGCGGCTCCCCTTTTCTTTCATAGGAAGATATAGCATGTATGGGAGGAGGTGGATCCCCCCGCCCAAGTGATATAGGCCACTATTCCCTTCAGAGCCTGATGTTAGTAACATCGTGTCCCTGGGAGATAAAATAGGTCAGGCAATTAGAACAAGATTTCCTTTAGATTCATATAAATAAATCAATCAATTGAGCGAAAGGTAGATATATACATATATACATACAAGGAACTTCAGGAGCATATTCATATATAAGTGGTTCGAAAAAATGGTATATGGGGAGTGCAAGCATATCCAAAGATTTTTTTGGTAAGGTTGATTAGTCAATATATATGGAAATGTCCCAAAAAAAAAAGAAAAAAAGAAAAAAAAAAAGACACTAATCTGACCTTTGAAGGTGTTGAGTTGAAACCAGCATCAGTATCTGCAATCCAAACATAGCAAACACGTGAAAGAAGAAATTCCAAAAAAAAATTTTAGCACACATTTTTAAAAGGACAAAATGGATATTCAGTAGAAATGTAACGGAGATTCAGTAGAAAGTGCTTCAGATACAATCATAAGGACCCATAAAGGATTGAAAAACACTTACCGCATGTGTCGCCTTGAAATTCTTCAAGGAGGAAAAACTCAAATGTAGAATGGACATTTTCTTTATGACATCAAGACCATGATTCCTTGAGAACCTTGATTTTCTGCCCTCATTTCCAAGTGGTACCTCTCCTCCATACAGCTTATCCCTCAAAACTAAATAGATGAAACAAGTAACAAGAAAACTGCCGCCAATCAACCATATACATATTGGCATCTTTCGCCCCATCCTATTTTACATTAAACACAAATATTAGTCCATTCATGTTCTGGAATTAAATGAAAAATAACAAAATAGAACCAAAATAAAAAAACATCCTTTAGACCAGGGGAAAATAAAACTACAGACTATCATATTCGGTTGCAATGAATTATTCGATCATAAACAAAATGCCAGTAGGCATAGTAGGCATAACTGAAAGACTTTGACACTCAGAGAAGATGGTGATCAAATATTGTGCATACGTGAAGTTACAACTACAAGATAGAAATATTATGATTGTTTTAGGAAACAAACCACATGAATAAAAATCCAACTGTTTATCCACCTGCGACTGCGAGAGAGACAATGATTTTCCATCTCTTTTCTATTTGTACTTGTATATATGCAGTGGTTCAATTAAAACATGATAAAATTTAACACGAAACAGAAATACCTCTAAATATAGAGTAGACTAAGAAATTGTTTTAAAAAACGGGACAAGAAACGAAACTAGTAACTTTACATTTCATGTAAAGGAAGAAGTGTAGGGGGAAGTTGGAGAAGATTCTAACATATATTTTTCGGTTGCAATGAATTATTCGATCATAAACAAAATGCCAGTAGGCATAGTAGGCATAACTGAAAGACTTTGACACTCAGAGAAGATAGTGAATTGGTGATCAAATATTGTGCATACGTGAAGTTACAACTACAAGATAGAAATATTATGATTGTTTTAGGAAACAAACCACATGAATAAAAATCCAACTGTTTATCCACCTGCGACTTCGAGAGAGACAATGATTTTCCATCTCTTTTCTATTTGTACTTGTATATATGCAGTGGTTCAATTAAAACATGATAAAATTTAACACGAAACAGAAATATCTCTAAATATAGAGTAGACTAAGAAATTGTTTTAAAAAACGGGACAAGAAACGAAACTAGTAACTTTACATTTCATGTAAAGGAAGAAGTGTAGGGGGAAGTTGGAGAAGATTCTAACATATATTTTTCCTTGTAGACAGGTATTCAACAATTTAATCACCTCCTAATTTCATTAATCAAAAATAAGCCCTAATTCAAAGTAATTTCATAAAACAAATAAACCCTAATTCAAAGTAACTTCATAAAATCAAAATAAACCCTAATTCAAAGTAATTTCACGAAATCAAAATAAACCCTAACTCAAAGTAATTTCACAAAATTAAAATATACCCTAATTCATAGTAATTTCACAAAATCAAAATAAAACCCTAGATCAAATGAGCAACAAAATTCGAAAACAAAACAGAGGAATGAGAGATGAGAATTACGACTTAGAGTGTGGATTAATCGGAAGATAGCTTTGATACATTCCCTGAACATCTCTGGGAAGTGACATCGGAGCGGAGTTGGGGAAGGCGGGAGACTCTGTGTGTGTGTGTGTGTGAGAGAGAGAGAGAGGGAGAGAAAGAGAGAGAGAGAGAGAGAGAGAGAGAGAGAGAGAGAGTGCGTGGGTAAAAAGCGAAGGAATGATATGAGGGGGATTTATAGGAGGAAGGGTTTACGACCGACCGTTGGAGGGCAAAGGGTAACATTTATCGGCTCTCTTCCGGAAATAGAACGCGGTGCAACCCAGGGCCCAACTAACTTGGGTTATTTGATGGCCCAAACAAAAATGGTCCGTTGATGCTTAAGGCTCCGTTTGTTTCGACGTAAAATGTTTTCAGGAAAACGTTTTACGGAAAATGTTTTCAGTAAAATGTTTTTCGCGTAAAATGTTTACGGAGGTAGAGCGTAAAATATTTTACGGAGGAAAATATTTTACGGAGGAAAGTGTAAAATGTTTTCGGGTGTTTGGTAAAACGACTCATATTTCACAAGGTGACCTACCCCCCACCCACCCCCCAAAAATTTTTTTTTTTTTTTTTTTTTGTAATCGCCCCCTACCCCCTGCCTACCCCCACCCCCCCCCAAAAAAATTTTTTTTTTTGTAATCGCCCCCCCTGCCTACCCCCCCCCCACCCCCACCCACCCCCCAAAAATTTTTTTTTTTTTGTAATCGCCCCACCCCCTACCCCCCCCCACCCCCCCCAAAAAAAAATTTTTTTTTTTTTTTTATGTCCCTACCCTGCCTACCCCCCACCCACCCACCCCCACCCCACCCCCCAAAAAAAATTTTTTTTTTGTAATCGCCCCTACCCCCTACCTTACCCCCCCCAGCCCCACTCCCCAAAAAAATTTTTTTTTGGGGGGTGGGGTGGGGTAGTGAGGGTAAGCGATTACAAAAAAAAAAAAAAAAAATTTTTTTGGGGGGTGGGGGTGGGGTAGCGGGTAGGGGCGATACAAAAAAAAAAAATTTTTGAAAGCAGAAAGCAGGTAAGCGATTACAAAAAAAAAAAAAAAAAAATTTGGGGGTGGGGGAGCGATTACAAAAAAAAAAAAAAAAAAATTTTTTGGGGGGGGTGAGGCAGGGGTAGGGGGCGATTACAAAAAAAAAAAAAAAAATTTTTTTGGGGGGTGGGTGGGGGTAGGCGAGGGGTAGGGGGCGATTACAAAAAAAAAAAAAAAAAAAAAAAATTTGGGGGGTGGGGGTGGGGTAGGGTCAGGGGTGGGGGCGATTACAAAAAATTAAAAAAAAAAAAATTTGGGGGGGGGGGGGTGGGGGGAGTGGGATAGGCAGTGGGGTGGTTGTACCGGGCGTAATATGAGTTGTACATTAAGGCCTCCATTTTTCGGAAAATGTTTTACTTAGGACAAGGTCGGTAGGTCGTTTTACTTAGGAAGGGCGTAAAATGTTTCGGAAACGTTTTACTTAGGCAACCAAACAGCGGAAAACGAGTTATTTTTCGGAAAACATTTTCCGGGGGCTAACCAAACACCGTAAAACAGGTTATTTTCCGGAAAACATTTTCCGGAAAATGTTTTACGGTGAAACAAACGGAGCCTAAGTATCATCTATAGTATTCCCTCCGTCTCATTACAAGGAGGAAAATTACTGTAGACGCGTAAAATAAGGAAAAAAATAATGATATAAATGTTGTGAGTGTAAAAGTAAAATAGGAGAGAAAATGAGTGGAGGGAATAGTGAATTATAATGGTGTTGTGAGTATTAAAATAATGTAGGAGAGAGAATGAGTGGAGGAAATAGTGAAGTTTGTGGTTTGTAATGGGACGCCCAAAAAGGAAAGTTTGTGGCTTGTAATGGGACGGAGGGAGTATAAATGAGGGTGGCCTTTCTACTGTTTAATATACAGTTTCAACGGCGAAAATTTCCATTTTGCCCTCACTATTTTGTCCCTTTCCCATTTTGTCCTTAAAAAAATTTAATTAAAAAGAAAATTTTAAAAAAAACGTGGCCTTGGACACGGGCATGGGCTAGTTTTTGTAAATAAGTGAGTTTTTAAAATGTGCGGTAAATTTTTTTGTAAATAAGTAAATTTTTTTAAAAACGTGCTGTGGAATTTTTGTAAATTCGTAACTTATAAAAACTAACTAGCATTTTTTGACACTATAACTGACACTTTTCGATAATATAATCGACACTTTTCAACACTAACCCTGTCACACCTTAACTTAAGAAAATTCATGTTTGAAAATTCACTTATTAATTTTGTAACTTCATTCCTTATTACTTTTATTTATATTTTAAAATTTTTCATAATATTTTAGAAAATAATCATATTTTGAATTGGATATTTCAAAAATATTTATGTGAAAATCTCTTGTAAAACGTGTTTTACGCTCGTCTGAGCGTAGAAAGTGTTTTTAAATAGGCGTGGTGGCATTTTTGTAAATAAATAGAACTTCTCAAAATGTGTGGTGGCATTTTTGTAAATAATTAAAACTTATAAGAGGCAGTTTTCTACCCAACAACAGGCACATTTTAACATTGTAAATAATTGAAACTCACCTGACACTTTTTGATACTGCAGAAGACACTTCTGAATATTACAAGAGGCGTATTTTAACACTACAACAGGCATGTGTTTTTTAATTCACTTTGACACTTTTCAATATTATAACAGACATTTTTCAATATTACAAGAGGCACTTTTCAATACTACAACAGGAACTTTTTAACACTACAACATGCATGTGTTTTTTAATTCACTTTGACACTTTTCAATATTACAACAGACATTTTTCAATACTACAAGTGGCAATTTTCAATACTATAACAGTCACTTTTTAACACTACAACAGACACTATTTTTCAACAATATCACCGCATTATTTAACATTACAACCGTTTTAAATGTGTTTATTAGTGTCATAATAGAACAGACACTTTGCTAAATTCATTTTTTCCTTATTATTGAAAGGGTGTGGTCCCTAAATGAAACGCCCCTTGATTTTCTATAAATAAAGGCTTTCCATCTGCCTAGGAGACACACATAAATTCATATACTCTCTATACATAATCTGAGATAAAGTGAAGACATTAATCATTTAGAAGACTCCGTCTCCCTACTTATTATATCTTCTTCTGCAAGATTTCAAAGAACATCAAGGCATAATATGGATTCCTCAGGTATTCGCTTCCGCCTCTTTTTTCTTTTCTCACTTAGTCAAGACTTGAGTACGACTTGTTCATAATTGAAAATAAAATGTTCCAACACTAATCCTGTGCCAAGGGGACGGAGTGACGTCTACCCACTCGGGTTTTACTAAATTCATTTTTTCCTTCTTTAATAGAAATCTTCGTGCTAGAAGAAAAAATATCATATCCCAAAAAAGTAATTTAAACTAGATTTTTATTTATTATTATAACAAAAGGTAAAATAAAACATGAATAATAAATAATAATAAAAAATCAAACTTTATTGCTATTAATGGTTATAAGATTAATAAGTAAATAATAATAAAAAAAACAAATTAATAAAAAAATTATGTAGTAAATAAAAGGGTGTGTGGGAGTTAAAAGACAGCAAAAATGGTAAATGAAAATAATCTTAAAAGTCCAATTAACTTAAATAAGGTTTACTTATTATTTCTTTTATTTTTGTTGGCATTTTTGAAAGTTTGATTTTTTAATTTAACAATTTTGAAAATGTTGTTATCTTTTTAAAACAAACAAAAATGGTAAATGAAAATACATAGATATATTTTTTTTGGACCAAGAGAGTTCTTCTATACAAAGACTAAGGGTCTGTTTAATTGTTTAAATAATAAAAAAAAAAGTAAAGACTAAGGGTCTGTTTAATTGTTTAAATAATAAAAAAAAAAGTATGAGGGTGAGATGGAGAGAAGGGGAAAGACTGAGGGTCAAAATAAAAATCAAAAACTTCTGGTGATAATTTATCAAAGCCTGGTTTCGATCCAGGGTCCTGTGGGTTATGGGCCCACCACGCTTCCGCTGCGCCACTTTGATTTGGTGCTCCTTTCAGGAACAAAATGTATTAGTATTTTAATTCTTTTCTTCCACATCCTCTTATGCAAACACATACCCCTCCATCCCAATAAAAGCTTCACCAATTATCCAAAAGGGCGTTCCGTTAGAAGTTTCACCTTTCCTAAAATGGCAAAGAATCTTTACTAGTTCACTCACTAATTCTCTCTCCTATTTGACTTTTATACTCACAATACTTTTCAAATTTACTATTCCCTCCACTCATTCTCTCTCCTATTTTACTTTTACACTCACAACATTTTTCCCACTTACCTTTTTCCTTAATTTACGTGACGGCCCAAAATGGTGAAGCATTTATTGGGATGGAGGAGGAAGTATACACTTTCCTTTTGTTTTTAGTTCATCCCAAGGTTCTAAAAAGCGCTAGGCGGATGCTAGGCGGCGGAGCCGGGCCTAGCGCCTAGGCGGAGACTAGTCGGGATTAGTCGGGACCTAAGCGAGGCTTAGAACTAGGCGTTGGAGAGGGGCCTAGCGCCTAAGCGGGGCCTAGGCGCTCTTAGGCGGGGTCTTTTAGAACACTGATTCATCCCAATTTAAATCATATTAAAAAAAAATGTAATTTGATTGTGGTTACAAAAATGTACTATAACACATTATTTAAAAATATTGATAAGTCAAATGCAACATATATTATATATTATGAAACTGATGAAGTATAAAGAATGTCGAAAGTCCGTCCAAAAAATAAATGTCGTATTTTTAAATAATAAAACAATACAGTGTAACAAAAATAAAGTAGATTACTCCCTTTGTCCCGTTTGAAACTACATTTTTTTTATCCAAAATGTTGTCCTATTTGAAACTACACGCTTTTATTTTGGAAAAGTTAATAATTATTTAATCAATGAAACATACTTTCACAGTCACACAGCAACTTTTCACTTCTTATTATTTATCATACTTTTCTCTCTTCTATCTCATATTTCATACTCACAATATCAATTCGACTTACAACTTTTCTTAGTTGATGTGCTCAACTCAAAGTACGTAGTTTCAAATGGGAGTAAATATATTACAATATTGACAATTTAAATGGGACATTGATTTTTCATTTTGGTATAAATATTAATAGACTGTTTAAAGCAAAGCTGTGCTCATTCATTCAGCAAAATTCCATTTTTTGAAGAGCTTGAGTAAATCATTTTTAATTGCTTGAACATTTAAGGGGAAAACATAATAAAATGTGACATTTTTAAGCGTTTTACTTTAAATTGCAAAAATTATAAATGAAATTTTTTTATTATTTTTTTAATTGATGAAGCTTACTTATCATAAACAAATCAACTAACACACTTCCTGAACGAAATATAACATTCGCTTCTATTTTATCTCTCATAATATAATACTCCCTCCCTCTCACTTCAAGGGTCCTAGAGTAATATTTCACGCTTCTTAAAATTTTTGTTTTTAAAATGAATAAAGAATTGCAAGTGGATAGAAGATTAGAGGAGAGAAAATGTAAAAGTTAAAACATTTATGATAAAACCTCTTTTTGATTAATTTTTTTGTAAATATGTTTACATTATAAGGGCAAAATGAATGATTTTTTTTGTAAATATATTTACATTACAAGGGTATAAATGTCCGAAATACTATTCAAAATTTGTCATTTATGGAATAGGACTCTTAGTCTGGGACTGACTAAAAATGAAAGTATGACTCTTGAAATGGGCGGGAAGGAGTACAAATTAGTCATATTTTATCTTCAATTAACTTCCCTAGACAATAGAGGCCCCGTTTGATTTGACTTATTGCAAAGTGTTTATGACTTATGACTCCTCATAAGTTATTTTTGAACCGTTTGATTTCATTTTGGGTAAAATACTCCCTCCGTCCCAGAAAAGCTTACCCAGTTAATACGAACTCAGTTCAACCAAGTTCAACTTTGACCAAACTTTAATATCAATTTACTTATCATAATAAAAATCTAAAAATTGTTATCCATAAAATAATCAAATGATTTATCAATAGCAATTATTAGAATTTCATTAGAATGAACACAACAACAACAGCAACAAAGCAATAATAATAATAATTATAATAATAATAATAATAATAATAATAATAATAATAATAATAATAATAATAATGATAATAACAATAATAATAATAATAATAACAATGATAATAATAATAATAATAATAATAATAATAATAATAATAATAATAATAATAATAATAATAATAATAATAATAATAACAATGATAATAAAATACTAATAAAAATAATAATAAAAATAAAATAATAATTATTATTATTATTATTTTAGTCTTTTATAATTTCATTCAGCACTTTTTCAGCTTATTAATCAAACAGTCATACTTACTTATGACAGCTCATCAGCAATTCATAAAAACTAAATCAAACAGCATCATTCATCAGCTCATCAGTTATTAGTCATCAGTCATAAGTACTAAGTCATCAGCACATATCAATAAGCTAAATCAAACGGCCCAGAAACACTCACATATTTCTACTCTATAGAAGGCTTGTATCCACTCTACTCTCCAATGAATTCAATCTGGCTAAGAAACCTAACAAGGTAAGGAATCACTTTTCGTAATACACAATTTGAAAGCGTAAGAATCCTGACTGACTTGTGCTTCAAAACCGTGTGTTTGGACAGGTATGTGCTGAATTCCATGCAATAATAATTACTACCTCAATCAATGTCATAAGTCTTCCCATCTCTAATGATGGTAGAGTGAGGAGTGTGTCAAGGGGGGAGCGGTGAAATGTGTTGATCCCCTTCTTTAAAAAAAAAAAAAAAAAAGAGTGAGGAGTGTGTCTCCTTTCAACTTTGGACTAAGGAGGGAATGTTCCTTCTGGTAAGACTTAACATTCCTTCAACAACTTCCTCATAAATCCATGAAACCAACTCTTCTTTCTTGAGTCATCTTTATTTGCTCATATTTTCCACTATAATAATGACATGGAAAAGGGTGAATTTTCATCTACTTTGTCATCTTAAACTTACAAAAATGACAAGATCAACTTTAGAGTCCAATATTGTGCTCTGGAAATTTGGCTGTCATACAATATCAATTTGCCCAGGTAATTCATACACTGCAACATTCATACTTTAAAGTCCTTGTACGCCCTCAGAATATAAATGAAACTTACAAGTTCACTCCAATCCCAGGACTGATCTTCCAGCCTCCTCAGTGGTACACAAGAACATTAGTGTCTTCCTCTGCCTACCTGTTAGTCCATTTATAGACAAAACAAGACATAATCAGCTAACATAGCTAATACAGCATATACTCCCTCCGTCCCAAAATGATCTTCCTACTTTTTTTGTTGTTAGCACAAAGGTGTTTTAAGCAATAATTTTATGCTAATTTGATTATCCTAATGAACATCTAATAATTGTTATTGATTATAATTATACTGGTATATCAATAACAATAACAAGGCTTGAATTTTCATTAGGATAATCAAATTAACCTAAATTTATTGCTCAAGGTACCTTCGTGTTAACACCAAATAAAGTAGGAAGATCATTTCGGGACGGAGGGAGTATCTCACATATAATGAAATAAATTTATATCAAGCCAAGCAAAATATTGTGGCACACATCATCACCCAAGGTTATACAAGACATACTTACTATGTCCCAGAAAGTTAGTCCCTCTTTTTTCATTGTTAGTTTAAATGAACTTTGAGCAATAATTTAGGCTAATTTTAATTATCCTAATGAAAATCTAAAACTTGTTATTCATGCACCATTATAAATATTATCACTAACAATTTTTAGATTCTCATTAGAATAATTAGAAGTAACATAAATTATTGTTCAAAGTTAATTCAAACTAACGATGAAAAAAGAGGGACTAACTTTCCGGGATAGAGGGAGTACAATTTTCTGTATTCCCAAGTGACCAAAATCAGTTTACTATCAATCCCACACAGGCTCAAGCTGGTAGAAGCATTAACAGAAGAGAATATGCAGTGATTAAACACCTTATCATGACCAAGTAAGAGGAGTTTTCTGTCTAATTCAAGTGAGATATACTTCATTTAATCATATTCAGTCAATGATAAATACTCCTTCCGCCCCGGCAAGTTAGTCCCACTTTTTTTTTAACTTAAGTCAACTTTGAACAGTAATTTAGCTTAGTTTTAACTATCCTAATAAAAATGCAAAACTTGTTATTGATAGTATTTAAATGGTATATCAATAACAAGTTTTAGATTTTCAGTAACATAGTTAAAACTAACTAACCTAAAGTTTTGCTCAAAGCTGATTCAAGTTAACAACAAAAAGGTGGGACTAAATTTCCGGGATGGAGGGAGTAATATTCAAGTTTCGATTATTTCCTGATTTCTGTGGCTTCAGTCCAGAAAACCCAAACATAAAGAAAAATGGTGCAAAAAATGTCAAAAGACAATGTGATAGACTTGGTAGTTTTCCTACTACGCTTCATAAAAAGGAAAGAACCGAAATCAAGCCTAAAAAAAAATAATAGAGTAAATACACACTCTCTCTCCCATTTGAAGAGGTGTACACTCCAAGCACACAAATTAAGAAAAGTGGGTTGACAATTGATTAGCTCTCTAGATTGCCCCTCAAAACATTTGAATTCAAACAAGGAGACAACAATTTGAATTCAACGAGACAACAATTTGAATTCAAACTAGGAAGGAAATAAAGGTAAGTATAGTCAATTGGTTGAAAAAGGAAGGCCAAAGAGGAAAGTTACTCTTCAAATAGGACGGCCTAAAAAGGAGTACACATCTTCAAATGGGACGGAGAGTAAACAACAACAAAGCCACAATCCCAAAATGATTTTGGGTCAGCTAACATGAATCGCCTTATAGAATCGCAAATGAAGTGAGAAACAATGAAAAAGTGAGATGTTAAAAAAGGTTTTAAGTGTTTTTTCTACTATAACCCATCCAGTCTGGTTTATATGCAAATAGCGAGACCAGTTCAGCAGGTTACATGGGTATTTGAACTGCGCGTTTCGAAATTAAGAATACAAGCCAACCAATATATAGAATAAATATGTATGGAGCACCAGCTATCGTTTATGAAGTATGAAACCGAGCATTCTATACTTTAAAAAGAGAGCTTCCATAAGTTACTGACTTATGGTGAAGCACGTTAAGGAGCTATAAATTATTCAAATCAGGAGAATCCAGTAATTATATTGTGCCATTTAGCTAATGAATGTCAATTATCCTAGATAAAAAGTAACCATAATTCTTACATAGACCTTTTGAACCTTGGTAACCAGATACTTTACTATCGTCCTTTGAACTTTTTTACCTTTCAACACTCAGTTTGATGGGTCCCTGAAGTAATATCCTAACACTTTACAACAATAATGCAGTCAGTATTATCAGCTTATGTCTTTTTTGTTTCTGTTTTAGACAAGTAAATAAAATGTAAAGATTATAAAAGCACCAAGGAGAACTAAATCTCAGTATGGGGATACAAAAGAAAAAGAAATCCCTCTGGTATGAAAAGAGAAGCTACCAAAAATAACATGATCACACTCCCAACCAAATTAATCTAAAATACTAAAGTAGCATAATCACCAGATATCACTTGAAAGACTGTATAATTAATTTAAAGGGAGTGTGTATATATAGAGAGAGAGAGAGAGTACTCCCACTGTCCCATATTGAATGTTCAAAAAATTCTCAACAAGAGCAACTTTGAGAATTTTTTGGCCATTCGTTTTGGGACGGAGGGTATATATATATGCATATATATATATTCATATGAGATTGATGAGAACAGTCAGCTACTGCTTCCTAGATAACTTCCTTGAATGAAACCAAAAGGAGCTGAAAAGATCGCCTAAATAATTCGTGGTATCACACAAGTCATTCTAAATAGTATAAGAATTCCAGCCACAGAGCAGTGCAAAGAATACGATTGACTAACTCACCATCCTTTTCACATAGGTACAAGAAGATTGTTCTTTGACTCCTCAAACAACACTCAAATGGAATGCAACCATCAGTTGATTACTGTGAAAGGGCATTATAGTGAAAGGTCTGCTGCTTCAATATGCAGAACTATAGTTAATGTTGTTCATGTATGCCATTTTATGGGGTGATGCATCGTGATCTTAAGCCCGAGAACTTTTTGTTGTTGGATAGAAGTGAGAATGCTGTTTTGAAGGCAACTGATTTCGGGTTGCCTGTTTTTATTGATGAAGGTATGTTTCCTGATTTTAGATATAAAAAAATTCTTTTGTTCTTGTTCTTTTTTTAATTTGAATATAACTTTGAAAAGGATCTCTTGAAGGAAGTTGTTTATTGCTTGATTTGAGAATAGGCTTGTTGATATGGTAATGTCGTTTGACTATCCAGAAGGCTTATACAAACATAAGCTCCATTCTTTTATCCGTCTTTTCAAGATATGAAGTAGAAGTGTTTTCAGATAGAGACTCGAGTTGGGCGCATAAATTGTACTCCCTCCGTCCCAAAATGAATGTCCAGAAAAAATTCAAATTGGCTCATGACCAAGAACAAATTTGAAACATTTTTGGACATTCATAGCCAAGATGCTGGAATAGTTGACTCGAATAAGGCCATGTGTTTAGTAGAATTCATCATTCGTTAAGATAACTGCTCGTTGAGCACTTGAGTCATATAGATGAATGTTCAGTCGATTTTTATTATTATACACACTTGGGCCTTATATTTTGGGACTAAGGCTTTGTTTTTTGTTGTGGTATACAGGTTGGGCCTTCATGGAATTTGTGATAGATTGTTGGAAAATAGAATTTTGCTTTATCTGTAGATTTTGTTTCAGAATAAAGGAAAATATTTCTTTGTATCAGAGAAGTAACATAGCGATTCTTTCACCAAATTGTTAAGAACATCAAATCTTTTGAGTTGCTTTCCTGCTTAAGCCTTGATTACTTTTGCTCAAAGTTATCACTCAAGGATTTGATTTAGAACGAAAATCTCTAATGTCTTCATCTACACGGGAGGGGTTGCTTCGACATTCTTGATAGACATTTTACCTAACTTAATGCTATAAAAGTCACGAGGGCGAGCTTTGGAGCAACGGTTAAGTTGCTCCTTTGGTGACCGCAAGGTCACGGGTTCGAACCTTGGCGAACAGCCTCTTGGCAATTGTCAGGGGAAGGCTCTAGCAAATGGTTCCCTCTCCCAACCTCCGCTTGGCGGGGAGCGCTTGGCGCACCGGGGTTTGCCCTTTAATGCTATAAAAGTCACATTATATATCTTTATGAGCTAAGAACTGCAAGAAGTTCACCATCATTGAATAATTTGCCAGTTCAGGAAATCACCACAACTGAACTGCACAAACTAGAGCTTCTACTGAAAAGTCATCAGATTCCCTCAAGATTCTATCAGAGAATTTTATTAACATACTCACTAACAAATAAGCAATAGATAAAAAGAAATATAAATAAAAAAGATGATGGAAAGTTGTGTACTTTTGAGTATCTGTATGATTAGCGAAGATTTTTTATTTTTTTTTTTGCAGGAAATGTGTATAAGGATATAGTTGGAAGTGCATATTATGATGGGCGGCTTGCGCCAGAAGTGTTACGTCGTAAATATAGAAAAGAGATTGATATTTGGAGCATACGGGTTATGTTGTATATTTTGCTCAGTGGTGTACCTCCTTTTCGTAAGTTGAATGTGTGAGACTTGTTATGGCTATGTTGTTTGTTAACGGGATGGAATGATCAAATATGAGGAATTTGTACAATGATGAGAAGTGGAACCAAACCGGGCAAACTGTTCTAGTCCGCAAAGGCTTCAAGGCAATACAGTACATAGTAATCTGCGGGCATCAAGGTTTGATGCAATTGCAATTAACTCTTCAAACTTCAATAGCTACATTCTGTTAATGCATCCTCTTGTCCGTACCAAATGCTCCAAATGTTGATAGGGGGACTGCCTAACTGCCTATGTATAAAAAATCCTTAGAAACTGTACCAACTTTTTTCAAATACTCATATCCATCTTTGTTTCATTAAACTCCAAATTAGAAGGAAAAAAATCCATTAAACTTGAAACAGACTTTGTAGATGATTTCTTAAAAATTGTATAACATACAATTGTGAATTTGATCTTATAACAGACCGAAATTCAGAAACTCCTAAAACCTTGAAACTGACACAATTCGCTGCCCCCTAGACACTAAAAAGACTAGTAAGATTGTAAAATTACATATGAAACCAATATACTCGAGCAAAAAAGTTAAACCACAAAAATCCTAGCTATGCAAATACCAATCCTATGAAACACTAAAATATACACAACTAAAGCTGCAACACACAGGAACACTGCATTATACTGGACCATGTTCAAACCAAATGAGCACACAGCAATAGTAAACAACAAATACCCAACTAAAAACAATATGTGGAGACATGCCTATAGTTCTCCACTTGAGCATTATACAAACATGTAACCAGCCTCAATCAAGAAACCTAATAAAAGACTTACATAAGATAGTCTCCACCTAATCAGCCTCAGTACTTAGTTTTTCAACTACATCAAATGCACTCAAGCAAAACATATTTTGAAGTCAGATACATGACAAATCAGTGAACATACCACATAAAGAAATTTAACATGATAAACCTCTCATGATTGCTATTTATCAAAATAAGAACAACAAAGATGTCATATGTGACAAAACAGTACAATTTCATTAACTTGAAACTACAACAAGCACATAAACTAAAACCAACCACGAACATACCATGAATTATCGAGCCTCCCACAGCAAATGCACCATCTACCTCTGAATATTAAGCATAGCCTTGGCCTCACTCTGCTCCTCCATCAAATCCTCGCTAGCATACTTACTCAACAGATCCTTCTTCTTCTTCTCCATCACCATCCTCTCAATCTCCTTCTCATCAGGTAAGGGAACATGGACCACAAACTCCTCCCTCTCTAACTCCCTCTACCACATCCTCCTCCTCCTCAAACACAATCCTCGCAGCCGCTGCAGCCACTCCCACCGCTCTTCACAGCCTTTCTCGCCTCCTTCTTAATCTCATCCATCTCAACCAATCCCGAATTGCCGCCTCCCTCATTGCTCTCTCTGCAGGACCCCCAACCTTAGCTAAAACCCCATCCTCATCATTCCTATACCCATAATAACTAGCATCAATCCTCCTATAAATATCATACCTACTCTTCCTCTTCCGCAACTCCGGCGGCTTCTCAAACAACTCCTTCACCCCAGGCAACTTCTTCGCCGCCCCAAAATACCTGTAACCAGGCCCACACCCACTAGGGTTAGGCACATCCACAATATTCCCCTCCAAATCAGTCATCTTTGCTGAATGTTTCGAATAATTAGGCCCGCCAAGCTCAACAATCTGTCTCTCCCAATGCACCTTCTCCCTAATCAGCTTATTAATTTCATCATTCAAATCACGAAGTCGGTGCTCACCCAAACCTTCGTTCTGGATCTCAGCAACTTTCTGACCGATTTCTCGCATGATTTGCTGCCTCCACTTGTCAGCTTGGGCCAAGTCCCGGCACTCGGAGGCCAAGAACGGTCGGCGTTCCCCCGGTTTCTTGTTCTCTTCGTTTTTCATGGTGATGAATCTGTTGAGCATAGATTGAGCTTTCTCTTCATTTCGAGCCATTTTTTGCGACAGAATTGAACGAACAAACACCGAAATTGGATGTACGTGGATGTAGAAATTGATGTAAAATCGATCCGGTAGAGATTTAGGGTTTTGGTTCTCTCTCTCTCGTCTCTCCTTTCCTCTGCCGGGAAGTAATTCGGCGTCTTTTCTGCTCTTCGACTCCGATGGGCTTGAGCAATACAAGGGTAATTGTAGAGCCTACTGACTTTGGGCCGGCCTGTTTATCATGGATGGAGATAAGGACTCGGCCGACAACATTAAATCTCTTCCCAAAAGACGATAATTTTTTTTCTCATTTTATTCCTTTT
This sequence comes from Adenophora triphylla var. japonica, assembly GCA_022495995.1. NCBI lineage: Eukaryota > Viridiplantae > Streptophyta > Magnoliopsida > Asterales > Campanulaceae > Adenophora > Adenophora triphylla. The sequence goes on from JAFEMH010000073.1 coordinate 518,314, forward strand.
TTAAAATGTATTTCCCTAAATAACAAACCTTGAAATGTATTTATAAAAATGATCAAGTTTGGTGAAACTCGCTACAAGGATTAGCGAGTTTAGGAAGGAAAAGGGTAAACTCGAACAGGAATAGCGAGTTTAACGAGAAAAAGTGTAAACTCGCTACTGCTAGTAGCGAGTTTCACCGAACTTGATCATTTTAACAAATACTTTTCAAGGTTTGTTATTTAGTTAAATATTTATTTTAAAAAAATAATCAAATGAGAAAAAAATAATCCCCAAAAGACTTGAAAAGTCAATACTTTTATAAGTCATATTTATCTTTATCTTTTTAGCACCCAACAATAATTTTGTTCTATAATACTTCTTCTATCTCACCTCAAAATCTCAAATTGCAAAATTTGATATTTTAAGTGTTTTAATTGAAATTACAAAAGCCCAAAATGAAAATATTAAAATATTTTTTAAATTATTTGGACTCACTTATTATTACTCTGTTACTCCCATCTTTTTTCTTGGTTAAATCTTATCCTCTCTCTTGATTGATAATTTAGGAAGTTCAATAATTATAACTCGACAATTATATAAATGTGACTATCGTTTTGGTACCAAAAAAAAATTGCAACCTCTCATGATTGATATTTATCAAAATAAGAACAACAAAGGTGTCATATGTGACAAAACAGTAACAATTTCATTAACTTGAAACTACAACAAGCACATAAACTAAAACCAACCACGAACATACCATGAATTATCGAGCCTCCCACAGCAAATGCACCATCTACCTCTGAATATTAAGCATAGCCTTGGCCTCACTCTGCTCCTCCATCAAATCCTCGCTAGCATACTTACTCAGCAGATCCTTCTTCTTCTTCTCCACCACCATCCTCTCAATCTCCTTCTCATCAGGTAACGGAACATGGACCACAAACTCCTCCCTCTGCTTCTCCCCCAGCTCTCTCTCTAACTCCCTCCTCTCTTCCTCTACCACATCCTCCTCCTCCTCAAACACAATCCTCGCCGCCGCTGCAGCCACTCCCACCGTAGCAACCTCACCGCTCTTCACAGCCTTTCTCGCCTCCTTCTTAATCTCATCCATTTCAACCCAATCCCGAATTGCCACCTCCCTCATTGCTCTCTCTGCAGGACCCTCAACCTTAGCTAAAACCCCATCCTCATCATCCCTATACCCATAATAACTAGCATCAATCCTCCTATAAATATCATACCTACTCTTCCTCTTCCGCAACTCCGGCGGCTTCTCAAACAACTCCTTCACTCCAGGCAACTTCTTCGCCGCCCCAAAATACCTATAACCAGGCCCACGCCCACTAGGGTTAGGCACATCCACAATATTCCCCTCCAAATCAGTCATCTTTGCCGAATGTTTCGAATAATTAGGCCCGCCAAGCTCAACAATCCGTCTCTCCCAATGCACCTTCTCCCTAATCAGCTTATTAATTTCATCATTCAAATCACGAAGTCGGTGCTCACCCAAACCTTCGTTCTGGATCTCAGCAACTTTCTGACCGATTTCTCGCATGATTTGCTGCCTCCACTTGTCGGCTTCGGCCAAGTCCCGGCACTCGGAGGCCAAGAACGGCCGGCGTTCCCTCGGCTTCTTCTTCTCTTCGTTTTTCATGGTGATGAATCTGTTGAGCATAGATTGAGCTTTCTCTTCATTTCGAGCCATTTTTTGCGACTGAATTGAACGAACAAACACTGAAATTGGATGTACGTGGATGTAGAAATTGATTTAAAATCGATCCGGTAGAGATTTAGGGTTTTGGTTCTCTCTCTCTCGTCTCTCCTTTCCCCAGCCGGGAAGTAATTCGGCGTCTTTTCTGCTCTTCGACTCCGGTGGGCTTGAGCAATATAAGGGTAATTGTAGAGCCTACTGACTTTGGGCCGGCCTGTTTATCTTGGATGGAGATAAGGACTTGGCCCATAACATTAATTCTCTTCCCAAAAGACAAAAAAAAATTCTCATTTTTTTCCTTTTTTAAAATGTCTTTCCCTAAATAACAAACCTTGAAAGTATCATATCATATAAATATAAAAGCAAAACTATATCAAAGGCTGAAAATATATGTCAAAATGACAAGTTGTCACCAACGGCCCAGATTCAATTCGCTCCACTTTCCTTTAATACGCTGTTAATTAAATCAATTCCCTATATAAAAATATGTTTAAAGTCGGCAATAAAATACTCTTTCCCGTAATAAAAAAAATTATTTTTTTATTAAAGCAAATTTAAAAACGGGGTTAGGATTAGTTTACGCGTAATTCGGTTTGGTGGTTCAAAATGCTCAGAAAGTAATAATTTCATTGCATTTCAAATGTTCTTTTAGTATTCTCTTACTTGTTGTCCGTCCCATATCCCCTTTAGTGCGTGCTAACTTGAATCTTGATGACCAGGAATAGATAGTGAAAAGTCAACCATGATGCCCCAGATCAAGTTTGAGAAGAAGTTTGGGCAGTCACCTGTGTTTATTGCTTCAACACTTATAGAAGATGGGGGAGTTTCACTAGGTGCAACTTCTGCATCGCTGTTAAAAGAAGCCATCCATGTCATTAGTTAATGCTTTGTTAGTCCTTGCTCTGATGTAAGTTTCTCCTTCCATCTCCTGTTCTCATTTTTACTGTTGTTTTTTGAGAAAAGAGATATAAAAGAAAAATACAAACTCTTAGTTTGAACTTCATATCTTGACATGGTAATAATCCAAAATCCGAGCAAAAATTTTAAGGACTTGATTTAAGATCCATAGCTGCTGACAAAAACAATATGCAGGAAAAATAATTCACAAAATGATGCTTGAATCTCAGAAAATTTAATTTAATATCCATTCCAATATTCTGGCTCAGGTTTTACCGTTATCTGTCACACAAAGTAAGCAAGCTAAGTGCCACATTCATGCTACTTTAACAGCATAAATGATTAAACTCGGAATGTTGAACAAAGTAAAACTCTTTCAAGCAATGGAGGCTAGGTTAAACAAAGTAAAACTCTTTCAAGCAATGGAGGTTTTCTTCGAGAGGTAAGCTTTATACAGTTCTCATGAAAAGGTTCCCGAAGTTTATTTTCTCTTAAGATTTTCTGCAATCCATGCAGATCAAACAGATTTGGTGTAGAGGAACAGCATGTTGTTGGAGAAGTTGTGTGTCGATGTGCCCTTTGCCATGATTCAGATATGGTTCTCCAAAAGAAACCGGTATTGGTCCCTATATCCAAAATTTAGTTATATTGTTGAATATGAGAGAGATGAGTTCAAGTTAGCACGCACTAAATTATTATTTTTATTAAAGCAAATTTAAAAATTTTCAGTAAATTTTAATAAATATACGAAAATATTAAATAAGATACAAAACGGGGTTAGGATTAGTTTATTTAATTTGGTTTGGTCTCGCAATTCGGTTTGGTGGTTCGGTCTCATACCGTGATTTGGTTTGGTTTGGTACGGGAGGGGTCAAACCACAAACCAAATTGAACATGTGTTTTGCCAAAATTTGAGATCAAATCAAACCATTTATATTTGAAAATCAAACCAAACCGCATAATTTGATTCGATTCGATCTCAAATCGCGATTTGAACCGAACCACTTACGCCCCCTCCTACTGTGACAACCACCTTTGATAGCTGTTATCGAAATTCCCACGTTAGTAATGTGGGGTTCATTTCTTCATGATCACATCATACATGAAAAAGATAAGACATGTGAAATGTTGCTTCTTATTAAAACCATGTACCCTAACATGTTGTACCTAGGGCAATAGGAACTCATCCAAAATCCAAATCTATAGTATAAATGGGAACGGTACTTGCTACAGTATTATGAACAGTACCATGTGCCAAATTTCCCATTTTGTCCTCACTAAGTTGTCCTTTTCCCATTTTGCCCTTAAAAAAAATTTAATTATAAAAAACAAAAAAATTAATTCAAAAAATAAATAAATAAATAAATAAATAAAACACGTGTCCTTAACATGGACTTTTGCTAGTATTTAACAACTTAGTCCTATATGTGTATGCAGGAACATCACTGCAAAATCTCTCCCCAGGTGGACTCTCACTCGCCCAACTACATTCACACTTGTGCTAAGCACCAGGAATTCATAAATTTGCTGAAAATTGGAATTTTCATGCTCTAAGAAATGAAGACTATGTCCTACATCATCTTCAAAGAGAATAACTTTCTTAGCTTCTGCAAATAATGTGTCCAATCAACTCCCTGAAGAGTGAACTTGCTAGATAGGGAAACAACACAGCAACTGAATGAGGAACTGAACACAATTTGTAAAAAAAAAAAATGTCAAAACAAACACAATTAAAAACAACACAAACTAGTGTAAAAACAACAAAAACTTAATAAACAATCAAAATTATATTCAAGTCAAATACAAACTAAATGAAAATGAAATACAAATTAAATCCAACAACTCAAATATAAATTACATGAAAAAACATTCTACTCCCTATTGTTTGGACATATACGACTATTGTGACCTTTTTGTTTGCATGATAAACATTGAGTCTTACATTTATCTACTTAAAAGTTCATACAGTTTCGAAAGCGTCTTGATCTAGGCCGTTCGAACTTCGCAGAACGTCGAAAGTGGGGATTAGGGAAAAAACGTGGCACCAAACCATCAACATCCCAATAGTCCTTATGGTGGATTGGTTCAAATGTTACCTTTCATGTCTTGTAGTATTCCTTAATAGTGTAAAATTGAGAAATGAAAGAACGACCGTCAAGATATTGTGCTTGGCAACATGCAAGAAGATGAGAACAAGACATGTGATAGGCAACTCATTTATCACATGTGCAGGTACGCTCATTAAATCGGACAATTAGGATATTTTCACCTTTATCACCCCGACGTGCGGTTGTCACTTGATACACCCCATCTCATGAGTGTTGAACCTCCTAACCTAATGTGCCATACCTTTCTCGCTATTCTTCAGGTAACGGTAATGAACTTTCTGGCTGAATTGGTGTAGTGGATTGATGTTTGGGTTATCAGGATTACATCATAATGCATTAAGTGATAACCCATGCCTTACTTGAAAGTACTCCACACAACGGTAAAAGGCATATTCAACAATTGCTGTTATTGGCATCCCACGGGCTCCCTTCATGACACCATTGAAAATTACTTCAGACATGTTAGTAGTCATGATGCCATATCTGTAACCACCATCGTGCGCCAATGTCCATTTTTTGGCATCTAAATTCAGAAACCATGCAATTGCCTCAGGGTTAATTGAACGGATACTCTCTAAGATAGATTTCAATTTTCTATCATGACTTGCTTTACCCGCTTTCCAAAACATATACTTTAAACCTTTCCTTCTATGCTTATACAAGAAAATTGCTCGCATATGTATCAAGCAATATCGATGTTGCATATGTATCAAGCAACATCGATGATGCATATTTGGCCACCATGTATCTTCCTCTATAATTTTAAGAATGTCGTGATGACGGTTAGATATCAAGCATATTTCACGACTCTTTATAATATGTCTACAAAGAAGATATAAGAACCAACGCCAGTTCGCCCGGTCCTCTTTTTCAACAACAACAAATGCAAGAGGAAGTATAATATCTTGGGCGTCAACACCAATGACAATCAGTATTACCCCTTTATATCTACAATGAAGGAATGTTCAATCAACAGAAATAACAGGCCGACAATGAGAGAAAGCTTCAATGCAATGCCCAAATGCCTAGAACACCCGTTGAAACATGTGTAATTCACCGACATGAGAAGGAGGATGAGTATACTCAACAATTGTTTCAGGGTTGTATTTTTGGATGGCTGCTAGGACGCGTGATAACCTTATATAAGATTCCTCTCAATCTCCAAAAATCTCTGTAATGCCATTCTGCTTTCCACACCATGCTTTCTTATAGGTAATTTTATTACCAAACATTTGACTAACGTGTGCAATAATAGCTCCAACCTTGACATTTGATTCCTTCTTAATAAGAGGAACTACTTTCTGACCAATAAACTTTGCATATAGGTTGGGGTGATCTCGACTTTCTCCAGAATATAAGCAACAATGAGGAGCCTTATACTTGGTCACTTCCCAATAGCCAAACTTCTTCCTACTCACACGAACGTAAAAATTGCATGAAAATTTTTTCAATGGACATTCTATTACCCATGTATGAGTTGTGCTATTTCTTACCCTGAACCAGCGATTGGTTCTAATATGGTACCTTTTTATATCAAATTGTGCCTCGTTATTGTCAGAAAAGTGTATCCCTTTAGCGATTTCATCTTTCTCTGGATCTCAAAATGGAAAACTGGGTTGATTATGGTAATCAATGAAGCTTTCTTCTTGTCGATCACTATCACCAATATCATTGTAAAAAGAATAATCTGTTCTCTCATACCATCGATTTTTCGGCGCTTCATAATGAAACAAATGTGTTTCCACGTCATCATCAATCGGCCCATCATCACCCTCTCTCAAATCTACATCAGAATCACTACTACCCACTTGATATTTATCATCAACATCGTCTAGCATTGTATCTACATCAGTGTCTTCTTCTTCTTCATAATCTACATCATTTTCAGAATTATCATCATTAGTTGGATCATTTAGGCATGTCATGTTACCATAATTTGAAGTTTGAGTTGATACAAGTGTTTGTGTACTTGGATCAACCCCTGCATCACGATTACAACTTGGTGAATACCCATAAAAGGTCTATGTGTGCAGTGTTTTAAACTCTGGATAACATCGATTTTCAATCAATTTTACAACCACATACAGCTGCAAATTACTCATCCCCCAAATTTAGGAAAAACATCGAACATTATATTGTGTCCGATCTACACCCATCTTTTTATATAACTAATCAATCAATTCATTGTATCTCCATCTACAGTTAGCCCTAATTGCACATTTCAGCCTTTTTTTGAAATGAGTATCATCAAATGGTTGTTAATCATCACCTCCCCAATAGCACATGAAAAATGAGTGAACCCCCGTTTATCTTTAATCATACATTACGAAATTAAAGTGTTAAACCTACATAACAAAATCCTAATTTTAACATTTATATCTATAATGTACTAAAACACAATAAAAAACTTTAATTTATATATCTAAACACAAGTAAAAATAATGATTAAGATGATGTTAATTTACCTTGATTCTTGGTATTCAACAATTCTGAAATTAAAGGATGTGAAAATTTGGGAATTTTCTCCAACAATTTTGAATTTGTGAAAGTTAGGATATGTAAATATGAACGAATTTGGGATTTGCAAATCTTATCACCAATCTCGTTAAACTCGGTACACGAAATAGCGAGTTATACTTATAGAAATATCCAAACCAACTAGCGATTTCCTTAAACGTTAATTACCTTAATTATACTTAACTCGCTAAACGAATAGCGAGTTATAACGGTTGAATTTTTGAACTCGCTAAAAGGTGTAGCGAAATAAAAAAGAAATTGCCATTATGGTCGATAGTTTGAAATGTAAGTTATTTTGGGATTTATTATTTAAAAAAAAAGGAATAATTTCATAAAAAATCTTAATTTTAAAACAATTATACTTTTCTAGATTTTTTTCACTATATTTTTTCATAAAAGATGGCTATTATCAGAGCAAAGGAGGCGTTGATCAGCGTTTTCTTGCTTTGATAAAAATCCAAATGGGAGACCTGGGATGAGGAAGTAAGCTTACAAATGTTTTATTTTTCTTCGCAGTTGTACTCAAAAATGCATTTGAAATCCATGCCCAAATTTAAGCTGACAATTACCACCATCAAAGGAAATTGAAAAGTATTATTTGCCAGCAGTCAAAGTTCTTTCCCAGTGACAACTTCAATTCTCAGGTCACTTTCTTCTTCATCTCTATTAATTCAATAATCAAACTGAAAGTATATTCAGCTGCTTTTGTATGGTAATTTTCTTCTATTTTTGCTTGTTTTGTTGTAATGGTCCAACATACCAGTACTTGGAGCCATTTAGTTTAATGCACTTTAGGTGTTTGTATTATTGTCTAACCTGTCCATGTTCGTTCCCTGGTTGAATTGATGTTTCTCTGTATCAATCACAGAAGAGACGTTGGCTTTTACGCACTTTTCGAAGATATCTATTAATCTTAAGTCTGCTAACTGAAGATCAAGTTTTTCTTTAGTTGTCAAAGGGTCTGGTTTTTGGATTGTAGGGTAAAAAGTGCTGGAATCAGGAAACATGGGAAGGGCGTCTTGTTTCCAAGGGAGATGGAAAGATTTAACGTGTCACATATTTTAAAGATTGCGTTTTTAATTATTTGTACACCCTTTTGTACCATTGTGAATATGCACTAACAGAGATATTGTAAGGTGATGAACCAACCTGCAAGAATAAGAACATTTACAAAACAAAATCTTGTAATTAAAATTCCAAACAATTAAATACAGATCCTCCCCATACCTAAAAGAAGAATTTCCTAACAAGATACTCAACAATCCTGTTCATCAGCCTGCATCCTGCGTGAGACATCCATAACATGGTTACTGTGAGTGCCAAGCCACCTCCAAATCCCAACCCAATCATTAGTTCAAGAATGATATTATCATTTATGCCTTTCTTGTTTGTTGAAGGATTTTTAGGGATTGAATTAGAACTGCAAGGCCTCAGCAACAACGGACCACACAACCCCGGATTCCCTTCGAAATTAGTGCTAGAAAAGGTATCAAATTGTCCTCCTGCTGGTATCGGACCTTGTAGATTGTTATTTGCAATGCTAAAATATGACAGAAAATGGAGATTCTTGAGCGAGTTTGGGATCACACCAGAAAGATGGTTACCTGATAGGTCAATCTTTTCCAGGTTAGTGAGACTTGATATGGTGTCTGGTATGGTGCCTGAGAAATTGTTGTTGCTGAGGTCAAGAATATGAATAAGTTTTAACTGCCCAATCTCAATGGGGATATTACCATTGAAGAAGTTTTTACCCAAGTATATAGCTGGTGGCAAGTAAGTCAGCTTATTGTACTGCAAATAGGTAGCATTGTAAGGCTGAACGAAGACTGGAAATTCTAAATCAGTGCCACTTTCAACCTGATCCACTCCATACGGTTTAGCTGTTAGTCGAGGAAGAGATGTAAGCTCTTTTGTAAATTCTCCCCAAAGGTTGTTTTCTGACAAGTCGAGATAAAAAAGGTTTGGAAGGTTTCCTAACCATCCTGGAACGGAGCCTGTGATTTGGTTAAATGATAAGTCAAGTACCTCGAGTTTCTGGAGAGTTCCTAACCAAGTTGGAATTTCACCCAGTAACTTGCAACCACCTAAAGCTAGCACCTGGATATTGTGAAATCCTTCTTTACCTACATCTTTTGGCATCCTCTCGTTGTAGAAGTTCTTTGAGAGGATGACCGTTTTGAGATTCTCAAGGTTCATCAAGACCCGGATTGCTAATTTGAAATTCGTGAGGCTGTTTTTAGAAAGTGAGAGGAAGGATAGATGTTTTAATTCAAGAATATCGGGTAAAACCTCTCCATTTAACTGGTTATTGGACAACCTGATCGCCTTTAAAGACTTGCACAAGAAAAGGCTTCCTGACAAGGTACCAGTAAAACTGTTGTCCCCCAGGTCAATAGCTTCAAGGTGGACGAACGTGGAGAAATTGAAACTGGAGAGTTGACCAACTAGGGAGTTTCCCCTTGCAATCAGGGTCCTGAGATTGGTGCAATTCATCAGAGTCAAAGGAAGGGTTCCTCTGATATTGTTATTGTGAAGAAGTAACTGTTCCAAGTCTGACAGCCTCCCAATATTCTGAGGGATGAAGCCAGTGAAAAGGTTATCGTATAGTGAAAGAATTCTGAGGCTGGTGAGATTAGAAATGCCTTCATTTATTTGTCCGAAAAGGGTATTTCTTGGAAAAGAGATTTCTTGTAATGATCCAAGGCTGTAAATATCACTTGGAAGCTGTCCATTGAGACTATTAAAACCAGCACGCAATACCTCTAGGTTGGAACACTTGCTGAAACCTTCTGAAATCTTGCCACTAAACCGATTGAAGGAAAGATCTAGAAGCAAGAGGACGGGAGAAATTTTGCAGATGGAAGTTGGAAGTTGGCCGTTGAAGGTGTTATTTCTGACGTTGAGGCTCATTAAGTTCAAAGCAGGCGAGAGAAATGAAGCTTGAATTGGCCCTTCAAAGTGGTTGCTAGATAAGTCTAGAGTTTGGATAGTAGCAGGAAGGGTATCAGTTATTTGCCCAAAAAGCTGATTATAGCTCAAGTCAGTGACCTCAAGATTATTTAGGGACTTGAAAAGTCCATCTGGGAGAGGGCCAGAGAGAAAATTGTGGGAGAGATTGAGATGAGAGAGTGAGGTAAGATTGGTGAGAGATGGGGAGATGCCTCCATGGATGTTTCTAGAAGGAAGCCATAAACGGGTGACTTGGCCATTCCTATCACAACCGATTCCCTCCCAGGAGCAGCAGGAAACTGCAGAAGACCAATTTAATGGAGAGTTTATATGTACGTTGAGGGAGAAAGATAAAAGGGAATTGCGGTCCCGCGAGGAGCATAAGGTTTGGGAGTGAGAACTTTGAGCTACATACATAAGAAGATGGGAAAGAAATACTACAACTAGCCTCATTGGTGCTTTCTGGAGATTGACAAGTAAGGTTCGTCAAATCTAACTAACTTAGTTACACTTTGGTCATAATCTAATGTGCCTGATTACAACTAGAGATTTTTTCGTCCATTATATAGTTCCTCTTTAAGTCAACTTCAATGCTTCTAATTTTTTTTAATTTTTTTTATGTTTTCATTACATAGTACGTAAGCAAGTACGATCAGTGGTGTTTAACTTAATTGGATGAGCTGATTCAAGTCTTTATTAGCTTAAAACCGTTGCTTAACCATTTTATGGACATTAAAAAAGTGGACTTTTAGAGAGTAGTATGAGCAGGTTGAAGTCAAGATTGTGATCTGAAATTGGAAATATTTAGTTGTTAAAATAATTAAGTCGTCTATTCAATGCTGCTGGCTCTATCAGATTCGTTGCGAGTCACACTCAGTACTTGTCTTGTAGATACTGTCCTTCAAAGGGTTGGTGATGAAGTTGGTAAGACTGAGGATATTACATAATTTAGATGTATATATTTATGTTACCACATTTGACATGAGACCTTTATTCTTTTGGTTGTAATATTAGTATATTACTATGTTTTTCATATGAGTAGGTAATGCAATGAATTTACTTGGAAAAGTCGAAATCAGAGCAGCGGAAAATTTTAATTTATGCCCATTGTCACGTGAATTATCATTCTAAGAAATGAAACATTTCACTAAATAATTATAACAAATTTGATAAAATCTTGTATATTAAAATTCCAAGAATATGCAACTCCAGGTGCACCCCAAACCTAAAACTGGCTCGGAAATGCAAGGCCTCTGTAATAACGGACCACACAACTGTGGATTTCCTTCAAAGCTATGCTCAGGAAATAACTGAAATAGTCCTATTGGCACTGGACCACGTAGATTTTTGTTTGTGACGCTAAAAGAGGATAGAAAATCGAGCTTTTCAAGGGAGTTTGGACCAGAGAGACAGTTACTGGAGAGGTCAAGCTTTGCCAAGTGAGTGAGAAAATTTAGTCTTTTGATTTAGTGAGATTTGATTTAGTGTTTTACAATCTATCATTGTAGAAGTTCTACGAGAGGATGACCGTTTTGAGATTCTCAAGGTTCATCAAGACCCTGATAGCTAAGTTGAAATTTGTAAGGTTGTTTTTAGAAAGTGATAGGAAGGAGAGATGTTTTAATTCAAGTATGTCAGGTAAAACCTCTCCGTTCAACTGGTTTTTGGACAGCCTGATAGCCTTTAAGTACTTGCACAAGAAAAGGCTTCCCGGCAAGATACCAGTAAAACTGTTGTCCCCGAGGTCAATAGCTTCAAGGTGGACGAACGTGGAGAAATTAAAACTTGAGAGTTGACCAACTAGGTAGTTGTCCCTTGCAATCAGGGTCCTGGGATTTGTGCAATTCATTAGGGTCAAAGGAAGGGTACCACTCAGGTCATTTTTGTAAAGAAGTAACTGTTCCAAGGCTGAGAGCCGACCAATATCTCGAGGGATTAAGCCAGACAAGAGGTTACCATGTAGTGCAAGAATTCTGAGGCTGGTGAGATTAGAAATGCCTTCATTCATCTGTCCAGAAAGCATGTTTCCTGGGAAGGAAATTTCTTGTAATGATCCAAGGCTGTAAATATCAATTGGAAGCTGTCCAGTGAGATTATTAAAACCAGCACGTAATATCTCTAGGTTGGAACACTCTCCTAAACCTTCTGAAATCTTTCCACTAAACAGATTAAAGGAAAGATCAAGAAGTAAGAGGAAGGGGGAATTTTCACAGATAGAAAGCGGAAGTGGGCCAGTGAAGGTGTTATTGCTGATGTTGAAGCTCATCAAGTTGAAAGCGGGCGAGAAGAATGAAGCTTGAATTGGGCCATCAAAGTAGTAGCTGGATAAGTCTAGAGTTTGGACAGTAGCCAGGCAACGCATCAGTTAAATGCCCAAAAAGATGATTATAGCTCAAGTCAATGATCTGAAGGTGAGTCAAAGACATGAAAAAACCACCAGGGAGAGGGCCAGAGAGAGAATTATGAGAGAGATTAAGATGAGAGAGAAAGGTGAGATTGGTGAGAGATGGAGAGATACGTCCATTGATGTTTCTATAGGGAAGCCATAAATGAGTAACTTGATCATTCTTATCACAACCTATTCCCTCCCAGGAACAACAGGAAACTGAGGAAGACCAATTTAATGGAGGTTTAATGTTAAGGGAGGAGAAGGCTAAAAGAGCATCGCGATCAAGTGAGGAGCATAACGCGCGGGTGTGAGTAATCTGAGCAGCAGAAAGGAGAAGATGGGAGAGAAATACTATAAGTAGTTTCATGGGTATTTTCAGGAAGATTAAATGGTAGAATTAATCCAAATTAATTCAGAATTGAGAAACTTTTGTGCCCAAGTATTCCATTCATTTGTTGCTCTTCAAGTCAACTTCATTGCTTCTAAGAAAGTATTCTTCGAAGGGTTGTTGATGAAGTTGACAAGGCAGGGAGTTTCAGTCATCTTCAAAAAGTCAACCTTTTCACATCATTTAGCTTTCAATATTACCCCAGTTGACATCAGTATATATATTTTTCTTTCTTAAGGGCAGTTAATGCATCAAACTCACATGGAAAGACCCAAATTGTTGCAACAATAATTAATATTTTTTTTGGTCATTTCAATCAAATTGATAAAAAAAAAAAAAAAATGCAACAGGGGTGGGGCCCTGAACCTAAAACCTTAAACCCAATAAAATTAATAATGGATTGGGTATACTTTCTTTCTGGGTTAATTTCATTGGCCACTAGGTTTGTTCAAATTTCAGTGTACAGTAGTCGTAATAACAAAATGTGAAGAGATGGTGGACACTAAAATTTGACAATATAATAACAACAAATCCTTAGTCCTAAAATAATTTGGGGTCGGCTAACATGAATCATCAAATGTCATCGCGAAAGAAAAGATGTGATTCTAGCTAAAATACTGTACAAATTATATACCAAAACAAAATTGTAATTCTTGCTAAAATACTGTACAAGTTATATTTCAATTTTCCTACACTACCCTACCATTAGGTCCTGGACTATTATTATCATTACCATCACTACTCTCCAGTTCAACCGGATAAACCTTGGTGGCAATAGCTAAACTAGAACAAAATGGCTGCCGGAGATTGCCGCTTTTACCTAAACCGGCCACCGGCGGCTGCTGCTGCACCACCAACACCGAAACTTGTTTATCTGAACTAACTAACAAGTCTCCGATCACCCCAAGCTCCGGGAACACCATCCAATCCCGGAGCCCAAACGTAACTTTAGAATAAGCAGGATCATGATCTCTCCCTACTATGAACAAGTCACAGCCACTCTCCATTGACTGAAGTATCCGTGTCGTGTCCACCACATCGTTCGCAAACTCTTCCCGGAAAACGAACCTATCTTTTCCGACTACGTTAGACCGGAACTTCTCTACCATCTCCTTATCGATAGAATCATCGATATCTTTATGAGACCGTTTCTTAGCTTTCCATGGTCTGAGCCAGATCAAGGTGAAGCTAATGTAAGGGTAGTCAATCATTCGGCTACTGAATGCGAGCGCCTCTCTATCATCGTAGCCACCGATAAAGAGTTGCGATACCCGAAAAGTTGACTTTGGCATTGTCAGAAAGGAATGAGTGTTGCTTATTTTACCCCGGTCAACAAGCAGTCCGACTGAACAGGGCGCCTTTTCCATAACGTTCAAGTTGACTGTCCGGATGGAAGCTGAATTAGCTCCCACCCTTCCATCAATAGCCCACTGCTGGTGAAACGGCACGATGATAACATGTGCATTCTTGTCCACTGCAATGGTGCATATATCATCGTGCATGCTTTCGTAGGGCGCTATTGAAGTAAAGTGTTGTACATTACAAAAACCTTGATTACGTTGCGAGAAATATGTGAAGACTTTCACGATTTGCGAAGACAAGCCCAAATTATTGTTTCCTCCAAAATTTGGGACTAGTATGGCGGTAGCCCGTCCGGTGAGCTCCATTATGTTTAGGGTGAAGACGGTGATAGGGCGGACTCTTATTGGATTCGAGATTTGGAGGAGGTTTATAATGGAGGAGACATTGTCTTCGTTGTGAATACAAACCACCACGCGAAGACTGCCATCAGGTTGAGAATGCAAAATGCTGTTTTTCATATACGCAAAGTACCTTCCCGATGGATCATAATGTCGCGCTACGAGAAAGCGGACCATACCCGTTATAATCAACATGTTTATTACTAGTAGCGAGTATTCTTGGTCCGTGATAGCCTGAAAACAAGATAAACCGTATTAGCTTGTCGGACTGCACATGCACCAAATTCTTAGCTTATCAGATTCGGTTCGGTTCATTTCCAAAAATGGTTAAGAGCACCATTATAGCAACTTTGTTTACTCACCATGTTATTATGCATGAACATGAAGGTGCTGACGTCGATAATTCCCTTGCAGCACAAGATGGAAGAAACATATACGGCATCCCAGAAAGACACGCTGTAATAGACACTAAAACCAAATGCGCCTACGAACTTCCCCAATTGCGCAAGTAAAATGACGAGCTCGACAACCAGCAAAGAAGAACGAGTCCCTTTGATTGAAGAAATATCGACAAGCATCCCAGCGAGTGCAAACTTGGCAGGTAGGAGTATCCCGGTAGGCAATATATCAATTTTTTCTACCAAAGATGCCCCTAGCAACGGTCCATCAGGTATCCCTATTCCTAAAAGAAATGCCCCGAAAGCTGCATTATGACCAAGACATTCTGAACAAAACCCGCAAACCAAAAGCATCACAATAATGGTCATGATATGATTCTCCTTCATCGGGTCACCTTCCGGAGTGTTCTTAGCAAAGCGTACAACCAACGGTCTGAGTATAATCAGATTGAGGCATAGAACAGCCATAGATGCTAGAGAACTGAGCACTGGGGTCCACTTGGAAAGCTTAATAGATACAGCAATTGGAGCCATGAGGCCTGTAGTTACAATATTGCAGACATCAGTAACCATGGATACCGAGGAGGCTAAGCGGCCAACGTCAGAATTTAGGATTTTTAGATCTGCGAGAACGCTTGTAATGACTGGTAATGGGGCCAATGAAGACAATTTCACGACATAAGGAAGGGTTTCCATCAATTTGTTATCTATGGCTATTAGAGAAGGTAAGATTTTGAGTACCCCGAAGCAAAGAATGTGGGGTAGCATGAAAGCTGCGACCCCGCTTATTATGGCGTTCTTTTCTGCTCTCCGCAATAAGCTAGGGTCGATCTGTACGCCTAATCTGAAGACGTGTAGGACGAATCCCACGTTTGAAATAGTTTCGATTATCATTCTGCCTCCTGGTGGAAAAAATTGCATCTTCAAGTTTGGTTGAGGAAATATAATGGCTATTAGTACCATACCAGCCTGGATAAAAGAAAAAAAAAACAATAATGCATAAGAAGAAATAAGACTCTGGGATTAACAAAATCTACATAATAATCACAAATACAGAAGCAGATATATGTCTATATATAATGACAGGAACCAATATTATGAGAGGGGGGAGGGGGCTTACAAGAAGTTGAGCGCTGATTGCACCTTGTTGAAAAGGTTTGATAAAGAAGTGAATGGTTTTGCAGAGAATAAAAATGACAGAGAGTTGAACCAAGAGAATCGGTAAGCTGAAGGCGAAAGGATCACCACCATACCAAAAATAGCCGAGGGAGTTGATCATGTGTACATATTGGCAAACTATTAATTCATCTTCATTTCTTCCAGGAACAAGTCCCTTTGATGATGATGTTTTTGGAAGAAAAGGTGCCATTTTTGTGTAGCAGAAAACTTTTCTGCGTTGTTCTGTAAAGAAGGAGAAAGAGAAGAGAGGAAAAGGAAAAGGGTTTGAGGAATGCAAATGAGAAAGCACATACAGATGTATGGACAAGCAACAGATATGGGAAGGTTGTTGGTTAAAATTGAAGTACAATACTTTAAAAATACCAATGGCTGATAGCAACTTTCAAATGTACACTATTTATTTTTTAGATATAAATAAAACCTGAATTTTCCCTCTATTTTTGGTGATTATGTGGATATAGACTCCTTGATGGAAGTTTAATTAGTGTCTGGGTTCATGGTGTATCAATTCCAAGTCATTCAAGTGATCGATAAATCGGGATTGAAAACCTGTCATATGTATTAAGATTTGCAATGCGGAGATAGATCTCTCTCTCCCTCCCTCTCTCTCTCTCTCTCTCTCTCTCTCTCTCTCTCTCACACACACACACACACACACACACATGCATCTACTTTTCCGAAAAATTTATCTCTCTCACACACATTCATACAGAGGCTTTTCCTAAATTTTTAGAATCTTTGGCTGTTGGGCATCAGATTTAGAAGCTTGATGATAGAGCTAAGTTCAATTAGAGCTTTAAACTACCCATTGAAGTTACTTGTCAGTTTACAGCTATAGTGGAAGGGCAACTTAGCAGGTTCTTGGTATTTTCAACTCTTTTGAACAGAAATAATAATAAAAAATCAAATGTGATTGAAGGTTTCTTGTTACTACAATACCTGACACAAACAGCAGAAGGGTTCTAGCTAGTAGCTACTCTTCTATCTTTATTACTCCCTATGTCCCTAAATGATTTCAATTTTTTTAAAAATTTATTTGCTCTTGATCGAGTTTTTTCGACATTGATTTAGGGACAGAGGGAGTAATTGATTTCAGATGGGAAAGTCCAAGAAAATTCAATTTTCGACATTAATTTAGGGACAGAGTAATTGATTTCGAGAGGGGAAAGTTCAAGCAAATTCAATCAGCTAAGTAGTTGCAGAATCTATTTACGACACTCAGTTCTAGAAATACATCAATTGTTGATTGACGAACTCATGTATGAATTATTAGACAGTCTTTCCCCATATGCTAGTGCCTCTTGATCATCTGCACCCCCCAAAAATAAAACCTCGACATCAAATGCCTATACGCATAAGAAGTTTCTGCTCCATCCCCAAATGTCCATTGCTTTAAAGGAACAAGAACAAGAATTGTCCTCCTCTCGAGAGCCAAAAAAGAGCACACACCAGTATGCATCATTTCGTAAGGTGAAATTCCTTTATAGCAATCTACCCTGACAATTTTCGCTGTTAAGCAGTTTAAACTTGTGGAAAACACGAAAGACATGTTAGAAAACCAAATATGTTGGCTGTATAACACGAGTCCAAGCATTTGAATCTACACTCACAGTTTTACCATAGCTATGTGAAACCGAGCAATGTGCAAAATCTTCTTCAATACAGCACTTGGCATTGCAAACAATCTAAAGGCTACACTACACGACTCTTGATATTACAATTCCTTGGCAAAAACACATTACGCCACAACACCAGAACAAAAACATGAACAGTTTACTTCTTGGCAAATGTGATGGCCATTGGATTCTGGGGAGTGATTTTGAAATCTTGAAGTGCCTGCATTGCAACTGAAGCCTGCATGTCGTCTTCAAATTCAACAAATGCAATACCTGGCTTTGCATCAATCGTCCTAACTTCTCTAAAACCAGGATATTGTTCAAACAATTTTTGCAGCATCAGAGGTGTTGTATTGTGAGGCAGATTCTGGAGAAAGAGTATGTTGTTTGGTGCTGTTGTTGAATCATGTGCACCTGATTTTCCATGATAACTTGAAGCCTGCAAACATTTGGTAGTTTAGTCAAAAATGCAGCTGGGATTGCACACTGAGTTGACTCAGTGATCCGTGACTTAAAAGCAGTAAACTTACAGGTGTTCCTCCATTGCTTTCGGATCTTACACCATTGGCAGATTGCTGTGAATTCTTCTTCTCAGCTGGACAAGTAACATATGTCAGTAAAAAATTGGCACCTAGACTAACAACTCCTTACAGAATAGCTCAGAGAGATGAAACGTGTCAGTAAAATAATTTCATTTTAAGAAAAATAATTGAAAGTGAAACATTGCGATCCTATATATAATGTAAAACATTTCACACTCATCAAAGTGAATGAGCCAGTCTATCATTTACACAAAACAAAACTAATCTTGGGCAATATTTTCCAGAAAATGGACATTAAAACAATTCATTGGTGAGGCTTGTACGGATCTCTGGTTTAACACCATTGATTCTGAAACTCTAGCGGATCATGCAGGGGAGAGCTATAGGAATTGCTTAAATATGTAAGTGAAAAGGCAGAAGTTATACTAGTAGTTGGGCTATCCTAGAGGCAAGTTGGACCTGTCTTACAAACATCAACAACCTCAAAATCAATTTCACGGAAAATGATACTCCCTATGTCTCTAAATGGGTTTGTACCCTGGACATTACTTATGAAACTCACACAGAACCTCAAGAATCTTGGCAACGATATCTCATAAATAGAGTTTGTGCACCTCTAGTATTTGCTTGTATCATCAGTGATACTGCTAATTCAAGGAAATACTAAAGGAGCACAATTAAGAATCAAACTTCAGAAGGAGTGGTCAGACTTTGGAAGGGGTCAACTCACCTTTTTCATCTTGCTTCTTTCTCTTATCTTTTGGGACAAAGCTACCTTCTGCTTTGGCAATACAATCTGACATGCCTTTTGCAAATTGAATTCGCTGCATCACACAACAGTGTATTATTTAAATATGCACAATTGTAACATTCATTTTATGGTATGCATCACAGTTCAGTATCATCCACTCTCCACTGACATGTTTCATATCATAATTTGAATCTGACAGAAAAAATCCAAATGTTTATTGCTTCATTCGGGAAAGCAGACTCTTTTATGTGAAATATCCCAAAAAAGAAAAGTTGACTCTTAGCGAGGAACAAAGGGAGTATAACCTAGAGCATTCACAATGGTAAGAGCTCTTTTAAGAGCTTTGTTATTGCCCCATGTGCCACATCATAGTTAAGTCAATAATTAAAAGCCTATATATTTCTTCACTATGGTAAAGCTCTTTTGTAGTATGGGGAACTGGTGAAAATCAATAAAAAACAAACAAAAAGTTATCTCTTTGTGGAAAGAGCTACTCTTTAGGAAAGAGATCTTTCAAAAGTTCGACAATGGTTAAAAATCTCTTCATAGCTTTTTCATTAAAATAAAGAGCTATGTAAAAACTCCCATTGTGGTTGCTCTTATTCTTAATGGATCATGGAAGAAAACAAGAACCGGTGTAGTAAAATTTTGGGGATTGGAAGTATTTGAGGATTTCAGGATTAAGGCTTCGTTGTAGTTGTTGAAAGTTACCGAGGAACGATTTGAAATACAAATCACCACTCAGGCACAAGTTATTTCGAAGTTCAAAGAGATTCTGGCTTAATCACATGTACAACTTTGTCCCTGAACATTATTGTACGGTTTGTGAAGTTTACTCAGTTTACAAAAGATAAAGCATAAAGGGGCTACTGTTATGCATGCATTTGCAGTATGAAGATATTAGCAGGTTTATTTTTACTTTACGTTTTATTTCACAAGTTAAAGATATTATAGCAGGTACAATTAATAAAACCCACCATAGGCTTATCATAAAACGGAAAGTTCTGCATCTGGCGAACTGCATTAGAAGCAGTAGTCACTTCACTGAATACAACCCATGCCTGTCCTCGAAGCTTCGTTGTCTTCAAGGCAACAATGTCCAATATCCTTCCATACTGAGAGAATAAGGCATAAAGGGACCTCTTCAATTCTGTTAAGAAAAGGGGGCGAATATTGTTCAATTCCACAGTAAGATTAGCGGGTAATAAGTAATACTCCCTCCATCCCAAAATGAATGTCCAAAAATAATTCAAATTTGCTCTTGATCAAGAGCAAAATTTGAAGACTTATTGGACATTCATATTGGGACATAGGGGGTATCAGATTTCAATTTGCACAAACAAAGACAACGTCAGACAATGGGCACCTTTACACAAACTAACAAAGTCAAATTTATCTAGTTCCAAAAATGTAAAGGTAACTATTGTTTTTAGTAAGAGACTATATTCGATTGTAAACCAAGTTTTAGTAGAAACTATACATGCTTTAGTTAGATTTTTAACAAACCATTAGACCTAAGGCTTGATTTGGATAAAAATGTTACTTGTGGGCCTTATGTGGGATATTTAAAGTCCAGAGCCCAATGTAGAATTATGTCAAAACTTTTTGACATGGTAATTATACCTAAAGGAAATGATATTTTCAAGTTCCTATTTCCTAAACTCAATCATCAAGTAGCATATTAGACCAATCCACTTTCATCGTCTCAACCCTCATAAGAGGGTAACTAGTTGACCTTCCACTCAACTTGGGCTTTGCATCCTTCTTCTCCTACCTCATATGATTTTCCTTCATGTCAACTAGTTCACATGTGCCTTGAACAGAATTTCTAGTACGCTAGATACTTTATCAGTGAAAGATCCAGTTTTGATCAGATATTTCACTCATGCACACTCCCATCATGGACTTCTTGTCCTAATCTCTATGACAACCCTTGAGCTTAAGAAGCCCCTTAAACTATCGCTAATCCAAAAAGATAAATTTGAAGTTAATCTTAACTTTATTTTCTTGGCTACGCTTAAAAGAACAAGCTGTGGGACACGTCATCATAAAATATGCGTTAAAATATTCAACAAGAACAAAAATAAATGAAGATTAAAACTCCCTTTGGAGACATTGAATTCGAATTCTATAAGAACTTATTTCATTCAAAATCAAGGGATTTCATTTTAATAAAACCAATGTTCTACTGTTCAGCTCAATAGAAATAAATCCAAGGGATTTCATTTTCATCGAATCTATGTTCTAGCGTTTAGTTCACTCTCGGAATCCACTTCTAATTCCAGATTTTCATTTCTGAATTTAATACCCCTCCTTATGGAATTTCAACTCTTTCCTTCTCATATGGAATTCATTCTATCAATGCAAGGTACAGTTATCTAAACCCAGTTAAATTCTACATCCTCTTTCATGATCCAAGTACTCAAATTAGAATTAAAACCCTAACTCCGGTTCTAAGTTATAGAGTTCGGTTCCACTGTGTAATTACAAAAGTCCATACCCCCAATTGATAAGTCGTGGATTATTCCTTGACTCACTAGCTGAGAGCCAACATCCACACACACGCACACACACAAAAAAAAAACAAAAAAAGCCTAATTCGTGCTCCTACAATCACTCAGAAAACTAAAACCTAATTCTGCAAGTTCCATAAATTCCAATGCCTAGTTCGAGAAAGAAAGAAAGAAAATCACAGATAATCGAAAATGAAATCAACATGCAATTAGGGAATTCCAAACTTACGAGGCATGTACTGAAATTGAAATTTTAACTGGCAAAAAGGGTGAAGAAAGTGATACAAACCTTCTTTCTTGATCTTGTCGTTGAGATTCTTAATGTAAATGGTCTGATTAGGAGGTATATCGCCGGTAAGCATCGTCGCTGAGCTGAACAACTGCCTGCAACACTGTGCCCGTGTGTGTGTGTGTGAGGGAGGGAGGGAGGCAGGGCCGGAGGGGTACCAGTTCTAAGCCCTAATTAATTTGGCGGTTCTGTGTGACTTAACTATTGGGCCTTGACAAACTTCATTTCATATTGGGCCTATCTACACAAACTTGCCATCTCCCTATTGCACTAGCCCAAACTACCTACAAAAAAGGGTAGCTAGTTTATTAGGGAATTTGCCCATAACTTTCTTTTGGAACAAAGGACTTTCCACTAAATTTCTCATTGTATTAAAATTAGTGAGCAACCCGTCGATTTCCGACGGGGGATAAAACACTGAGATAAAAGTTAAATGTAAATACAATTCAAAAAATTAATGAGATAATTTTATGTAATATATTACAACTTGTCAAAAACTTTTTTGTACACAACATATGCAGTCGTGTCATATGACTGTTCATGACTATTACATATAAGCACTTTAAGTCATTTCCTTGTAATTACTCTAGAAAAAGCAACATATAATTGTTCATGACTAAATATTGGTCTTGAAATAAAAAGGCCAACATGAGCGAGTGACTGACCCTGACTTTTATTTATCGTCATTGCAAAAGAAACGGTCAGTGAAAATTATCTCCATTGAAACCTAACCGGGAATTTTATTATATCAGAAGGTGACATAATCATCTTCGGTATCAACACCTTCTTACCAACATTCTTTCCGGACAACATTACCGCCTCGACAACGTCTTTTATACATATATATATATATATATATATATATATATATATATATATATATATATATATATATATATATATATATATATATATATATATTAAAATAAAAATATGTTTTATGCCAAATAATCAAATAATTAATTGTAAAATGTATAATTCTATACTAACAAAATTGATTTGCGTACCTAGATTTGTAACGATCAATCTTGTACCGTTACACAATTCTGAAGCTTGATCTATATTTCGTAACAACATGACGATATATCCAATCTTTAGCTTCAGTATGTGATTAGGTATTCTAGAGCACTTGACGGTGTTTAGGAATTCAGTTGAAAATATACCTTCGGCTGATTGATTAAATTCCTCGTCTTTGCTTATGGCGTCAGAACTCATGTATTCCACTTCTTTTTCAGAAAGAGCGACATAACATACTCAGTTGAAATTATTATTATTATTATTATTATCATTTATAATTAAAAATAAAGAAGTCTCTATTTAAAGAGAAAAAATTATGAATTTTGGTGTAATTTTTTTTTTAAAAAAAATAATTTATTATAAAATAATTGAGGTCAAATAAATCGGATTTAAAAAAAAATAAAAGTTACTAATTGAATTTCAAATGGATGATTGTGATTGGTGGATGATGGAAAGATTGGCCAATGATATTGTGCCACTTGGAATTTTCTTGGAGCTAAACTTTTGCTATTACATATAGTAGATTATCATTTATAATTTAAAATAAATACTTCACACCTAATTAATTTTCACTAAAAAGATATTGAAAAATAAAAAAGAAAAATTAACAAAGGATAATTAAGAAATTTATATAAAAAAGAGGATTTTTTTTCTCTGTCCAAATCAAATGAAAGAAATCTCTATTCAAAGAGAAAAAAAAATTATAAATTTTGGTGTAATTTTTATTTAAAAAAAATTAATTTATTATAAAATAATTGAGGTCAAATAACTCGGATATAAAAAAATATCTTTAAAAGTTACTAATTGAATTTCAAATGGATGATTGTAATTGGTGGATGATGGAAAGATTGGCCAATGATATTGTGCCACTTGGAGTTTTCTTGGAGCTAAGCTTTTGCTATTATATATAGTAGATTATCATTTATAATTTAAAATAAATACTTCACACCTAATTAATTTTCACTAAAAAGATATTGAAAAATAAAAATGAAAAATTAACAAAGGATAATTAAGAAATTTATATAAAAAATAGGATTTTTTTTCTCTGTCCAAATCTAATGAAAGAAGTCTCTATTTAAAGAGAAAAAAAAATTATAAATTTTGGTGTAATTTTTATTTTAAAAAAAAAATAATTTATTTTAAAATAATTGAGGTCAAATAACTCGGATATAAAAAAATATCTTTAAAAGTTACTAATTGAATTTCAAATGGATGATTGTGATTGGTGGATGATGGAAAGATTGGCCAATGATATTGTGCCACTTGGAGTTTTCTTGTAGCTTGAAAAACTTTTGCTATTATATAGTAGATTTTTTATTTTTATGATTAATAAAATTATTATTATTATCATTTATAATTAAAAATAAATACTTCACACCTAATTAATTTTCACTAAAAAGATATTAAAAAACAATAAAGAAAAATTAACAAAGGATAATTAAGAAATTTATATTTAAAAAAGAGGAGTTTTTCTCTGTTCAAATCAAATGAAAGAAGTCTCTATTTAAAGAGAAAAAAATTATGAATTTTGGTGTAATTTTTTTTTAAAAATTGATTTATTATAAAATAATTGAGGTAAAATAAATCAAATTTAAAAAAAAATCTTTAAATGTTACTAATTAAATTTCAAATAGATGACTGTGATTGGTGGATGATGAAAAGATTGACCAATGATATTGTGTCACTTGGAGTTTTCTTGGAGCTAAACTTTTGCTATTATATATAGTAGATTATCATTTATAATTAAAAATAAATACTTCACACCTAATTAATTTTCACTAAAAAGATATTGAAAAATAAAAAAGAAAAATTAACAAACGATAATTAAGAAATTTATATAAAAAAGAGGGTTTTTTTCTTTGTCCAAATCAAATGAAAGAAGTCTCTATTTAAAGAGAAAAAAAAAATTATGAATTTTGGTGTAATTTTTATTTTTTTTTTAAAAATAATTTATTATAAAATAATTGAGTTCAAATAACTCGGATATAAAAAAATATCTTTAAAAGTTACTAATTGAATTTCAAATGGATGATTGTGATTGGTGGATGATGGAAAGATTGGCCAATGATATTATGCCACTTGAAGTTTTCTTGTAGCTTAAAAAACTTTTGCTATTATATAGTAGATTTTTTATTTTTATGATTAGTAAAATTATTATTATTATTATTATTACTATCATTTATAATTAAAAATAAATACTTCACACTTAATTAATTTTCACTAAAAAGATATTGAAAAATAAAAAAGAAAAATTAACAAAGGATAATTAAGAAATTTATATTTAAAAAAGAGGAGTTTTTCTCTGTCCAAATCAAATGAAAGAAGTTTCTATTTAAAGAGAAAAAAATTATGAATTTTGGTGTAATTTTTTTTTAAAAAATTGATTTATTATAAAATAATTGAGGTAAAATAAATCAAATTTAAAAAAAAAAACTTTAAATGTTACTAATTGAATTTCAAATGGATGATTGTGATTGGTGGATGATGGAAAGATTGACCAATGATATTGTGTCACTTGGAATTTTCTTGGAGCTTGAAAAACTTTGCCTATTATATATAGTAGATTCTTTATTTTTATGATTAGTAAAATTATTATTATTATTATTATTATCATTTATAATTAAAAATAAATATTTCACACTTAATTAATTTTTACTAAAAAGATATTGAAAAATAAAAAAGAAAAATTAACAAAATATAATTAAGTAATTTTTATTTAAAAAAGAGGGTTTTTTTCTCTGTCCAAATCAAATGAAAGAAATCTCTATTTAAAGAGAAAAAAATTATGAATTTTGGTGTAATTTTTTTTTTAAAAAAAATTAATTTATTATATAATAATTGAGATCAAATAAATCATATTTAAAAAAAATCATTAAAAGTTACGGATTGAATTTCAAATGGATGATTGTGATTGGTGGATGATGAAAAGATTGACCAATGATATTGTGCCACTTGGAATTTTCTTGGAACTTGAAAAACTTTTGCTATTATATATAATAGATGCCACATAAGTTCTCATGTTGTATTATGTATAATACAACATTTAGTTATGCAGTAGCTTAAAATCATAATACTGCATCCGCACCACCGCCTCCGCCACAGCCCAGTTCCGCCGCCGCCGTCTGCTATCGCCGCATGCCGAATTCCGGTCAATTTTAGCCGAAATCCGGTCAATTTTCACCGAAATTCGACAATTTAGGCCAGAATCCGGTCGCCAATCGCCGAAATCTGGTCGCCGGTCCATGGACTTCGGACTCCGGTCACCGGCGACCGCCGGAATGCAGTATTATGGCCTTAATTGATGTTGTATTTTTGAAACATAATACAACATCATAATACAACATGTGGAAGGAACTTATCGGACGTTATGAAACTTTTTTAGAACTTATCAGACATAGACATAGTTCCTAGTTTATTTCCATGTAAATTCATTGATTCTACTCCAAACCTAATTTTTTTACAATTAATACAAAAGTACTTTAAACAATGAGTTTAATTTAATATAACTATTCTAATGAATATCTAAAAAAATTCATTAATAATATATATAATGGTGTATCAATAACAAATTTTAAATTTTCATTAAGCAGAATAATTAAACCTAAGCTGAAAATACCTTCGTGTTAATATAAAAAAATGTGAAAAGATGATTTTGGGAGAAAGAATTTTGAGAGAAATAGAATATTTTATTAACAAATACTCTTTCCTATGAAATTAATTGACGTTCTTTGGTTAAAAAAATGTGATGATTTAGTAACTTTACCAAAAAATAAGTAATACTACATAAAATATAGATTTTTTAATTAGGTAAAGAGGCACTTCATGTGGCTAAAACAAACACATTCACATTCAGTTGTTATCATAAAGAAAGTGGCTTAAGCACGTCTATAGTATAAACGAGGGAACGGGTGAACAGTGGTTTGAACAGTGCTAAATGAGTTTTTTTTCATTTTGTCTTCATACATTTGTCCCTTTCACATTTTGTCCTTAAAAAAAAAATGTTTTTTTTTTAATTAAAGAAAAAAAAACGTGTCATCGGACACGGTCTTAATTAAAAAAAAAAAATAACGTGTCCTCAACACGGACTTATTCTAGTTTATATATAAAAATACACTTGTAACCCATTAATATTAATGATATTTATTTGATAGTTAAAGGGTTAATTTCAGTATTCATTTTTTAAGTTTGATTAGTTATCAACGTTTTCATCCTTTTGTAGGATTATTTTCTTTTATTTTAATTTAACTCGAAAAATAAAAGAGTTAGAAATATATTTTATTGTTAACATAAAGTGGTGTAAGCACATTTATGTACTATGGAAGCCATAATGGGAGGGCGGCGTCATATAAAGCAAAAATCTCACTTTCGCTCCTAAGACAAAGAAAGTGGAATCCGAAATTTTCGCGAAACGCTAAAAAAAAAAAAAAAAAAAAAAAGGAACCAAGAGCTGACACCGACCCAAAGAACTTTCTTGCAACAAGCAACTATTGTCCATTGGAATCTCCAATGAAATATTCATTCCATACCGGGATGGATACAGTATTTTGACAAAGCATATAAAAAGTGCTCATCCCGAGAAATGTGGCAAAAATACGATTTAAATACAATTGCAAGGATTCAGGCAAGCTTCTCAAAATGTTGATACGTCTTCTCAATCTTTTTCTAATTTATTTTCATATAATCATTTAAATCATAGTAAAGAAATGTTTAAATATGTTTGTAAGCAATCCATTTCCTTTAATTTTTTCGATAACGAAGACTATGAACAATTAGTTAGACTTGCTTTTAATCTTGCGTCAACAAAGTAGCACGTACAATTCTCACACTTGATGTTAAAAGTATGGTAGGAGAATATAAATTTATTTTATATAATATATTCGTTAATTTGTCATCTAAAGTTTTTATTTGTTCTGATATATGAAGTGATAAAAAATAAGACAGATTTATATGGATGTAACATGTCATTGAATTGATGATCTTGAAAAATTCAAAAGGAGATTACTTGCATATAAAATATTTGATGTGACACATACCACACATAATATTATTCATAAACTACAAATAATTTTGCAAGAAACTTATAATTGGAGAAATTATATTTGCATGTTTTTTGAAACCATTAATCATGGTAACCAATATGGTACTCCATTATATGATCAACAATAGAAAGAATGTGCAAGTATTATTAAATTGTTGAAGAAATTCGATATTGCAATCTTGGCGTTATCCGAACGTATTACCCTACTTCTACTTTTTTTCTTGATCATTGTACGAAAATTTCTAGTGTATATTCTGAATTTCAACATGATATTCTTCTTAAGGTTTCAAAATGCGAGAAAAGTTGGTTAAATATTTGATTAACATTCCTGATTTTTTTTGCTAAGTTATTAGATTCAAGAGTTAGAGAGTTTGGTTTAAATCAGTTTTTTGAATATTACTATTCAAACTTTTATTTGTTGAAAAATTCCAATTTTTCTAACGTATCTCAAAAAGTTGGTGATGCTAGACAAGCATTTTTAGAAAATTTTCAAGAATAAAAGTCAATTTATGGTGATACTAGTACAATTGAGCATTCGGTTCAACTTTTCTTAACCATCATTTGTGACACGTTTTTATGAAAGACAACAATCTTGTGACGGTGTTAATGGCGATTTTAATAAATATTTATCCAGGGAATTTAAACATGAAGATCCATTTGATATTTTAAGTTGGTGGTCACAAATTTTACCTATAATTTCTATAATTGCAGGAGAAGTACTTGCTTGTCTCACATCAATGGTTTCGATGGAGCAAGCTTTTAGCATTTGTAAAAATATGAAGCATAACTGTCACAATTTATCACCGAATGATTTCGAAGCTCAACTTTTGATGATTGATCAGATCAAAGCAGAAAGACGAAACCAAGACAAGACGGCGGATGTTTGTGTCGAAGTTGAGCACTATGAAATTAAATTGAAAAGGGATTAAAGTAAGTAAAATATAATTTATTTAATTTTTACCATAGCTTTTTTATATAAGTTAGAATTAAGACAACTATTGTAATAAAAGAGGTAAAGGCTTATAATGTCTTTCCTTAATTATAAAAGGGCAATGTTTTGTTGTCCCACTTGTTGTAATTTTTTTCCCAATAATTAATAAAGTTTATAGGATATCGTTTCTTTTTTCTTTTAAATAATTTCATTTGTTTATTTTTTCATAACATTTTATATAACTTCTTGTAAATAATTTAAGTAGTAAAAAAAGTTTGAAACATTTTTTCCTATTCAATAAAATAAATAAATTAAAGGGTACCATCTGTCTCTTTTTTTTATTTTATATACTCTCATTTATTTATTTTTTTCTAACATGTTTTATATAACTTTTGTAAAAAAAAATTAAGTAATAAAAAAATTTCGAAACAGTTTTTCTCCATGCAAAAAAAAAAAAAGAAAGAAAAAACCGTTTGAAATGTTGAACCGAAATTGGCGGTTCAGAACCCGAATAGGAAACCAGGGTTAAGTGGTTCGGTTTTGATTTACCTATTTTCGGAATCGGATTCGAGCTCTTTCAGACCTACCTTGTTTCGGCGGTTCGGAACTGAAACCTTTGGTCATCCCTACTAGGTGAGACAGCTAACCTACTCACCCTGCCTCCATATTTCATCATAAAAGGTGTTTGAATCAGATACAAAAAAGGCATCAACTTCTAATCACGTTTTTTTTTTTATTATTACTCAGGTGTAATACCAGCTTCGCCGGACTAATCCTGAATGATATCGGCTTCTCAGTAGGCTGGCGGGGGTAAATTACAGGATATGCCCTATGCAGCCAGGGTGGCAGCACCCCTTATACTCCTGGCCCCAAGGGAACCCTCCTACAAGGCATTAGCACTCCTGCCAAAGAGACATTTACATCACTCTTACAACACCAAATTCGAACTCCCTACACTGAGGTTGCAAGTCTAGCAGTGCTGCTTTTTTAACTTAACTGTACGAATGTGCCCCAAAAGACTCCAAGGCTCCTGAAACGCATGACAGAATTAAACACACAAAAATCCCTCAAGGGGGGATCGAACACTAGACCTCCCCGAAAGAAGGCCGGCAACATACCATTCGGCATGGAGACCATTGGTTCTAACCACGTTTATTATCCGGATAGATGATAGTGTCAATAAACTTTAGGATGTGATTTTTTTTTTTTTTTTAATTTACTCTGGATCAATCACTAATAAATTTGAAAAATTTACTTTATTTATTTTGGGAAGGAAGATGCCACTACTAGAAAAACATGTTTTAGCCACAGCTAAATTAGTGGCTAATCTTCAAAATCAGAGGCTAAATTTAACGTAGCCACTAAAATATTCAGTTTCAAATAAGTGGCTAAATGCAGGTAGCAAATTTAGTAACAGAATATTTAGTGGCAAAAAGTGCAACTGAAAACCAGTGGCAATTTTTATCATTAGACGGTTGCCAATTTTAATATATGAAATTCAACAACAATCAGTTGCTAAAATTTTGCAACCTTTCACCAACCAATATTTTGTGGCTAAATAATAATATGAATTTTCTCAAATTTTTATATTTTTTTACAAAATTATATAATTAATACTTTATATTTCATATTAGAAGCTAAATTTGGTGGCTAAAAAGTGACTACAAGATTGTATCAGACAAAAAAAATTAGTTGATAATATGTACCTAAATTAGTGACCGAATATATATATATATATATATATATATATATATATATATATATATATATATATATATATATATATAGAGAGAGAGAGAGAGAGAGAGAGAGAGAGAGAGAGAGAGAGAGAGAGAGAGAGAGAGAGAGAGAGAGAGAGAGAGAGAGAGAGAGAGAGAGATAGAGAGAGAGTAGCATTCATGATTCAAATAAAACATTATAAAATACTAAATAAATAGTTTAAGATGATTTCTCAACTACTCTTAATTCAAATAAAACATAACACATAGTACTAAACATTATAAGATGGGATCATCCATAAAGTGGCATGGAAGGTTAAAGTACTAAGACCCGCGAGAGCGAAGATGATTTGTTTTGGAGTAAGATAACACTCGCGCCAGTTGGGCTTGCATGTCCATTTGAGTTTGATGCATTATTTTCTGTGTTTCCATCATTTCCTCCATCCTAGTGTGCATCTCTTGCTCGCGACGCACTGCCTCATCTTCTCTACGGTGAGCCTCATCTTCTCTGCGGCGAGCCTCGTCCACAAGTTGTTGTAACTCTTGATGCGATGTTGAGTCGTGAGAGGGTATTATCCTAGTAGATTGAGAAGTATGTCCACTGTTTCCTTGACCAAAAAGAGCGATTTCTGACCCGAAACCTAAAATGTGGCCCTTACGAATTCCACCAGTTGATTCAACCCACTTATCGGGATCAAAAGGGATGTCAATAATGTCAACTATGTTATCCCCTACTGCTTCTCCTTCATCTTCTGATGTGCGTTCAGGCCGAACTTTAGCAATGTAATCATTCTGCACCAAAATGTCAGACTGGATCAAAAAGATAAAAAATAAATAGTATGTATACCTAATCTAACAAAAATAAACACAATTGTTATTAAAACATTTTGGCATGAGGAGATATCTAAGAAAAAACGATGGCAAAGTGAGTACAAGTAAAATAGAAGAAATAGACTATAATTAAGAAGTCCAAATTGCATTACAGATCAATAATCAGTAAAACATAGGTGCAGACATAATAAAACAACAAGATACAGGAAGATATGTACTCAGAGATACACCAGTTCCTACAAATAGTGACTCAGGTAACCATGAGAAATAAACTCAAAAATCACTCAAGTAATCACTTCCATAATCACTATCAGAAAGATCAGAACCATAATATACAGAGCCATTCTCAGTATACGGATAACCATAACTGAATCATCACTAGCTAGTTCATCAGAAACACGACCAAATGAAAAGAGCAGCCGATGCCATAAATCATAAATACAAATTTCTATCAAAATAAGAAACTTGAATTTTTAAACCTGAATTGATGGGGGAAGGGCTCAGAGAGATTCAACTATAAAAAACACATAGGGTCAAGGGAAATATTAAAATTACGCAATTCTAAGTTTTAACACCTTGGCAATTGCTAGGGAGTCGTTGGCATCAGCATTTGAGCTGATGGCTGTAGAACAGAGGCTGGAGAGTAGAGATTGGAGTAATGGGCATTTGGTTAGAAGGAGAAGGAGGAAAAGAAGGAAAGGGGGAGGAGGGGAGTTTGAAGAAGATGATGATGATGATGAAGATAAGGATTTTACACCATTAATGGAGGCTTCTGTTGCTAAGAGTGGCAAGTATCTGACTGTTCAAGAAGAGGCACAGTTTTCTATGTACATGAAGGTTAGAATTTTGGTTGTTAAATTACTGAATTATCCATTTTTGGGATTCTTGATTTTGGCTACATCTACAAAATGTTCAGAATCTCAGCAACTATTACCTAGTACCCTCCGTCCTAAAACATAGTACTGTGTACTCCCTCCGTCTCAAATTTAGGGATGTCCAAATCGGAATCGGAACCGAGTAAAATACTTAGATGCTTCCCAGTACAAATAAGAACATATAACTATTTGAGATCCAGAAATTAATATGCCAGCACAAACGACACTTGTGCCAAGATGCTCACAAGTTGGCATACAAATCAACACAAGGACACAAGTTGAACCGCCACGAACCGGAATCGGTTGGAACCGGAACCGCCTTGAAGCGAAACCATTTGAAAACTGGCGGTTTAGCGGTCCTAGTAGTGGTAGTAGCGGTAGTAGTGGTAGTAGTGGTGGTAGTGGTAGTAGTGAAGGTAGTAGCAGTAGTGGTGGTGGTGGTAGTGGTGGTAGTGGTAGTGGTGATGGTGGTATAGTAGTGGTCGTAGTAGTAGTGGTGGTAGTGGTGGTGGTGGTGGCAGTGGTGGTAGTAGTAGTAGTAGTAGTAGTGGTAATAGCGGTAGTAGTGGTGGTAGTGGTAGTAGTGGTGGTAGTAGTGGTGGTGGTAGTGGTACTGGTACTGGTAGTAGTAGTGGTGGTAGTGGTAGTGGTAGTGGTACTGGTAGTAGTAGTAGTGGTGGTGGTGGTGGTGATAGTGGTGGTAGTAGTGGTAGTGGTAGTACTTGTAGTATTAGTGGTAGTGATGGTAGTAGTGGTGGTAGTAGTGGTGGTAGTAGTAGTAGTAGTAGTGGTGGTAGTGGTGGTAGTGGTAGTAGTGGTGGTGGTAGTAGTGGTGGTAGTAGTGGTAGTTGTAGTAGTGGTGGTAGTGGGAGTGGTGGGGGTGGTGGTAGTATAATTGGTTAAATAAACCTTTGCATTAATGAAATAATGCACCGCCATTCTAAAGCATTGTTGCATTTGATGCATTTGATGCGTTATATTTGTTCGAAAATGTAGTAGTGAAAGGGTAGTCTGTCCCTCTTTTCTTTTATATACTTTCATTTGTTTAGTTTTTTTTTTAATCTTTTTTTATATACATGTTTTTTAAAAAAAAATCAGCAATAAAAAAGGTTTAAAATATTATTTTCTAGTCAATAAAAATTAAAAATAAATAAAGGGTAGTCCGTCTCTCTTTTCTTTTTTATTCTTTTATTTTTTTTCTATCTTTTTTTTTAAATACCTTTTTGTAAAAAAAATCACTAATAAAAAAATCTAATGTTGATAAAACATATTAGTTAGCAACAAAATTAGCAACCGACTAAATTATTTAAATTTAGCTACCACATAGCCACTAATAATTTTTAATAATATTCTATTAGTTTTTTAATTATATTTAGCGACCGATTAGCAATAAATCTAGCAACTGGCATGCAACTAAGATAGTTCTGTTACAATTTAGATGCAAAATTAGCTACTTAATGAAATTGGTTGCGAATTTGTTGCTAATATTGATACGGAAAATGTTCGGTTGCAATTCAGTAGCCAAATTAGCAACTACAAAATATCAGTCGCAAATTGGTTAATTATTTAGCAATTGAAATTATTAGGTGGCGAATACTAGTGGCTAAAACATGTTTTTCTAGTAGTGTGCAGGTAGTACCATATACTCCCTCCGTTTCAGTAGAAGCTTCCCATTTTATTATTTTGGGTGTTCCGTTAAAAGCTTTCACTTTTTTTTTTACAAAGAATCTTTACTATTTTCTTCACTCATTCTCTCTCCTAATTCACTATTACACTCACAACACTTTTCAAATTTACTATTTTCTCCACTCATTCTCTCTCCTATTTTCAAATTACACTCATAACATTTTTTCTTCCCACCCATTTTCTTAATTTACGTGATTTGAAAAAAAGGAGAAGCTTATGTCTGGACGGAGGGAGTATTTTTTATATAAGTATCATACATTCATCCAGAAGTGGAAATAATACAGGAAGAAATTAACACTTGAGTTTTTATGCTAAAGAGCAAGAAGAAGGCCAGGGAAAGACGCATTGTCAGCATGCTTACTCTGCCAAACCCTCTGATACATGGCGGCATGCTTCTCCGATGCCCCTGCAGACTTCACGTCAGATACTCCCAGACGAGTAACCGTAAGTGAAGTATTACAATACTCCCTCACCTGGGTAATAATCCCATCCGCGACGGTCCACGCATGAACCCAACTGCACCCGCGGCCTCGCTTATCGTAGCCCTCCACAATAACAATCGAGGCGAAGGCGAAAACGGAGAGGGGCTCGAAAGCGAAGGAGTTGTTTGAGGTGATGGTGGTGCAGCCGGTGAGTAAGCGCATAAGGTGGTTGTGGGACGGTGGGCCGTGGAACCACCACTCAATGTTGGGCGGTAAGAGGTGGTGCACGGTGGTGGCATCGCCGGTGGCTAGGGCTTTGTAGAGGGTTGTGAGTATTTTTTTGTTGCATTCTTCTTCGGCTGGATTTGGTTGAAGCTTCGCCAGTGTTGTGTGTGTGTGTGTGTGAGAGAGAGAGAGAGAAGTACATGTGTGTAAATGCTGGTAAGGGTGAGTTTATACTAAAATCATTATATAGGGGAGGAAATGGAATTTGGGACATCTCTTTAACGCATTGTAGTGAGTTCATTGTGTATCACACTCAAGTGATTCTAGTTACTCCATCTGTAACAAAATACTTAGCGGTTTAAATTTTAAAAGTTCAATTTTATTTTAAAATACTTGCAGTTATGCTATTACCTAAATACTCCCTTCGTCCACAAATATACAAAAAAAAAAAAAATTCTTTTGGGCGTTCCACAATAATCTACACTTTTTCAAAATGAAAATATGACCCACTTCTCTCTACTCACAACACTTTTTAAATTTACTATTCTCTCCACTCATTCTCTCTCCTATTTTACTTTTACACTCACAACACATTACATTTATCACTTTTTACCTTAATCTCCGTGTCGGACCAAAAAGTTTATATATTTGTGGGACGGAGGGAGTATATATAGTATGGGTGTAAATGGTTCGTTTTGGTTAGATTTAGGAAAATTTACGGACCGAACTACTAGTTATCGATATGGGAAAATTTCAATTCGAATCGAATCATGAAAAAATTCAAATTGAACTAAACCAAACTGTTATGGTTTGGTTCAAACCGCGGTTCAATTATTTGGTTAAAACCACGGTTTAGATTGTGGGACAGACCGTGGTTTAGATTACAATTCAAAACACGATTCAGACCGCAACTCATTTTCATAATTGTTTAAATTTTTCGTGATCATGATTCATGAAGGAACAATGAAATATGCGGGTGTTTAAAAGGAAAGTCGGAGAAAGAGAGAGATTAGAGGAAGAGAGATGCCGAAGGAAGAAAGACACTTTACAATGTCGATCGTGAAGAGAACTTGGTTATTTATATGATGAAATGAAGATAACAAATAAATAAATTAATATTAAATAAGATACAAAACGAGAGATATGATTACTCTATGTAATTTAGGTTTTCTATTGATTTAACAGTAAATTTTAATAAATATATGAAAATATTAAATAAGGTATAAAATGAGGGTTATGATTAGTTTATGTAATGTGGTTTGTTCTGGTGGTTTGGTATGGCTGTTTGGTCTCGCGGTTCGGTCTCGAGGTCTCAAACAGCGGTTTGATTTGGTTTAGGAAGGTCAGACCACAAACCAAATCGAAACATGTGGCTTGCAATATTTGAGACGGAAATGAACCATTCCTACTTGAAAACCAAACCAAAGCGCATAATTTGGTTCGGTTCGATCTCAAATCGCGATTTAAACCGAATCACTTACACCTCTAATATTTAACATTGTTTATCAAATACTAGTACGTAACCCGTGTGATGCACGGTGAATTATCGAAGACTATCCCAAACACAAATGCAAAATATATCTAGTACCTAAAGAAAGAAGTAGAATTAAAGAGTTGAAAATAACAACAATAACACAAAGAACATGACTTTAGAACATACATTAAGTAATATGAGAAGCTTAAAATTCAAACATTCTGAAAAACTTTCTTGAAAATGATATTAGTGGTACTGTTTGAACTTGCGTTGTCATCGTCTTTATGAGTGATTGAAATATGAAGACCTTGAGGATTGGCAACTCGTGATAAAGCAACATATAATTGATCATGACAGAAAATAGGTTTTCTTAGAAGAACACCGACTGTGGATAATGATTAACCCTAACTTTTGGTAATTGACATAGCATAAGAAACCATCAACAGGAATGGTCTTC
Source organism: Adenophora triphylla var. japonica (assembly GCA_022495995.1). Taxonomy (NCBI): domain Eukaryota; kingdom Viridiplantae; phylum Streptophyta; class Magnoliopsida; order Asterales; family Campanulaceae; genus Adenophora; species Adenophora triphylla. Next base: position 554,917 of record JAFEMH010000073.1, read on the forward strand.
GCTCAAATTTAAATGGGATCCTCGAATCTGATGGTCTAAACGACATTTTTGGAATAAGAACCATTTTCTCATTATACTGAGTAGATAGAACTCCGCCCTCCAAAATATGAGTACCAAGTCTTGTGATAATTAATCTCGTCCCATTACATAATCTTAAAGTTGGATCTATATTACGAAATAACATAATTGGGACACCAACCTTCAAATTCAAAACGTGCTTGGGGAGACCGGAGGTTGATATATTATTCAAAAATTCAGGGGTATGTATATCGTTCAAGACATTACGATTACCCTCCGAATGACAGGGGTATCTGAGATTAAATAATTAAGTTCTCCCAATCGACATGTTGAAAGATATTATATAATCATTAACCGCCTCAACAACGTCAATGTTGGTGCTAAAATTTACCTTTTCTCAAAATAAGAGAAGTCTTGATTAGGGTCACCAATGTTAGGAATGACGACATCAACATTTGGAGTTGATGCGATAATGAAAAATGGGATTGGGCCTAAACAGGAACTTAGACCCAACATGCCTTGATGGGCCAAGTATGTTTAAAAGTGGGCCACATGGTAGGCTCAGAAGTGGGAAGTGGCATGCAGAATAAGGTGGCCTCGTATAGGCGACATGTGAGAGTAAGCAGGTCGAGATGTGTATCTTCTAGAAATGGTTGTACAAAGATGGTATGGCCGAGGGCGAGAATCATGTTGTCGATATGGTTGGAGTCAGCGGCAATATGAGTATTTTCGCTAATCCAGTGATTGTCGCTTGGCGGCTTATGTGATAGGTGATCTCGCGCTATGGCGGGACTGTCCATTGTAGGCTGATTTGACAAGGTGAACAGTATAATCCCACTAACTTGGAATTGGTTGGGGACCCTAAGTAGATGATTGACAAGTGTCCCCCATGTGCAAGACACATGGGGGCTTGGGAGTATAAACTAGAGGAATAGTTCATTTGCATGGTATGTTCTCTCTCTCTCTACTCTCTAAGCTCTCTCTCTCTCTCTCTTAGGGTTTCCTTTGTTGTTATCAGATTTGTGAACTAGAAACCTTACTCTCACGCCGGAGGGGTTTTGCCGGAGCCACCCCCGGCCTAGTTTACGTGCTTGCATGTGTGTAGGTGACCTAGCAAAGGAGGAATCAGCCGGAGTATCCTAGTTCAGTTCCTGTGCAACCATTAATTTTGGATGGCAGCATCAGTTGGTTCCGTTTCCGGGACGTGAAACTCTTTCTTTGTTTGGTCAGGCGAGTGTTATTGTTGTTCTGGGTTCTGTTTCAGCTGTTGTTGTGCTTTTGTTCGTAGAAGGAAGCTCAGAAACCCTACTGTCGAACTGCTGTTAGAGGTGTTACAGGCGTTGGATAGCTTTGCTGCTGGTGTTGGTTAGTTTGTTTCAAGTTGTGTTTGTTTGTAAACCTATAAAGTGGCCGGAATGGGTCAAGATAAAGGTGCTCAGGCGACGGTAGTCCAGAATCTGGTGTTGGAGACCCCTAACCCGAAGGATACCCGCAAGAACAAGTCAGGTTCTGCGCGGGATGGTGATGTACAAACTACTGACACTGATTCGACAATCAGGAGTGCCAGAAGGCGAGAAGAAGCGGAGAAAGTCGAGAAAGGGAAGGCGAGAACTGATGAGCCGCGTCCCGCTTCTTCGAAGGCAGATGATGTAAGAGCTAAGGCTGACCAGTTGAGGGCTGATAATGAGCTGATGCTGAAAGTTCTAGCAAATAATCAGAGGTTGAGGGAGATGGGTCAGACGCCCTCTCAAATCTCGCCTGAGGTGTCAGCAGGCGCTGCGGGGAGGGCTCCAGTTGAAGAGCGAGATGTCAGCCAGAGTGTTGCGAAAAGAGATAATAGGCGGGCGAGGGACATGCTGCCGCCTAAGGAGAAGGCCAGAGAGCCTAGGTGAGATGCGACTAAAGCGAGATCAAAGGGTGCGGCGATTAAGAGAAAGCACCAAGATCATGATGGGGGAAGGAGGAGGAAGATTTATCTGTAGGGTTTTGGGGGTCCATGCGCAGCGGAATAAGCAATAACTCGAAAAACCCCAAGCCCTAGAATCCGTTCTAGATGAATAATTAAGAGAGATGAAATAGAATTACCAACCTTGAATGCTTTTGCCTTTGATAAACTTGACCCAACTCCAGATTGAATGATCTTGTTAATCCTTGATGAACGAACGGAAATCACGAACCAAAGATCTTGATGAACGAAGATCCTCTATGTTTATCCACGCGCGGAACGAACCCTAGAACTCTTCTAGGAGGATTGCTAGATCCAATTGATTGAAACACCTTTCAATCAATGAAGAACAATGGATTTGGTGGTGTTTGATTCTCAATTCTCAATTGAAATCTCCCACTCTAAGTGTTTCTCTCAAGCCAAAACGTTCTAATGACGGCTAGGGCAACCAGGGGCAACTATTTATACGTTACAAATAAAAGCCCCTTGTGAAAACCCTAAAATCAGGCCATTTACGTATCAGTCCAGGCCCGACGGGATGACTCGTCCCCCAGGGGCACGAGTGGGTCCCCTCTGCGGCTCCCGGCCCGATCCTGGCGTCCCTGCAAGAGGCACGACTTGGCTTAGCTCACGGGGCGAGTCGTCCCCTTTGGGCACGACTCGTGCCCGAGCACGAGTCGTCCTCGGGACACTCCCATCAACAGCGTCCTTGCCATAAGGCACGACTTAGTTCGATTGAGGGGCAGTCGTCCCCTGAGCCGAAAATCCATATTCCTCATTTTTGACAATTCGTTCGATGCGTGTGACCCCATAGGACCATACTATGTTGGCAATGAGTCCGATCACATCGAACCTCATAAGACATGAGCGGACTCTAGCAAGCCATCATGCCTACCCAAATAGTATGATTATCAAGTTCGATTTTCCTACATAGAACATATCACAATCCACATTGTCACACGATGTTATATTGAACATGAGTCATGGTCCACGTCAACTCATATTGTTCAATGCTTTCTCGTTACCAAGTAAATTGATTAATCGAATGATATTAATCACATTAATTCATTCGGGCGTGGCCATGCACTACATCAATCTTACTTACGAGTGGCCTAGCAAACATCTCTCTTTACGAGGACAATTTCCATCTTGACTTATCATTCTTCCCAACAAGAATCATACCATGCCAATGATAGCCCTTATTGTCATCCGGTTAAAGACAACGTTAAACTATATCAAACATGATATTCATCGAGCGGAAGACGATGATAATCTCGAAGTCAAAGGATATCAATGATATGACTATATGAGATTTAATTATGACATATGACCATGACATAAATCTGCATAATGGGTCAAGTCCAAGATTACCTTGTTCTCTAACAAGTACCCATGAATCTAATGTGCATCTCCATGCATATAATCATCACATGATTATCCATTAGACTTCATACTAGTGCTTCATAAGTACTAGGGACACGATTATTATAATAAAACATGCAAACATATATAACAATCAAAGAAACAATCTCATATATAAATGAACAATGACATTACATAAAGGTCTATCTCTATAGGCCTAGGGCACTAACACCTACAGTCTCCCACTTGCACTAGGCCCAATCATTCATGTATCTTATACCTGCATGGACCTAACATGACATTCATGTTTAGCTTGTGGCAAAGGCTTGGTGAGAGGGTCCGAAATGTTGTCATCCGTTGGTACCTTTTGCATATCTTAACGTCTTCCCTTTCACAGATTTCTCGAATGAGGTGGAAACATCTCAAAATGTGTTTGGATCGTTGATGTGACCTTGGTTCTTTTGCTTGCCCAAATGACACCACAATTGTCACAACAAAGCTCCACCGGATTAGTGATACTTGGAACAATTCCAAAACACTAATGAACTTTTGATCCAAACTGCCTTTTCTAGCTACATCATATGTTGCTAAAATTAAGCCTTAGAAGTAGAATCGGCTACGATTTTCTGCTTGGACCTCTTCCAATAAAATCGCACCTCCAATAAGCATAAACACAAATCCTAATTGCGATTTTAATTAACTTTGTCAGTTTGGAAGTTAGCATCCGTGTAACCTTTACAACAAGATTAACTTCCAATCTTTCAATTACCAAGAACGTATCCTTAGTTCTTCTTAAGTACTTTAAGGATCGTCTTGGCGCCATCCAATGGTTCTCACTAGGATCGATTGGTATCGACTCGTCATGCTCAAGCATACGAGACATCGGGTCTAGTACAAATCATGGCATACATGACAAATCCAAATGCCGGAGCATATGGAACTTCATTCATTCTCTTTTGCTCATCGGTTGTCATGGGACACCTGAGTCTCGCTAAGAGTAATACCATGACCCATTGACAGGTTACCTTTCTTAGAATCATCTAAGAACCTTATCAATACGAGTATTTTGACTCAAACCAACTTATCCTTTTAGATCTATCTCTATAGATCTTGATACCAACGATGTAAGCGGCTTCACCCATATCTTTCATTGAGAAACCTTTCCTTGACCAAGACTTGACAGTCTTAAGTGTCGGAACTTTGTTTTCAATGAGTAAGATATCATTGTCATATAACAATAGAAATAATACTACGCTCCCACTTTGAATTTCATGTATACACAAAGTTCATCTTCGTACTTGATGATGTCAAACTCTTTGACCGATTCATCAAAATGAAGATTCCAACCCTCGAAGCTTGCTTCAACCCATCTTATGGATCTTTGCAACATGCATACTTTATTAGAATTTCTTGGATCGACAAACCCTTGGTGTATGCCGTATACATCCTCAAGTAGGTTTCCGTTAAGAAACGCTGTTTTGACATCCATTTGCCATATCTCATATTCACAATATGCGATAATGGCAATTGAAACTCTAATAGACTTCGGCATTGTAATGGGCAAAAGGTTTCAACATAGTCAACACTATGAATTTTCCTAAATCCCTTTGCTACAATCCTTAGTCATGAAAGTATACACCTTCCATCCATGTCGGTTTTCTTCTTGAAAACCCATTTACACCCTTATGGTTTTTACACCTTCGGAGTGGACCAATCAAGTTCAAAACTTGATCATCAAACATGGATTACAATTCGGATTCCATGGTTCATAACCATTTATCCAGAATTAGGAGTGGACATCGTCTCTAGATAGGAAATAGGTCCGTCATTCTCAATGACTCCCACTTGATTACTTTTCGATATGAGAAATCCATATCTCTCGGAGTTCGAGATCGTATCCTATCGGATCTGCGAAGAACTTGTGTATCTTGAACCGGTTCCACAACTCCTTGTGAACTTGGTTCCGTCTCTACTCTTGGTTCCACGTTATTTTCGGGTTCTTGAACTCTTCAAGATCAATTTTACTCCCACTAGATCCTTTATTGAGAAAGCTGTTTCTCAAGAAAGCGAATCATATAGAGCAACAAACAATTTGTTCTCATTGCGGTTGTAAAACTAATATACGAAATTAACCTGTCGAGATTTGGTGCTAACTTATGAGAGACAAGTCTCTTTACATAAGATTCGCAACCCCAAATCTTTATGAAAGACATTCTTTCATGCCACATCTCATGTGGGGACTTAGGAATCGATTTAGTAGGGACACAATTCGAGTGTAACCGCATTATTTCTAATGCATATCCTCAAAAGAAAATAGGAAAGTCAACTTGACACATCATCGAACGAACCATGTCATACAAGGTTCAATTCCTCCTCTCAAACACACCATACAATGTGGTGTTCCGGGTGGAGTCAACTGCAAACGATTTCACGGTTTTGAGATGATTGTCAACCTCTTGGCTCAAATATTCATTACCTCGATCTAATCGAAGTACTTTAATAGTTTTGCCATGATTGGTTTTTGTACTTCATCTTGAAATATTCGAAATATCTCAAACGATTCACCTTTGGACTTCATCAGATAGACATAGTCATATCTAGATAAGTAACCGGTGAATGTGATGAAATACCGAATTCCTCCCTAGCAATGCTACTTAATAGTCCATATACATCTCATGTATAAGGGCCAATAAGCCACTACCCTCCCACTACTCTTAGTGTAGGGTGGTTTGGTCATTTTACCAAATAAACGAGATTCTCATACCTCAAATGATTCATAATCATATGAGTCTAAATGTCCATGTTAATGGAGTTTAGATTATACGTTTCTCATTTATATGACCAAGCCGTGCAATGCCATGTGAACGTGTTGTTCACATCATTCGGTTTAGATTTCACGCTTATATTATAGATATCTTCAATATTATTTTGTATCTTAACATCAAGGATATGAAGACCATTCAATGATATATGCATTACAATAATACATATCATTAAATAAATATAAAGCTTCTTATTCTCAATAAGAAAATTTATATCCTTCATCATCCTCATAAGAAACAAAATGATACTCCTACTCAAATTAGGAACGTAGTCACACTTGTTCAAAACAAGTACTAGTCCACAAGGTAAAGTGACTTCATAAGTCCCTACGGCTAATGCGGCAACTCTTGCTTCATTACTACGCATAGGTTTAATTCACCTTCTTTGAGTAGCTTTCTATTCTTTATTTCTTGCACATTTAAACAAATGTGGGATCTATATCCGGTATCATATACCCAAGAACAAGAAGTCGAAAGGAAAATATCTATCATATAAATATTTGAAGTAGTAGCAATCAAATTGCCCTTCTTCACCTTTTAGGCCTTCCTTATTAGCCTTGCAACTTTGCTTCTAATGACAATCTCATCAAGTAGCAAGTAGCAAACCGCATCCTTTTGAGACACTTTGGGTTTAGCCTCTTCGGCTTTGGCAACTTTTGCCCTAGGTTTAGCAACCTTTGCTTTACCTTCTTGCCTTCCCTTTTGAACCCCTTTCTTGTGTTAACCATTCTTAACACACTTGCGGATTGCTCCTTTTGCATCTCATGCATTAAAAGCCTTCACCACAACATATATTTTTTGTCTAGCTTGCACTTGGAACATTTCCTTTTGTGCGTTGTGCTAGAACAAAAGCAATTTCCACGTGTTCAAGGTTCTTCTTAAGAGCCTTTAAACATGGTGGCAAGTATAGGAGCAAACAACATCATAGGAATCATCTAAATGTTTCTTATGTTGCTCCTTACCTGTCCTTTGCAACGTTTGCGGTGGGTTCGAAGAGGAATAGATTCGTCAAGAACGTACAATTTTGCTTAAGAACTCTTCTTGAGCATCCGATCAAATCGAATAACTTGTACCGTTCTTTTCGGAACTTGTCCTTCATAAGGACGAATCGCAATAATAAGGATTAATTATAGTTTAATGCTATTTCTACAACAAAATATGCAACACATATGAACACATATAAGTACCGATTTCATTTAAGAGATTAAATAACGTATTTCATAAATACTCCCACTAAATTATATAACCTTCTTATGCAAATATGCATAATATAATTTAATAGGCTAAGACCCAACTTTAATTTAATTTCAAGTCGGCTATGGCACGACCGCTCAAAATTAAACTAAAAAGGTAGATAACATTTATCAATCATATCTATATATGACTCTTAGATCATTATGAGATTATAGACATCATATGTCACATGTTTCAATCTCATCTTATGCCTTAGGCCCAAAACCGTTTTGATAGCCTAATTGAGTTCAACCATGTTAAACGTATAGCAACCACTATTTGCTCATCTTGATCATACAAAGATAGAATTAATGCACCTCGCTATGGCGAGCCCACATAAAACTACCCGTGTACTCACAAGTGTTTAAACATGGGTGGCATAAAACAAACTCAAATTACAAAGAAGGTTCAATTTTTCATGCTTATCAATTACATCCCAAGGTTGATTCATGAAAACTATATGAACATAATTATGAACATGGAATGATGCAACACATATTACATTTGATCGGTAATTACTAGTACGCGGCCACGTGCTCCAAGATTATCCCACACTTCCATCGAAGTGCACGTGGGGAAGGTTTTGGTGTCCGGCCAATATACCAAGTAATACATCACAAATATCCTAGATTAATCACATTAATCATATCAATGAAATTGACATCCCATAATCTAGATTAATCATATTAATCATATATATTACAATTTCATAATCATGGTATATCTATATATACTATTACTTCTCAAGTAAAACTCATACAATTTCATATTCTAGATCATGCACATCATGAAAATTCATATAATCATATTACATAATTATCATGATTATCTAACTAAGCATCATGAACGGGGCTCGATACCATTTGTAGGGTTTCGAGGGTCCATGCGCGACGGAGATAAGCAATAACTCGAAAAACCCCAAGCCCTAGAATCCGTTCTAGATGAATAATTAAGAGAGATGAAATAGAATTACCAACCTTGAATGCTTTTGCCTTTGATAAACTTGACCCAACTCAGATTGAATGATCTTGTTAATCCTTGATGAACGAACGGGAATCACGAACCAAAGATCTTGATGAACGAAGATCCTCTATGTTTATCCACGCGCGGAACGAACCCTAGAACTCTTCTAGGAGGATTGCTACATCCAATTGATTGAAACACCTTTCAATCAATGAAGAACAATGGATTTGGTGGTGTTTGATTCTCAATTCTCAATTGAAATCTCCCACTCTAAGTGTTTCTCTCAAGCCAAAACGTTCTAATGACGGCTAGCAGGGCAACCAGGCAACTATTTATACGTTACAAATAAAAGCCCCTTGTGAAAACCCTAAAATCAGGCCATTTACGTATCGGTCCAGCCCGACGGGATGACTCGTCCCCCCGGGGCACGAGTCGTCCCCTCTCGCAGCTCCCATGATCCCTGGCGTCCCTGCAGAGAGGCACGACTTCGCTTAGCTCACGGATCGAGTCGTCCACTTTGGGCACGACTCGTGCCCAGCACGAGTCGTCCCTCAGGACACTCCCACCGAACCCGGCGTCCCTTCATAAGGCACGACTTAGTTCGGAGTTGAGGAGTGACGAGTCGTCCCGAGCCGAGAAAATCCATATTCCTCATTTTTGACAATTCGTTCGACGCGTGTGACCCCATAGGACCATACTATGTTGGCAATGAGTCCGATCACATCGAACCTCATAAGCACATGAGCGGACTCTAGCAAGCCATCATGCCACCCAAATAGTATGATTATCAAGTTCAATTTTCCTACATAGAACATATCACAATCCCATTGTCACACGATGTTATATAGAACATGAGTCATGGTCCACGTCAACTCATATTGTTCAATGCTTTCTCGTTACCAAGTAAATTGATTAATCGAATGATATTAATCACATTAATTCATTCGGGCATGGCCACGCACTACATCAATCTTACTTACGAGTGGCCTAGCAAACATCTCTCTTTACGAGGGACAATTTCCATCTTGACTTATCATTCTTCCCAACAAGAATCATACCATGCCAATGATAGCCACTTATTGTCATCCCTAGGTTAAAGACAACGTTAAACTATATCAAACATGATATTCATCGAGCGGAAGACGATGATAATCTCGAATTCAAAGGATATCAATGATATGACTATATGAGATTTAATTATGACATATGACCATGACATAAATCTCATAATGGGTCAAGTCCAGTACCTTGTTCTCTAACAAGTACCCATGAATCTAATGTGCATCTCCATGCATATAATCATCACATGATTATCCATTAGACTTCATACTAGTGCTTCATAAGTACTAGGGACACGATTATTATAATAAAACATGCAAACATATATAACAATCAAAGAAACAATCTCATATATAAATGAACAATGACATTACATAAAGGTCTATCTCTATAGGCCTAGGGCACTAACACCTACATTATCATATGCCGGGAAACTCGCGCGAGGAGTCTTATTACTATGAGTGTGAGAGTGATGAGGGGTCGACTGCATATAGGGACTACATACCTAGCCGCTCAAAGTATTCCGATGACAGTACTTATTTGGAGGAAAGGTCGCGTCGATCCAGGCATTCTGATAGAGCTCGCCAGGAGGAAAGGCTGCCGCGCGATAGAGATCGCAGGCGACATGAAAGGAGGGATAGAGATAAAGAAATGGAGAAAGCTGAGAAAGCCGCCGAGGCGGAGAAAGTTGCAGAGGGTTTGAAAGCTGCAGAGATGGCTAAAGTCGCCGAGTTGGAAAAGGCCAGAAAGAAGGAAGATGATAAATGGAAGTCTGAAATGGCAGAGTGTCACTACCCTAATATTAGGCACTATTTTAGCACACGTTGAGCACGTGGAGTTCGGGTGGTAGTATCTCATTTTATGCTATTTATGTTACTTGTTAAGTTGATGTGTTCATTTTCATACTTTGATGATTTATATGGAGTAGAATGGATCATTAACTACCTTATATGAATTATTGTGAAAATGAATTAAATTTAATGATAAAGGGCCTAAAGGGAATAAATTATAAAGTGTAGGGTGAGATAATAATAATTGGAAATTTTTAATAAATTGATTATTTGAGGTTGAGGGGCTTAGTTGCCAAGTTGGATAGTTAAGGTTGTTGTTAATTTGGTCTTTCTTCCTTAGAGGTGCTTTAGAGTAAATATTCATATTTATCCTTGAAGTAGTAAAGGGAAACTTCATTTGTGACACTCTCAGTACTCTTCTTCTTCCCAAAACCATTCCATGGAAATCAAAACCAAACCCTAAGCTCCATCTTAGAAAAATTCTCTAGCCTTCGTTTCTTCTTCGTTTTCAAAATCATTTGCGGATTCGTGTTCGTGGCGGCGAGGGGAGCGTATCTATCCGGTCAAAGAAATATTCTATTTTTCACCATTTAGGTAAGTTATTATGAATTCCTTTCAAAACTTGTTCATTCATTGATTTTGTTGTTATTGATGTTTATAAATAAGTTTTTGGTAAAGTGGAACAACTTTTACTTGATAAGAATGGTTTTGGAAAAGTGGAATGGAAATGGGTATGGGGGTGGTTGTTGAAATAACAATAAAATGGGGTATTAGTTGTATTATGGTGTTAATTCCTTGATACCTCTAGTTGCATGGCAAATTGACATAAGATATGGTATTAAAATAGTATGGGTTGGTGCTGGATTGGAATGGATAGAGTATGGAATGGTTTGGGTTGGTATTATTGATGTTTGGTACTGATTTGTATCAACTTAAAACAGAGTAAAGCTTGGTTTGGGTCAATTTGGTGTAGTTGCTGAAGTAGTACCAATTCTGTTCTGAATTCTGGACAGAGGGCACGACTCGTGCTCAGGGGCACGAGTCGGGCACGAGTCGTCCCCTGAAATTAGCCTAAGTCGTGCCTCAATGGGACGAGTGTTTCTGGTGGGGGTTATAAGGGGCACGAGTCGTGCCCTCCCCTGCAGTCTCTGAACCACTTTCCAAGGCCTAGAAACCTATTCAACCTAGAACCAAAGTGAACCATCTTTAACTTAGATTAAAGTAGAGCACTTTAACTACATAATGGTGTCTTACTTGGTTAAAATGGAATAGGGAAGTACTTTAAATATTGTTCGGAAAATGCTTGATAACATTGATTCGTTACTTAACCCAAGTGAATCCAACTTGGTAAATGGAACTTGGGCCTTTATAGAAGTTATATATTATTGCATATTGTTCATGTAGGGTTGGTTTGTGATACCTTGTAGCCTTACTTGAGTTCATATGCATTGATTTTACTATACATAGTGTATGAAATGAATGTTGCACTATGGTATTGTTTGAACATGAGTATTGCTTTACCATGTTGTTATATTCTTATCCATTTGGTGGCTTTCATTTCAAGTATCTATTATGTGCTTGAACTTGTATTAATCAGCTGATGTTTAGGGGTATAACGGAATACGATCAATTATGAAAAGTGTGAACTAATGTGATCGGATTACGTTATACCTGTGACTGTCCCCTTCTGTAGCCACAGATTGGGGTTATAGCATCTGTATTGAGCCAAAAGCCTTACAGAGTTTCTAGTATCTTATATGGTTCCCTGAAAAATGGGTCTTATAAGATGTGAATATACTTAAGCAGTTCACAAGAGAGGAGTTATCATAATAGCTCTCTCCGTTATATGATATTGGTTCAGGTGGAGTTTTATCTTCCAATATTGTACGACTTATTGGTCAGACGGGAAAAGGTAAACCAAGGTAATGGAATGTGTTTACAGCTTTTCCAACGTGTTATATGCACCTTGTATGTGTTGCATCTTGCTTGGCATATTGTGCATTCATAATAGCTTATTGAGATTTATTCTCACCCTTCTCCCTTTAATGTTTTAGATCGGACTGAGACAGGAGGACCCGGCCAGTGAGGACGGTGCGGAGTTTGTACGTGGGGTGGGAATCACTATGATCTCGCCTGATGAGGAGATTAAGTATGAGAAGGCACTGCGGTTCAAGTTTAATGTTTCAAATAATCAGGCTGAGTATGAGGCATTGATTGCCGGGATTGAGTTAGAAAGAGACATTGGGCTGACTAAGATCCTCATCCATTCAGATTCTAAATTGATTTTCAATCAAGTGAAGGGCGAGTATGGAGTTTTAAACTCTGTTTTGATGAAGTATTGCAACATGGCGAGAAGTATTTTGAAGGGGTTCGAGTTTTGGGAGTTGGTACAGATAGACCGAGCCGAAAACTCGCGGGCAGATTCTTTGAGTAGGTCGGCAGGATCAGAAGAGCAAAGCTCGCCCAGTGAGCCGTTGGTTGAATATGTCGACCTGCCGACAATCAATAGGCCGCTTGTTTTGGAAATTTAGGAGGCCGAGAAGAATTGGGTTGTGGAGATGAAATTTTTTTGAAAAGGAAGAGTTTCCGCTCGATGAGGAGAAAGCGAAGTTAATAAAGGCGACCTCTCTGCGGTTCACGGTGCAGGATGGAGTGTTGTACATAAAATCTTTCTCGAATCCGTTAATGAGATGTGTTAAGCCAAGCATGGTGCAAAGGGTGTTATTTGAAATCCACGAGGGCATATGTGGCGGCCATCCCGGAGCGAGAACCCTGGCAGATAAAGTTTTATTTCACGGGTATTATTGGCCGAGTTTGAGAAAAGATGCCGTAATTTATGTCAAGAAGTGCGAGAAATGTCAAAGATTTGGTAACATTCCCCGGCAGACGGCTATAGAGCAGACCCTTATAGTGGCGACTTGGCCTTTTGATATGTGGGGGATTGATTTTATAGGGCCTTTTCCGAAAGCCAAGGGTGGGTGTCAGCACGTGGTTGTCGCAGTGGATTACTTTACGAAGTGGACGGAAGCGAAGGCACTGGCGACAATCAGTGAGGATAATGTGATTAAATTCGTGCAAGAGAATATTTGGTGTAGATACGGGGAAGAAATGAAGAATGCATGGAGTGTTGATCATCTCAAGCAGTTCTACCAGCGAACCCGCCGCGGCCTCGACTGTGTTTTTGATTGTTTCCCTAGATAGCAAAAGTTATATAACTTTTTCTTGTAATTTATTCGTTTTGATTGTCGCTTATGGAGAAAAAGTTATGTAAAATTTGGTAGTCTGGTGGTATGTAATTTGTATATATGATAGAAAAGGTGGCGGGATGTTCTATCGACATGTTTTGTAGCGTGATTGTATACTTGTAAAATTCTGACGACGTTATTTTTTGTTTCATGGATCGACGAACGAATGGGTGAAGGTTGCCGCCAAAGCTTGAAGATGGCGGTCAGTGAAGGTTGCCGCTAAATCTTGAAGATGGCGGCCATGAGGGTTGCCGCTAAAACTTGAAGATGGCGGCCATGAGGGTTGCCGCTAAAGCTTGAAGATGGCGGCCGTGAGGATTGCCGCTAAAGCTTGAAGAGGGAGGCAAGTGAAGGTTGCCGCCAAGTCAAGATTGAAGATGGAGTAAAGATTGAAGTACTAGACCGGGTAGGTCCCAGCAAAATACTAGACCGGGTAGGTCCCTGCGACATACTAGACTGGGCGTAGGTCCCAGCAAAATACTAGACCGGGTAGGTCCCGGCGAGATACGAAACCGGGTAGGTCCCGACGAGAACTAGACCGTGTAGGTCCCGGCGAGATGCGAAATCTGGTAGGTCCCAGCGAGATACTAGACCGGGTAGGTCCCGGCGAGATACGAAACCGGGTAGGTCCCGGCGAGAACTAGACCGGGTATGTCCCGGCGAGAACTAGACCGGGTAGGTCCCGACGAGAAACGAGACCGGGTAGGTCCCGACGAGAAACGAGACCGGGTAGGTCCTAGCGAGAACTAGATCGGGTAGGTCCCGGCAAGATACGAGATCGGGTAGGTCCCGGCGAGGAAAGTCCTGGCAGAGGCCAGGCACACCAAGTCCTGACGGTGACCAGGCGAGAAAGACCAGGCTTAAAGGTGCCAGGCACAAAGGCGACTTGGCCGTAGGGCGCAAGGTAGAAAGTGAAAATGAGAAAAGTAAACCGAGTTTGGTTCAAGCGATTTGTATGAGAGGCGGTTGCCGCCAACTAGAAATTGATCTAGCGCGGTTTTGATCAAAGAATGATTTCGGCCAAAAGAGTTTGGCCGCGCAAGGTTTGTCGCATACGACAAATGAGTAAGGTTGCCTAAAGACAAGTCTTACTCTTTTGAAGGGAGTAGTATGTATATAGATAAAATATGTAAGAGGAGAAATCTTCGATAAACTATCGAAGCAAAATAAAGATTGTGGAATGAGAGAAAGGCAAGGATAACGTTAGATCGAAGTAGCGACATACTAATGCGGCAAATTAAAGTGTAGCATATATGTAGATGCGACAAAATTTTGAAATAGTTTCTAATAAAGCAAAAGTTTGGCGAGAAGCCACAGTTTGAAAAATTTTGGAAAAGTGAAAGTTTGGCGAGATGCCATAGTTTGAAAACAGTTTGAGAATCATAGTAGGAGTAAGGTTGCCTGAAGACAAGCCTTACTTTTTTGAAGGGAGTAGTATGTATATAGATAAAATATGTAAGAGGAGGAATCTTCGATAAACTATCGAAGCAAAATAACGATTGTGGCATGCGAGAAAGGCAAGGATAACGTTAGATCGAAGTAGCGACATACTAATGCGGCAAATTAAAGTGTAGTATATATGTAGATGCGACAAAAATTTGAAATAGTTTCTAAAAAAGCAAAAGTTTGGCGAGAAGCCACAGTTTGAAAAATTTTGGAAAAGTGAAAGTTTGGCGAGATGCCACAGTTTGAAAACAGTTTGAGAATCATAGTAGGAGTAAGGTTGCCTGAAGACAAGCCCTACTATTTTGAAGGGAGTAGTATGTATATAGATAAGTTGGGTAAGCAGGTCGAGATGTGTATCTTCTAGAAATGGTTGTACAAAGATGGTATGGCCGAGGGCGAGAATCATGTTGTCGATATGGTTGGAGTCAGCGGCAATATGAGTATTTTCACTAATCCAGTGATTGTCGCTTGGCGGCTTATGTGATATGTGATCTCGCGCTATGGCGGGACTGTCCACTGTAGACTGATTTGACAAGGTGAACAGTATAATTCCACTAACTTGGAGTTGATTGGGGACCCTAAGTAGATGATTGACAAGTGTCCCCCATGTGCAAGGCACATGGGGGCTTGGGAGTATAAACAAGAGGAATATTTCATTTGCATGGTATGTTTTCTCTCTCTACTCTCTAAGCTCTCTCTCTCTTTCTTAGGGTTTCCTTTGTTGTTATCAGATTTGTGAACTAGAAATCTTACTCTCACGCCTGAGGGGTTTTGCCGGAGCCACCCCCGGCCTAGTTTACGTGTTTGCATGTGTGTAGGTGACCTAGCAAATGAGGAATCAGTCGGAGTATCATAGTTCAGTTCCTGTGCAACCATTAATTTTGGATGCCAGCATCAGGAGTGACAAAAAACTTCTCAGAAATATTTATAGAAACGACACCATCATGGGGCTCATTCAGTTTCCCATCACCAACATTTGAAATCCATTTAGCAAATTCTTCCGGATCCGATGAGCTTCCGTGTGTATCAGGATTCTGCAATCTCATATTCTTGGTCAGACGAAGAGCCTTACAACTAGAAAAAAAAATCAAGCTATCCTTTGGTAAAAAAAAAAAAAACCTTCTAAAATCAATAAATTGGACCGGATCAGCAAATTGTGTACCGGAACCGTAAGTCGGTGGTCCAATTTCGGTTGACCTTTTCGTCAAACCGTGAATTATTGGTTTTCAACAATGAACCGACGGTACACGATCCAACCTGACACGTCTATATAAAGGGGTTCTTGGATCCACGGGGGTCTTGGTTGCACGTCAAAAGTTGAACTTTATTATACCTGAAATGAGTCTTGCATGAGAAAAAAATTGCCCTTATTCCCAAGGAAAATGGAAACCAATCCTGCAAAGGTTACCTTTCGGCTTCCTCAGGACCGTCTCCATAAGTACAGAGACATGTGCGAAATGAGAATGTGGGGCCCCATTTGGAGAACACTCCCTCGACTTCAGGCTCTAAATTGCAATTTGACCTTAAAAAAATTAACACAATAATCTGTTATATATAGATATATATTTAATGGACATAGATAAAATTGAGATTCTTCAAAATTTGAGGTCCTGTGCAAATGAACCTAATGTTTCATGTCTGAGCCGGCCCTGGGCTTCCTTTAGCAATGATCCATAATTGATACTAGGTGGGATGGTTAAGATTTATTTGTTATACATGCGACTCATATCAATTTAAATTAATATTAATCATTGATTAAAACGTTGAAAAAATATGACAAAATATGGACATTGATTGCAACGCTACAATAAATTATTAGTATAGGTGAAACAGATTTTTTGGCCCATTGATAAAGTTGTATAGTTATAAAACTGAAAATTCAGTGATTAAGAATAAAAAAAGGGTAGTCATGCAATTAAATAAAGTAAATAATTGGAAATAATGGGGAAGACGGCGGTGGTTGAGTGTGTGTAGTGTACATGGTGTTGGAAAATGGAGTCACGTTTATTCAACTACGAATTGTTTAAGTGTTTTTACTTTTTAGTAATTTTTAGTAACAGACGACAGAAAAGTCAAAGTCTTTAACGGCTCGTATGGTTAAAAAACTCTATCTAAAAATTAATTTTAGAAACAAGTTTTTACCTAAAACTACTCCCAAAAGATGCTATTTACAAAAATAAAAAAAAAAACCATACAAGATGTGATATTACAAAAAATTACTCCCTCCGTTCTTAAATGTTTGTCTCATTTGACTTTTTAGTTAAACTTTGACCACAAATATATGACAATTTAATTATGTTCATGAAATTCTAAAAATTCCTATTTATTCACCATTAATAATATTATCAACAACAACTTTTAGAATTTCATGAACATGATTAATCTCTCATAAATTTGTTGTCAAAGTTCAACAAAAAATTCAAATGGGACAAACATTTAGGGACGGAGAGAGTATTTTTTTTTCAGTTAAAACAACTGATAAATGCATTTATCAATGTAAAATACATTTATCAATTGTTTATAATTGATAAATTAATTTATCATTATTTTAAAGAGTATTTTGTGTACTTGATTTTTTTATTAAACAACTGATAAGCATTTTACATTAATAAATGCATTTATCAGTTGTTTGACAGATAAATGCAAAAAAAAAAAATAATAATAAAAAATTAAAATGAAAAATTAAAAAAATTAGTTTTTGTTATATCCATTTTTCAAAATTAGTTTTTGATAAATGCCTCTATTAAAAAAATAGCAAAAAATCAAAAATGAAGATAAAGTCAATCACATATTTTTCGTCCCAATATAGCTCATAATAGTCCAACCAAGCCCACTTCTTGAGCCTATTTTATGTAAACTTTTAAAAAACTGTTTATATAATTAAGTAATATCTGTTAAATGTAAAAACTAATTCAGCATTGGTTGTTTTAAACTTGATGTAACATTTACTTGCTTTAAGGAATGATTTATTTAAATGTATTAATTAGCAGCAACTAACTCAACAGCATGATCACATATACTCCCTCCGTCCAGTTACATACTTCACACTTTCTATTTTGGGCGTCCAATTACATACTTCACACTTTGTTTCTTACCCAAAATGGAAAGTTTTTTTCACTATTCTCTCCACTCATTCTCTTCTACATTATTTACAAATAGAAAAAAAGTGAACTTTTTATAATTTATGAAGAAACTAATTTCTCCCAAAACTTGCTATTAATTAGCAGCAACTAACTCAACAGCATGATCACATATATCTATATACTTAATTTCTTCATTTATTGCTACTTAAGTTTCACATTTATTGCTTGTCTGCTAAAGCCCCTAGATAATTTGGTATTGCCAGGGGTATTTTCGACTTTACAACAATTTGCCTTGCCCGGGTGTTTTCGATAATAGCTAAAAGAGGACAATGAATATTTATTATGTAATCCCTTCGTTCCATTTATAACTTCATCCTTTTGAGCATAACACGCATATTAAGAAAAAAGGTTAGTGGAGAAAGTGTTTTTTTTTTTTTTTGATACCCAGGTTCCCAGCTTCGCCGGACTAATCCTGGACCACCAGGTATCGGCCCCACAGTATGCTGGTGGAGGTAAATCGCGGAATGTGCCTTATGCACGGTGCGAGACCCTTATACTCCGTGAGCCCCAAGGGAGCCCTCCTACAAGGCATTTACATCACTCTTACATCACCAATCGGCCGCTCCAAAGCTCATGCCGAGGCAATTACATCACTCTTACAACACCAATTGGCTCCACCGCCTCGCCAAGATTTGAACTCCCCACACTGAGGATACAAGCCCAGCAATGCTGCTTCCTTAACTGCACGGATGTGCTCCGGGAGGCTCCAAAGGACCCTGAACCAAGGTAGGAATTAAACCACAGAAACTCCCCTTGAGGGGAATCGAACTGGTGACCTCCCCTTCGGGAGGCCACCAACATACCACTGGGCCAAGGCCACTTTGGTTAGTGAAGAAAGTGTTGTTAGTATAAAAGTAAAATAGGAGAGAGAATGAGTTGAGGGAATAGTAAAGTTGATTGGTGTTGTGAATATAAAAGTAAAGTAGGAGAGAGAATTAGTGGGTGAAATATCCTTGCCATTTTAGAAAAGGTGAAGCTTTTAACGAGATACCTATTTTGACAAAAAGTGAAACTTCAAATTCAAATGTGACCGAGGGAGTATGTGTGAGAGCTTAAGCGAAAAAATGGAAGGACTGAAGTGCATCACTTCAGCTTTTATTTAATAATAAATTCATTAATGTGCACCACCAAAAGATATTGTTACTAGACAGAAGGAGTACTTTTCATTTGCTAAAATTCTTACAAAAAATTATTCTTTTGTCTCCTCAAAAGCATTTTTTAAGTCTTTCCAAAAAGGTCTTAAGTTTTAGTTCTATCGTTATTTGATATTTCTTTTCATATGAAATGAAAGATCAAATTCAAATTTCATCATACGCACTTTTTCAAGTGTCATTCTATAAATGAAGATGATTGATTTCTTGGATAGAAAGACAAATTGCATATAGGGACCACAATTTACTCTCTATAATTCTTAAAGTAAATCATACTCCACCATGGTAAAATCATACTCCCTTCGTCCCTAAATGTTTGTTCCATTTGACTTTTTAGTTAAATTTTGACAACAAATATATGACAATTTAATTATGTTCATGAAATTTTAAAAATTCTTATTGATTCACCATTAATAATATTATCAACAACAACTTTTAGAATTTCATGAACATGATTAATCTCTCATAAATTTGTGGTCCAAATTCAACTAAAAAATCAAATGGGACAAACATTTAGGGACTGAGGAGTATGAGACTTGACATTTTCATTTCCCTTTACTTTATAATTATGTGCTCAAGGCTTTGAAATAACTGAAAACTATCTTAGCTATTGTGTTTTTTATTTATCATGTAGCCCGATTAGCCCCCTTCACAATGCCTGTTGGTATTG
Source organism: Adenophora triphylla var. japonica (assembly GCA_022495995.1). NCBI lineage: Eukaryota > Viridiplantae > Streptophyta > Magnoliopsida > Asterales > Campanulaceae > Adenophora > Adenophora triphylla. The sequence goes on from JAFEMH010000073.1 coordinate 574,765, forward strand.
CCAAGTGCATTTGGGCCTTTTTCGAAAAAATGATAAAAAAAAAACTCCCTGACATATATGACAGTCATATTTGATTATTTAGACATAAAAAAAAAAAAAAAAAAAAAGAGAGAGAAAGAAAGGGAAAATCAACTTTATTTACACTCGAAAAATAGATGTATGACAGTCATATTTGATTATTTAGACATAAAAAAAAAAAAAAGAACAGAAAATCAACTTTATTTACACTCGAAAAATAGATGATTCTCCACAAAGTACCAAAGACTCATCCGATAGATAAATGAAGATTATTATACAATGAAGTATATAAACAACAAATGAATCCACTCAAACACAATCTTTCCTAGCCTTTGAATCCATGACAAAGGCTCATAAGATCCAAACCTCACCCTCATTGACACAAAGACAATCTTGAATTCAATCGTGCAAAAACAAACACTCCATGATCATCTCAAACAATATCTTTTAGGGAGCATACATGCTCCCCCACATAAAACTTGGACATTGCCCTATTCAAGCATTCAAAAAATTCCTACCGTGTAAATATTTTGCTTTTGATATTAGGAATATAATATCATAATATTATATTCAAGTTTATATTGTTATATATAATTTAGGAAACTCAATCCTTGTATTAGGCTCCGTTTGTTTTGGGGAAAATGTTTTTCGGAAAACATTTTCCTCATTTTTCGGTGTTTGTTTCGCACCAGAAAATTGGGAAAACTTCATTTTTATCATATTTTTCGAAAAACATTTTCATTTTTCGGAAAACATTTTGCCGGAAATCATTTTCCGAAAAATGTATTACGCTAAACAAACGGAGCCTTAGATTAGGAAGATTGTATAGATCTAAAAATCTTATAGGAGATTACCTCCTCCCATTGTAACCATATAAATATATACCTCTAACAACATAATCAATAGAGTCATTCATATCAATTCTCTCTCTCCATGTATGAATTGACTTCGTCTATCATCCTTTATTCTAATATTTGACACATCATTTATCAAAGCATCTATCGAGATATTGACAATCAAACTTTCCAAGCACTGACACGTTGAACAACAAAGTAAAATTTGTCAAAGCATAATTCAATAAAACTTAAGACAATCAACACAAAGCTCTCAACAAAAGGAGAAAAGACAGAGGTTCTCGATATTAGAACAAAATACAAGATTGATTTGAAACCTAAAAACAACAATTAACCACAAATCTATATTATAAATCACACCATTGTTTTGAACAGTGGTGTGAATAGTTCCATCCGCGGAAATGACCATTTTGCCCTCACTATTCACTCCCTTTCCCATTTCGCCCTTAAAAAAAAAAAAATTTTTTTTAAAAAAAAAATAGTTTTAAAAAAATGTGGCCTTGGACACGGGCATATTTAAAAAAAAAAAAAAACAAAAAAACAAAACAAAAAACGTGGCCTTGGACACGGGCTTAGGCTAGTAATCAAATAAGCAAGGGAATAAAAAAAGTGATTATGAAATACACGGTCGATCAGGAAAACAAAGACTTGAAGGAGATGAAAGAGAGAGAGAGAGATTCAGCCCGATTTTTTAAAAAAATATTTCTAATTAACCACAAGATTATTTAGATATTTTAAAAAAATCCATTTTCATATGCATTATCGTTTTTAATGAGTTTTGCTAATTACTTAATTACATTTTAGTCTTTCTTGGTTGACCTTTCATTCTCTCTTCTTTGTTAGACAATTTTGGAAGTTAAATAATTTTAACATAACAATTTTAAAAAAGGGAATATCGTTTTATTAGAAACAAAAATGATAAATGAAAATGTGACGGAGGAAATTATCAAATGGCTATAAAAATTCTAACTCCATGACCTTTGAGTCTTTGACTTTTACCTAAGAGAAAGTGATGCAAGAAGAAGAGGTAATGATTCAACATCTGATATTTTCAGAATAATAAGTGGGGTGGGGGTGATGGAAAGGAAAGGGAGGGATTGGCCAAACTAACACCCAGTGAGTCACCCACCCACCCCTTACCTCTGCTTTTCTTACCACCAGTTAAGTGAATTCAGATGAAACGTGCGTCACTTGTCCCTTTTTTCTTATTTGTGTCATAATACAAGAGATCAGCAAATGCTCTTTGCTCTCAACAGTTACCATGGTAATGCTAACAATTTTGCTTTCTAACTTTTTCACCACGCAAAACCTTAAAAACATTTGTACAACTATTTCTACTTAAATTCTCTCAACCACACACACACAACTTTTGGTACAAAAAATAATTTCCCACAGTTACCAAATCAATACCACAATCATCATACCTCTGACCACCCCCACCCCCACCCTCTCTTCCCCTTTAAAACTCAACTGCACATTAAAAAAATACTTACTTCAAAACACTACTAGCCCAACAGCCAACTTTTCAAATCACAAAACAAAGGCCTCAAACAAACAACAAACTTGAGAGAGAGAGAGAGAGGCTTGAGCCAGAAAACCATCTTGAAGTTCATCCCATGGATGTGAGACAAGAAGGATTTGAGTACCAATACAATTACCAGAAAGGAGCTAAAGAAACCATGTTCCAGAAGCAATTAACTCCCAGTGATGTGGGAAAGCTTAACCGCTTAGTCATACCGAAACAATATGCAGAAAAGCACTTCCCACCCACCGGCAAATTTATCAACACGGGTGAGAATGGCATATCACTGAGTTTGAACACCGGAGAAAAGGGTATTTTACTAACTTTTGAGGATGAGATAGGTAAGATTTGGAGGTTTAGGTACTCGTATTGGAATAGTAGTCAAAGTTATGTATTGACAAAAGGGTGGAGCCGTTTTGTCAAGGAGAAGCAGTTGGATGCTGGTGATACTGTTGTTTTTGCACGCCAATTTATGCGCGGTGGCTGTCAGCTCTTTATTGGCTGGAAGCGGCGCAATGCCACTATAGAAGGGGAAGGTTGTGCTCAGCACACAGGTTTTACTTTCATTTCTTCGCTAATATATACTCACTAGACAATTATCATATTTTTAAAAAGAATAAAAAAATTGAAAATTTGAAGTTTCAAATTTTAGATGCTACTCTTCTTCCGGGACAATAAAAAAGAGTGAGTGCGATTTTGTGCTGTCAAAGAGCGAGCAGTATCTATGAGAAAATAGAAACTTAGCTTGTTTTTATGAATGCCGCAGGAAGAAGTGTGCAGAACCAGTTGCAAGGTGGGAAGTCCAAAATACTGAGGCTTTTTGGGGTGGACATGGAGTGTCAGCCGGACCATGGATTTGAGCCACCAGCTCGAGATGGTTCATCAACATCAAGCCAGGGTGGTTGTGGTCTCCTGCATCGACCCACTTACATGGTAAGCCATAAAAAAGAAAAAAAAAGCATACTCCTAATTCAAAATGCTGCATACTTGAATAGGCAATAAAATCATCATGAAACATGCATAACTTTCAAATAGATCCCCCTTTTGGTCAAACAGATAGATCCTAAGAACATGATAAGATATTTCCGAGTTTTGCCCAAAGACAAGCATAAGTTAAGTCCAAATACAGAAAATTGGAGTGCGTTTATTACTAACGAGTAACAAACAAATGTTCCCCGTACCAAGTAAGCCTAATAAGCCATATCTGCCTAACAAGTGCAAAGTTAATATAAGAAGTCAGAATTGGTCTTTTACTTGAATGTCATACATATTGAAATGTATAAATGGTCAAATACATTTGCGTAAGCAATGACTATTGCAACCACCGAATGAAACCTGTAGACTTTCTTCGTATAACTTGTTCGAAAATATGCATACTCCACAGACACACATATGACGGATCCAAGAATGCATATATGTAATTTAAATAATAATAGTATGTGTCAAGTATCCCTGTCATTTGCTTACCCGCATGCTAAAGGCATCCCCAGCGCATGCAAAAATATAATGTAACATTAATACAGAGTACTACAATACTTCAAAGCAGGTAACGATGAGAGTAGAGTAAAGAAGTGCATGTGGGCTTCTTTTTTTTTTATCAGATCAACAGGGCAACTTGGAATAGGTAAAGATTAGAATATCAAGTAGATGAATGAAATAGGAATAAAAATAAATCTTATGATACATAAGTTTCATGATTCAACAATGGATGCCTTCAAAAAGACCTCAACCTGCTTTTTTGACCTGGGTAATTTAGTACCATAACCAATTGAATGATGAAAGAAATGATAAGGCTCAAGTAAAACAAATATATTATCAAACTCGCTTAATTTAAATTTTCATGATTAATCATGAATATACCATTTTCATCCCCATCGTAAGTCTACAGTCATATCCCGTCCTTCCACGTAGTCTCACACCACCAACAACAACAATATACCCTTGATATATCCAAACCTGCCTACTGTGTTTTGCATACAAGTCAACTCAGTCTCAATCCTTATGTTGGTCCCATGAACACTTTTCTGCTTTTCAACTTGATCCAAAGCAAGGTCAACACACACACCTACAATGTTTTGCATAAATCCAAATAGATGATTTGGAACATATTTTTCAATTATTAACTTTTAATGTGTATATGGGCCTGTGGTAAAAAAGGATTAGAAAATAAATATGGTGCTTTAGAGCCATGCCTAAGGTCTAGCATAACTGGCCAACAGTGCTCACTCTGTGTCACTTACATGATTCCGTGTCTCACTACAACCCAAATTATTTATCTCTTGGATATCGTAGCCTAGGCACATGTATTTTTAGGTGTGTGAAGATCATGTAGGTACATGTATTTCTGAGCAAAATGCAAATCATTTTAAGTTTATGTTGAATAGCTATTAAGCTGTCTACGGCTGCATTAAAGAGGAACTAATAATAATTTTGTTGCAACAGGATACCGACTTCCCAAGAGATGATATCCAAGATTGACTGAGCAGGCAACATGGAATGTCGAAGAACAAATTAATTTATATTTATTTATTTCTGAAAAAGAAGAAAATTCTAGAATATGGGTGAAGACATTCAGGTAGCTTTCTCTAACCAGAAGAAGACCTAGAATAGGAGTGAAAGTGACTTAATAAGGGAATGAATCAAGGGGTTTTGATTGAGGGGACCCGCAAAAATATAAGGAAATCAGGTACCCAAATGGAAGAACATGGGGGTTGTCCCATACATCAATATCATCAGTTTTATAACTAAGTGATTTGAAGTTTGTACTGTAGAGATTCTGCCTGAAGATTTTTCATAGGGCCTCATCATTGTATGATTTTTACACATTTCACTGTCTGAAAGGCTGATAGTGGGTCTATGGGTGGACTTTACTTGCTGAGAAAGACCACACAGCCTAGTTGTACTCTCCCACTTTTCCTAATGTCTATTTTCATTCTTCTATCTCTTGAAAGCCTAACAATTTTACAAATAATACTTCAAAAGCAACTACAGATATATAAAGGTAACCGTGTATTACAAAAGCTTCTACCATGTGTGGGTTCAGGGAGGCCAGACCCACATGGGCTTAATATATGTATTTACCATCTTCTGTATACTATCTCTAATTGGCTCAAAATACGCTACTAGGAGATAAGGTGAATGCACTGACATGGATCCCTACAAAAACACATATACAAGTAAAGGTAGAGCATCTGACCATAAGCACACAAAAGCTTATTTGACATATCATTACACTAAAGTGTCTGTTATCTAGTACTACCTCCGTCCAGTGGCAAAGCCGGGATATTAGGGGGTCAAAATACGCATAATTTTTTTCTTTAAAAAGGGGGTCAAATTTAAAATATAATGAAATTTTTATTTTGGCAAAGGGGGTCAAGTTGTGAATTATTTATAATTTAGGCCTACACTTGCAACAAAATGAGAAATAGGACACCAGTATTTTTTTTACAGATCATGGGGTCACCTTCCCTTAAAGGTGCCTTCGCCAGTGCCTCCGTCCCACAATGAATGTCCATAAAATTTTCAAAGTGTTCTTGATAAAGAACAAATTTGAAATTTCTTCGGTCAGGACGGAGGTAGTAAATAACTTGAGCATTGATACAAGTAATATGTGGAGAGATTGTGAGCTTAAACGCGAAAGCAAATTGTAATAGAGCAAAGAAGATTTTTACCTTGGTGTGCTTCGTGAATTGCACTCGAGAGTACTTCTCTATCTATACAGGTAGACTTCTCAAGGCTCTCCGAAAATCAATTCTACCTGAAAGCTTTTAGAGATTGAACTGATGAAACTGACCACGATTTAATCTAACTACGAGCAGCTCAAAAGGTCTTGTGGAACCACAATCCACCCAACTTGAAGGTATGATACTTGAGCAGGGGCGTAAAAGTCAGAGGTACAACATAAGAAATTATGACCACTTTCAGCAAAATGAATATCACAACAGATTAAATAAATGGCTAGAAATCGTTTCTAGAAGACAAATTTCCACCTCTAAACGAGACTTGGACAGAGCCATAAGCAGGCATAGCAAACATGCAATCGTTGCAAATTGATAAAGCATTTGACAAATAACTAGGTACCCTTTAACAGATCCATCCATCCCCCATAACGTTACTTTGATTTATTATGCAAATTACGAAGGGGAAAAGTTGAATCACAGTCAACTTCTTATAACACCCATCATCGTGTGGCACAATTTCAAGTTGCTTTAGCCTATATGATATGACTATTCTCAACCAAAACTCAAATGGTATTAAAAACATCATGCAATAAAATTGCTTCCAAAAATGAAATTGATCTCTTCTCACACTCCCATCAACATAGAGCGTTCGATTAAATTCTCAATGTGAAATCGGAATACGACAACTCAAAATATAAACATTTCAACAAATGGCTCTGACTAGAACAAGACTATTTACCCATGGATCCACCGAATCATACTTCAAAGAAGTCTACGGCGAGGGATCTTGAATAGTTGCCTTTATTCATAGTTTCAGCACAAATTGCAAGACAAGTCAAAGATTTAACTCAATGACCACCATAAATGACACGGAAAAAAGGGATACACCATTACGAATAGACAAATAAAATGTCATAGGACTATACGGATGCATAAAGTTTAAGCCATGAGCGATAGCGTTGACCTTTGGTGACGATTGCATCCACTGTTGAGTGGTTCTGCTAGTGGGAGGGTCACCATATGCATAATGTCCTCACCTCCCCTGAAGGTAGTGTGGCCATTTGCACGATTGAAGCGACTCCTCTTGGCTAATGGATATGTACTGCAGGAAAAACTCAAATCATCCATGTTCCAGTAGAATATTAATATGCAACTCCCATGTGAGTATCTTTTTCCCTCTGACTTTGCTTCCTGCCAGGCCTGTTATTTCAAGCTCTTGACTCGACCTCAACTCAACCTGCAGCACCTGATATTATATATACCTATTTTTGTTACATATTTTCAAAAGATATTAGATGGCTAAATTAGAAAGGAAAGGAGATAAGCAAGTTAACGACCCAAAGATGTATAAGAAAGTCAAGTCACTAAATAAAATTCTGAAATAAGTTGACAAAAAAAATAGAAAACAGAAAAAAAACAAACAGTTCCAATGCCAGACAAGATATCAGAACAGGTGTGCACTAAAAATATTAGAAGTGCCTATTTATCAATAGAACAAGGTCCATTTCATTAGTTACGCTATTGAATGGCATGATACACAGTATCAATTTGCTGCTGGGAAAAGACAAGGAACATTGGTAACATGAAGTGAAAGCGGATCACCTGAATCTAATAGCCAACATGATGTCCTACCACTATCTACATACAATAAGTCCAACAATGGATCCAAGGACACAATTTGCCAACATAATAGTGAGCTGATTGGTACACGTTAGATTCTTTCGGTTATGTGATCTTTCATGCAACCTTACAGCTAGACATGGTTAAGAAAAAATTGAGGCTAGCCTCTAATCTGGGACTGAACTGAACCGAATCTATAACCCCTTCACACACCTAAATAAAATCTCAACCCAATCATAACCATGCACTTCTTATTTCTGTTTCTTGACCTACCTACTTACCCACTATTGGAACAAAAATAGTTGACCTAGTCATTAAAGGGACAAAACATGCTAATGTGGGACTTAGAAGCTAAGTGAGTGTCAGTAGTAAAGGCTATTCTGTTCAATACATTTTTGTAGGACAGAATGATCCCTAAATATTTACAGAGCAGATGTGAGAGCTATGCACAACTATGAAAAGTTAAAAGTAAACCATAGACAGCTCAGGACCTCAGGTCAACTTATCCTTTTGTACCAATTACTTGAGATTGGCTCAAACAACACATCCATATCCTTCTTAACTGTTCCCATGTTCATTAATTTTCTCGTCTTCCTTTACCTCCAGGACTAGAACCATTTCTGGTATTAAGACTAATAAATTCCATAACTGGTGCACTTAATGCTATAATTGTATATTGTTCGTGTGTAAACAATATCAAATGATTTTGTCTCCATGTATGGCTTCCAAAATCTGTATTTCCTAGTTTTACCATTCTCATTTCAGATACATCACTTATTATCATGTTGTTTCCTAGTCGGCAAACAATTTGCAAGCACTATAAACTGTATGCATGAATTCAAGCCACCTAGGCACAAACACAACACCATCTTCCACTTTCAACTCCACATTCCCTCTACTTTATTGCACCAACATTTTAACCCTAGAACTTGGAACATTAGAATCAACTTCCAATCATATACTCCCTCTGTCCCAATAAAAGCTTCACTAATTACCCAAAAGGGCGTCCCGTTAGAAGTTTCACCTTTCCTTTTTTTGGCAAAGAATCTTTACTATTTCCTCCACTCATTCTCTCTCCTACATTATTTTAATACTCACAACACCATTATAATTTACTATTCCCTCCACTAATTCTCTCTCCTATTTTCAAATTACACTCACAACATTTTTTTCTCCCTCCCATTTCCATAATTTGCGTGCCCACCCAAAAGGGTGAAGCACTTATTGGGACGGAGGGAGTATATATGTGTGTGTGTATATATATGTGTGTGTGTATATATATATATTTATATATATATATGTATATATATATATACATATATATATATATATATATATATATATATATATATATATATAAACTTTAGATCCAATTTTCCTACCATGATGTCACAATGTGCAATTGCAATGTCAATTATGGACACAATGGTCATTCATGTACACGTGTTAGTTTAATTACTCAACTTCCATGAAAAACTGAAAACAGAGTCATTATAGGAAGAAGGAAATATCCCAACAAAGTTCCGTCACAAAAGAGAGCCAAGGTGAAGATTATTCATCATAATGCATGTTGTTGAAATAATGAGTTGTATGGAGTTTGCAATTTTTTCCCCTTATGTTTCTCAGGCTTTTGTTTAATGAAAGTTCTCAAACACCTATTGATCTCAACGATAAGAAAATGGAAAAAACAACATTTGATCCCAGTAAGATGCTTAAAACCGTAGACATTTGGAAGTCAGCAGAGGTTTGTAGCTTAAGTGTACCTGAAAGCAGTGGAAGCGTTATTTTCAAAGACTTCCCTTCCTGCTTCCAACGACGAACAGGGCAGAAGTAAGAACAAAGGAAGAAACTCAACCAACTAGCACGGGAAATATAAATAAAAAAAGGAAATTATTATCATGTGAATCTTATCAGTCCGCAAATGTAAAATCACAAAATAGATGGATCAAGTGAATGGTTCAAATACATAAACAGAACAACCATATGATTAGAGAATATACATATTGGTCTTCTGGTTTAGCCAAAAACAAAACAAAAATGCCCCTGACATGAGAATTAAGTCTTACATAAAAAGCCTACTCAATTACAGTCGAAAATACTCACACAATCTCCATTCAGAGCAGTCAAGTTGACTTCTTCTGGTCATCCTTTTCCTCTTGCATTTTAGGATATTCCTTTTTCTCCATGACTTCTTGTATACCTTCTTGATAACCTTTTACAAAACCCATTAGTGCATCTTTATAAGCAGAAGCTCTTGTCATGTAAACTCGCTGCAAAGCTGGCCTAAGTGTCTCCATTCCACCTCTAGCAGCGACCGCTATTTTATTCATTGGACGAGAAGATTCCTTAAAAGTCAGTATTCGTTAAATAGAAATAACGTAGGACAAGACCAAAGATATCTTAAAGCGAAAAACGGGGAATAAATCGGACAATCTGAAGCACAATTCATGCAAGTAGCAACGGAATCCATAGTCATAACCATGGCTGAATATTCAAAGTAATTCAGAAAAATACCTATTCAACTTCTCCTTCATGACACTCCAAGACGAACAGTTTATGGTTAGGGTTGTACTCTTTACGAGTCGGTCTTTATATCAGAAAACTAACCCACTTGTAGGTGAAAAGTGACATTAACTAAAAGGAAAATTGGAGAACTTCACTATAGTTTTTCGGATGGCATGGGACATCCTAAAAACTACCCGGACATTTAAAAGAACCTGCTTATAGATATATTTACAATGCAAATGCTCATCAGTACACGAGTGAATCTTCTCAATGCAATGGGAAGGTTTCACAATCAGAAACCAGGGTACTTGTTGGCACTCGCTTACCATATCACTTGTATCAACAAGCTATAAGACTATCTAAGAAGATATTAATGGTCGCAATCATCTATATCTATACATGCGTCTGTGTGCACATTATGGTGGTAAGAGAATAATAGTCATCTAACATCAGACAGAGTATATACTCCCTCCGTCCCGCCCGAATGGGCAAAGTTTGTGCCTTACACGGGAATTAAGAAAAGTGATGTAGGAAATAGAAAAAGTGTATAGTGGAATAAATGTTGTGAGTGAAAGGTGATGTAGGAAAGAGAAAGTGGAGTAGGAAATAGTTAGTGGATATTTATTGTGAGAGTATGACAAGTGGGTCCCACAAATAAAGAAGTAATAAAAAACTTTCCATTTTTAGGTTGTGCCCTTTCAAATGGGACGCCCCAAAAAGAGCAAAAAGGAAATTTGTGCCCTTTCGGGCGGGACGGAGGGAGTATTCAGTTAGCAGGGTAATGTGCCAATAATCCAAACTTGACTATTTCTTGAAAATAACTATTCAATTGTTTAAAAAAGAAAATGACATGGGAACTTTTACCTAGATCCTCTAATGTCGAGGGTCCTTTATCTTTAGTTGCATTGTTATCTCCGTTAGCCTCATCTTCACTCTTTCCATTTGTCTTATAGTCATTCGGGCGAAGCTCAGGACCTATATCTCTTACCCAGCTTGCAGCATAAAGTCTCGACGCTTCCTTTAAAACCTGGCGAATGAAAACAAGAGGTACATTAGAATATCTCTGTACCAAGAAAGTGGAATCAGATGGTGACGAGCAGCAGGCAGATAACTATAACTGAGGAAAGACCATGATATCTCGACAATGGCTCATACAAAGTTTCATACAGTTACCCATCGGTCACTTGCTCTGAAATGATATCCAATTTCATACATACAGGAGAATTTGCAGCTACTGTGTATTAGTTAGCTTCAACCATCTTCAATTGAGCAGGCCATAGGTAATATACTCCACATAATTTCGACAGACATTGCTATTTCAAAACTTGCATAGATTGTTCAACTATAATTTAGTCTCACTTGAATTTAGTGCAAAAGTGTGTAAAGGAAACTGACCAAGAATTTTTCCTTGAAAGTGAGCTTTCTGCGCTTTTTTATGTGTGGTGGGTCGGGCAAAGATGACGGGAATGCAATTTCTTTCAAATCATAGCGAACGTAATCGCGGACTTTTCTCCAAACTACCTTCACCTTCATTTTAATCCTTTTCTTATATTAATAAAATCTGCAGAATCAATAAATACGATAAACATAAATGCATATGTTTCATCCACACTCCGAAGACTTATTAGTGTCAAACTGTCAATCATGCTTCTATGTCCAACAGGTGACCATAAGCCCAAACTAAAGAAAAAAAAAAACCTATCCACTTTTCCACTACTTGGGTCGTACCTCTAAATAATTTTCAGCTGTCAGGAAGCAAAATAATATCATAGCAAATATCATTTTAACGAGTAAAATCAACAACCATCAACCGATTGGAAATATAAACACCACATAACCAAAATTCATCATTTTTTGTCAAGTAATGCTAGGTATCTCAAAATGTATACCAACTTCTAATCCCACTTGTTAGGCATATTATTGGAGAACGTGTGGTACTCTTCAAGGACCAATGTCATTTTTCACACATAAGTCTTGTTGAAGTTGAAATAGGCTTTTAGGGAAACTCAATACTCCATTTCTTATACAAAACGAATTTCTGATTTATTAAGACATTTCATCAAACACCTGATTGACATGGAAACAATGATAAGGTCCACAACTCCAGATTATGAAGAAGAATTCAACGGCTGGAGACCCTATCTTATGAGAATAATAATCCAGCAGCAAGAAACTTTAGCAGAGGAAATCCAGTAATCTACCAATCTGATCTGATGCATGAAATTTTAGGAAAATTAAATCGTGAAATACCTAAAACTCGTTAAACCACGTTGAGCAAAGTAAAAATAAAATCATTAATCTGACGTACCGAAGATATGAATTGAGTCGTGAATTCGGTGAGAGGTGGCGACGGCAAACAATATCCGTGAATTGGAATTAAATGACCATTACCGACAACAATATAACGTTTAGTGCTCGTAGTGAAATAGGGACGGAGAATACCTGAGTTTGAGAACATATGCGATGTAGTCCCGGTATCCATGTATAAGTTTGCATCCGGAGGAGTTAAGCCCATAGTATGCATGGCGGCATCGATGTCGGTGGGACAAGGCTGTGTTGAAGCCGCATATGCTCGAGGAGGCCCACGACCAAGAACTCCAGACTGCTGTCTGGGCTGTGCATAATTGGGCTTGGGCCAGGTACCACCAGAAGTTGGGTAAGGGCAAGGTGGGATGGCCCATGGCCAAGGCCACTGTGGTTGTTGCTGTCCGCCCCAATTCTGCCAAGACGAAGCAGGAGCAGATGCCGACACCGGAGACCCAGATTGGCGGCCCCCACCACCAGAACTCTGTCCACCCCGATTATTCCCCTTACCGTTATTCCGTCCACTACCACCACTTTTATTCCCATTCTTATAATGATAATTGAAGTGATTATGAAATATGGATTGGGCTTAAACAGTGAAAGGGGTCAATGGGTACAGTGGGCCAATTGACTTAGAATGGGCCATGGAAATCAAATAAGGCAAAAAGTAATATTCCGCCTGAAAAATGACGAGATAACATAGCACGTGGCATAGATGCAATGTGTGGCGGGAAGTACCTAGGCGAGAAGATTACATAGCATACTCCCCACCCCCTTTTTATATGAATTTCGGGTAATCAAAGCATAATTAAGAATGAATAGCCAAATAGGTCTTGTAGCCTTAGTGAATTTGTCGCCAGGCGACAAACTCGGCTCGTACGCAACAGGTAATTTAGATAGTGACACGTGGTATCCACCCCCATAATGTATAACAGTGCAACATGATGGGATTGGTAGTACTTTTTACTAACTCTGAGGGTAGTTGACTGACAAGGCAGGGGTGATTGACACGTGTCTTTGCAGGTATGGCCTATGATTATGAAGTGATATAAATATGTGAAATTCAGCATTATTATGTAAGTCCTATTCTTTCTCTAAAAACTCTCTCTCTCCTCTTCATTATTTTCTCTCTACAATAGTTACTTGACCAGATAACCTTACTGATTCTCACGCCGGAGGGGTTTCACCGGAGTCACCCCCGGTTTAGTTCACTGTGACTTGCGTGTGTGTAGGTTTCCGGGCGAGTCATCCCAAGAAGATCAGCCGGAGTATCCATGGGAATAGCTGAAGATTCAGCTCCTGATCAACCCCATTTTCCATGGTAGCATCAATAATCAAAAGCATCAATCCATCTTTTAGGTGTGCTCCCGAGTTTAAAATAGGAGAGAAAGGGAAGGAAATGAAAGGAAGTCCAAAAAAATTTCCCTCCTTGATGTGCTCCCTAGTTTTGTTAGGAGGGAAGTGGGATTCCTCCCAAAAGGGAAAGGAAGTGGAAGGAAAGAAAATTTCATTAATAAATATTTTTGAAATACCTATTTTACTCCTCAAATATAATTATCTCCTTCCTTTCCTTTCTCTCCTTCTAAAACTCGGGAGCAAACCTTAAATTAGGGGAGTAGCAGTGAGGGAGAGAACAAAACGTCGTTATGGGTTTTCAGTGAGAATGTTTATCATACGGGGAGGCCATATTTGGTTAATCCGTTCCTCGGGATTAATAATACTAGTGTTTACTCGGGATAATTAGTGAGGCGATAAGGATCTAATTCCGATATTGCTGGAAGTGCATATTTGGTTTATCATAGTTTCGTCCCGTCCCGTCCCGTTCCTTTATCCCGAATTGACGGCTCATCCTATAATAACATTAACGAAAGTTTCGAAATTTGTCAAATCTCAGCAAACTTTAATTAAATATCTAAAATTTAATTTTGAATCTAACATTTTTATGTGAGGAAGGGGAAGATCGTGGGGCGATAATGGAGGGTGGGGAGTGAGGTGGGTGGATGTGGGGGAGATGAGCGTTTAGAGAGAAGAGTGGAGGGTGATTGATTATGTGAAGTGAAAGGGTTTGGACGGTGTTTGTCATAAATACTAAACATGCACAAAAGTTACAACTGAGGTACCTATATTGCAACAAAAATGACTTGAGGCACTATATATCAGTATAATTTGGTTGAATTAAACCCATTTTGGAGTTACCCTAACAATACTCCATATTTAAAAACAATTATCCTGCCTGCAAACCAAATAATGTACTAGTTAGCTTCATATTTACATGAGTTGGGCATAATAAAAGTTGGAAAAAAGTGAGTATATAATAATTATCCAAGACACTATTTATGCTTTCTCCGTCCCTAAAAGATTGTCCTGTTGTACATTTTGCAATTATTAAGGAAGAGCTTCACCTTCTTGTACCTTAGTAGATTTGCACTAACATTCATGCTTAAGTTTAGAAATGGGACATACTTTTTGGGACAAGTCAAAATAGCAAATGGGACAATCTTTCAGGTACGGGGGGAGTATAATGAAAGCGAATAAAAAGTAAGTAGTTAAATGTTGATTTTTTTTTTTATGACAAACGCATTATTATAAGAACAAAGTTGTTTGAAACATTTTTTAACATTATTCAGATTTTGTGAATTCTGAAACGTACCAAAAAAGAAAATAGGATTATTTTGAAACGGAGGGAGTAATAAACATTTAGTAGTTTGGGTATTTGTAATATAGAAAATATTTTACTTTCATATTTGCATGGTCTGTGAATCAGAGCTCTGCAACACAGGCAGCAGTCATTTTTTCTGGGCCATGAACAGGAACCCATTCTGCAGATTCCAATGGTAAGAGTTTAGAATGAGATGTTAATACCATTGACAAAAACCATCATGTCAGGAGCAAGTCATTTCCTACCATCACTTGCCCTCTGCGCCGGCCCCAAAAAAAAATAAAAAAACAAGTTGATTTCTAGAACAAGAAATAAATCTTGTACAATTTCATTGTAAATGTAGGAAATGACTTGCTCCTGACATCATGGTTTTAGCAGAGGAAGTCGCATATAAATTACAGTTTCTGTCCAGGGTGTAAAACTGCCTAAGCAATAAATTACAGTTTTCTGTCCAGAGTGTAAAATTGCCCATATTAGCAGAGGAAGTCGCATATACTTAGAACTATTGATCCTGCTTTTCCTATTAGTAATATATGATATTACAGTTTGGAGAAGAGCAAAAGTACGGGAAATGAACAGAAAAGCTCTTCCAGATATGTGAATTACTAGTAAACTGTCTTCAAGTATATACTCGCTTGATCTTTTCCTAAGCTCTCGAGGTAACCTTGTATCTCTAGTAACAAGTTATGTATTACCTTTTCGTATTAGTCCACCAGCAGGCAGCAACTGTTTTTGCCAGCCTAGTGTTCTCTATGCAAAAGACCTGCTTCAGCACTCTCGCGAAGGTAGCTCAACTGTGTGAGAGATAAAACAAGTAAGAAAAATTAGCAAAAATGTGCACAACATCAATCCAAAGAGTACCGTTCTCTGATCAAACAATACGGAGTACTTGAAAAGGACTGTTATCATGGATGGAATTAGTGTAAATACAAAATTCCTCGGAGATTTGCTAATGCCTTGTCACGTGAACCGACACATTCACATTAGAAATTGCATCTAGCCTATCCAAACACCAGACAGCAGAACTTGTACTGTTTCCATAAGAAGGTTCTTAGTTTTGTAAACTGTATACTGGGTATCAAATATTGTGGAAGCAATACAAACAAAGAAAGGGCCTTAGACCTCCAGATCATCATGAAAGTAGTTTCAAACAAAAAGTTGAAAAACAAATTAAATATATATATATATACCCGATAACTACTACAGCTCCACTAAACTCAGCCTTAGTTCCAACCCCTTGAGGTCGGCTGCATGCATCATTTTTCACCATTCAGTTCAGTCCACAAGTAGGGTTGGATGCATCTATTAAACAAGTGTTCTGGGAAGATTTGGAGGAGGTAGTGCAACGAGTACCTAGTGGTGAGAAATTAGTGATTGGTGGTGATCTGAACGGGCATGTGGGGTCTAGTCGACATGGCTTTGAGAGCATACATGGAGGTTTTGGTTTTGGGGAGAGGAATGAAGCAGGAAATAGTATCCTGGACTTTGCGTTGGCATATGACTTGAGTATAATGAACACTTGGTTCAAGAAGAGAGAATCTCACTTAGTGTCCTATAGGAGTGGAGGTAATGCGAGTCAGATTGACTTCTTCTTGGTAAGAAATACTTGTAGAAAGAGTTATACAGATTGCAAGGTTATTCCGGGTGAGAGCACAGCAACTCAACATAGAATGGTGGTACTTGATTTTCGAAGTAAGAGAATTTCGAGGAAGAGAAAACCACAGGTAAACCCTAGAATCAAGTGGTGGAGACTTCAAGGGGAGAATCAACAGAAATTTGTAGCTAAGATGGTCGATACCGGTATTTGGTCGGATAATATGGAGGATACGGATATAGATTCGATTTGGACTAAGATGGTACATACCATAAAGGAGGTGGCGAAAGAAGTCCTTGGAGAATCTAGAGGAAATGGGCCACCAAGTAAGGACACATCATGGTGGAACGAGGAAGTAAAACAAGCAATAAAGGGCAAGCGAGAATGCTACAAATTATTGGGAAAATGTAGGAGCGACGAGAACTATGAGAAATATAAGGAAGCTAGAAGAGATGCTAAGAAAGCAGTAAGAGACGCAAGAGCAAAGGTGAATCAGAAACTTTATGATAAGTTGGATACAAAAGAAGGGGAAAAGGACATTTACAGACTCGCTCGTATGAGGGATAAGAGGACTCGAGATATTGGGACGGTTAAATGTGTGAAGGATGTAGACCAAAGAGTTCTAGTCGGGGATAAAAAGATAAAAGATAGATGGAGTTCGTACTTTGATACCTTGTTCAATGGCGGTCAAGAGCAGGATATTGGAGATTTAAATATCTCTTCGAGTATGGTTAATCGAGATTTTATGCGGAGAATTCAAAAGAGTGAAGTGGAAATGGCAATGAAAAAGATGAGATTGAAGAAAGCTGTAGGACCGGATGGTATACCAATTGAGGTTTGGAGATGTTTCGGGGAGAGGGGAATAGATTGGTTAACAACTCTATTTAACAAGATATGGAGAGTTAAAACAATGCCATTGGAGTGGCGGAAGAGTACGCTGATACCTTTGTATAAGAACAAAGGTGATGTCCAAGATTGTGCCAACTATCGGGGGATCAAACTAATGAGCCATACTATGAAACTTTGGGAAAGAGTGATTGCACAAAGGCTGAGAAAAATTGTGGATATTTCGGAGAATCAATTTGGATTTATGCCGGGAAGATCGACTATGGAGGCAATATATCTTATGAGACAAACCATGGAGAAATATCGGGATCAAAAGAAAGATTTGCATATGATTTTCATTGATTTGGAGAAGGCGTATGATAAAGTGCCAAGAGAGGTACTTTGGTGGGCATTAGCAAAGAAGGGTGTTTCAAAGAAATATATTGATATTATCAAGGACATGTATAATGGAGTTAGTACTTGTGTACAGACTAGTGTTGGGAAGATAGAAGAGTTTCCTATAAAGATTGGAGTGCATCAAGGTTCCGCACTTAGCCCCTTTCTTTTTGCTTTGATAATGGACGAATTGACGAGGTCAGTTCAAGATGATATACCAAAGTGTATGTTGTTCGCAGATGATATTGTGCTGATTGATGAGACGAGAGAGGGTGTGGAAAGTAAATTGGAGTTGTGGAGACACTTTGGAATCTCGAGATTTTCGATTAAGCAGAAGCAAGACTGAATATTTGGAGTGTAAGTTTAGCAGAGTTGGAAGTAGGAAGGCAGGGGCGGTCATATTTGATGGAAATAGTATCCAATCTTCTGAGTTTTTTCGCTATCTTGGATCCATTATCCAAAAGGATGGAGAATTAGATGGAGATGTGGCTCATAGGATTAAAGCAGGTTGGTTGAAGTGGAAGAGTGTCACAGGGTTTCTATATGATCGCGGCATGCCCAATAGATTAAAGGGAAAATTCTACCGCACGGCAATTAGGCCGGCATTGCTTTACGGCACCGAATGTTGGGCCGTGAAACAAAGGTCACGTGCGCATAAGATGAATGTGGCGGAGATGCGTATGCTTCGATGGATGTGCGGTCATACAAGAAAGGATCGATTGGGGAATGAGGTGATCAGAGGTAAAGTAGGAGTTGCGCCCATTGAGGATAAAATGAGGGAAAATCGTCTAAGGTGGTTTGAACATGTGAGAAGGAGACGGAGTGATGCACCGGTTAGGAGGCCGGATCAGTGGAGAAATGATAAAATGGCGAGGGTAGGGAAGACCCAAACAAACTTGAATTAGAGTAATTGAAAATGATATGAGTTTACTTGGAGTGGATGAAAGTATGGTGTTGAAGAGGCCGGAGTGGAGGGCAAAAATCCATGTGAGGGGTTGATTTTATTTTTTTATTATTATTATTTTTTTATTTATTTATTTAGTATTATTATTATTATTATTATTATTATTTATTTTTTATTAATATATATATATATATATATATATTATATATATATATATATATATATATATATATATATATATATATATATATACTCCCTCCGTCCCATTACAAACCACAAACTTTCCTTTTTGGTCGTCCCATTACAAATCACAAACTTCCTAAAATGGAAAGGAATCTTTACTATTCCCTCCACTCATTCTCTCTCCTACATTATTTTAATACTCACAACACCATTATAATTCACTATTTCCTCCACTATAATTCACTTTTCCTTAATTCCCGTATCTACAGTAAATTTCCCATTACTAATGGGACGGAGGGAGTATATATTATTTATTTATTTTTATTTTTTTTCAACAACCTTTTTTCACGATGACATATGAGGATTCATGTTAGCCGACCCCAAATTATTTTGGGACTAAGGCTTTGTTGTTGTTGTTGTTGTTGTTGTAGTTGTAGTTGTAGTTGTAGTTGTAGTTCAGTCCAAAGTAAGATTATCACACACCACTCATTCAAAAAAGGAAACAAATTCAACTAATCAGAACTTCCTACAAGCAATGAAGCTGAAATAAAAATGCGGCAATTCGAACTGATTGAATCAGATCAACAAGACAAAAACACGCAATACGAGAGGAAATTCAACACCAGATTAGTCAACGCATGAAGGGATGTTATAGCTCATACCTCAATGCTCCAAGAAATTTTATTCGTCCGAAATAGACGGATTGCCTGCCAAAGTTATATGCACTAAAAGTATATCATTCTCACTTCCGAAATCAAAGAATTGCATCTCGTAAACACTCTAGTTAGCATAACGAAGAATCATCCATGCCTTGAAGTGTAGAAATCAAAACGGAGATTGACACAGTGGGCAATTCGATTTGTGAGAAGTTGAGAACCACTTGTACAGGCAAGCAGAATGAAATTTGTGCTTGCAGGTCTTGCAGGCAAGGCGTGGCAGACTGCGGTTAGAAGTGTGAATAACACTGTAACAGATAGGGCACTCCTCAACACCATCAAATTCCTTGTCAAAGTTGTTCTTCCATGTTTGAATTGCTTCAGCTAAGGCTCCATTCTATATCACACACAAAACAATATATATTAAACCATCTCTAAAGCTAATTAGAAGTAAAGGGAAATGTCAACTTGTTAAGCACCTATATGTAGACCAGTTTTCTGTTGGGACATTCCTCAGTGCAGTACTAATAATTTTCACCACTGACTAACGGCACTCCTAATGTACATATTTAGTAAAAGACTCTTGATGCAAGAATTAATATACTATCCAGTATCCATAGGGTTCATTTTTTTTATTTTGATGGGTAATTCGGAAACGTCGACATTTAAACATTTTTGGTGGCAAGTATATATAAGCGTCCTTACTATCCACCTTATTGACTTGTAGTATTGCAAGTATAGACTGGAATATGATATTGGTTAAAAGTGAACTTAGTAACTTCCTTAAAATGGATACTTATTTAGGGACACTTTTTTTTGTTGAAAAGGGGACATCTGTTTAGGGATGGAGGGAGTACTACTTATTGTAAATCAATTTTAGTAGATATCCACTAAAGCATTAACCAAAACAATCAAGTGATGCATAAACGGACATCGAATGCATTCTGCAGAAATACTGAAACTTTCTCATGTATGCTAAAAGAAATTAAATGTTGCGCAACAAAAATTTGAGTAGGATCTTATGTACAAGGGAAATTTCCAACTATTATGCTCACCCATTCAACCTAAATATTTCAACCCTCTCACGTGTACTAACAATATGTCCCACTCATTGCAGGTTTGTTCTAAGTTACACAGATATTGATGCATTCAACATGACTAGAGTTACGTCTATCATATTAAAAAAAAAAAACTACTTGACATCAGAATCAACAAACTGCACAAATGACTTGCATGATTACAAAAGGGTTTGAAAAAAAAAAAAAAAAGAGTTGTTGCTCATGAAATCCATGCCAAATTCAAGAAATATTTTACCAATCAGTTATGTCTCATCTTTCTCTGTGTTACTGCCTTTATGTCAAACAATAACTCAAAAAGCCAATTCTTATAGTATCAACTGTTAAAATCATGTGTACCACCAAAAACAGCTGAAGGATGTCCACTTTTGTTGTTAAGAAAAGCAAGCAATGTGAAGGATACAAACAGGATGGTCAACATATGGTAAGTACCTGATTACGAACAAATGACATCATAGACAACAGCCATTTCCTTTGCTTGACTTCACTAACCCCAAGACTCCTAGTACAGTCTACGTCAACTGGTCGAAGTGGGTAAGATGCAGGAAGCCGAATCACCAAATCCATTCCTGTCTCATCCTTCGTATATGTAGCAACAACCTCATTGGTTGATTTGCTGACACTAACTGAAAAATTATCATCAGAAAAGCTGGCATTCTTGATCTGCATTAATGAAAACCAGAAGTCGTGTCAAATATAATTCACAGATAATAAATTAATGAACTTTTCGGGGTAAGCTATTCAATAATGGGTCTTAACCCATGAAAGAACAAAAAATCTAATGCCTTGCTAGTACAGTGGATGGTGTGCTAGTATGCAAACACACGTAAAATTACAAGTAAATGAATCTTAAAGTAGTACGTATATGCAAAGCAACTTCAAATTTAGAATCCCTCTGTGTGTTCCTAGGCTCATCGGAGAGCAATGAATATCTCTCTCTAAATGGAGAAAGAGACACGTAATTGTCTGAATAAATATACATCTCTTCATGCTATTCGTTTGCCAAAAGAAGAAATCTGAACGGAAACATGTTCGAAATACATCGTGTTTTTTTTTAAAAAAAAAATCAGAACTCTGCAATGGCTCAAGATAAGGAAATCCGTGACACACCTGAGACAGTTCATTTCTAATTAGAGAGGGACTACACCATGATCGTGTAAAGGATTCTATTGCAGAAGATGTGGAACGATCCCGTATATCACTAAACCACCCTCGAACATAAGCAGGAAGAATCTGTAGCATCAAACCATATATTGCTCCAGCAAATGAAGACATGCTCTCATGCCCAACAGGCCAAAGTGATTCCACGGCAGGGAGCACTGAATTTCCCGTGATGGCTTGAGTTGTTGCGGTTGCCACTGCGGAAATAGCAGGAGGGAGACCAGCCTCCCTCTTCTTTAAGTTCACCATGCACAATTCCAGTGGAATATGCTGGAATAGGCTGTCAAATATTACTGAATTGGAAGAATGTTGTACATGTTGAACAACTCTCTCCCGTATCGGAGAAGATAAAGGCAGAGATTGAAGATGTGATAACAATAAAGACCAAGCAAGAAATACATGCACCTGTATATTAAGAAAAATCTGTTAATCAGAGCCATCTCTAGGCATGGAAAGAAGTGCCATAATTCGATATTAACGAAGCCAATGAGAGTCGGGAAAAATGAAGAAATGAATTTCAGAAAATAAATAAAGAACGTATTACTAATTGCATAATATAACTTGCGCCACACTTACTCGTTGCGGAGCTAGCAAATCCATCTCCAGAACCTCATTCAGTGATTTCTTTTCAAGTAGGCAAGAAATTTCGTCCCTCAGATGAAGACCAATGTCTAATGGCATATCAAGATCAAAAGTGTCCTGGTCACTCATATTAATGCTACCCAAGGAAGACACTATGTCATCTGTAATAAAAGCCATGTGTGACACAGGTTCACTCGATAGCATTACATAAGCAGCATACTGCATACAAGGAACTGGTTTCGACGAAAAAAGGATAGCATATAACGAACTGATTGCCCCTTTGCTTAGTCCCCAAATTTCAACAGATTTCATAGCTTTCTCTCTAGCAAGTGAGGACGACTCAATAACTTTTGAAGCAATTAATTCCCAAAAGTGAGAATGATCCAACCGACTTGAGGCCACAATTGATGACGCTGTGTTTGAACAGGAACCAGCAATGGCCTCGGCAGCACCAGTGGAAAAGAATAACCGAAGAATACCTTCTAGGATTCGCTCTCTTGTAAGGTCCCACCTCTCAGTTCTCAAGGGGTTCAACGTATCTGCATTCTCTACATCTTCAGATCCAATGAGTTTGCAGAACTGAATAAATGCAACAAGTGCATTCCTCGCAAGTTTTATACGAGAAGAATCCAAAACCATAATTGTATCTTCAAGATTCTTCCCCGTAAGATCAAAGTTTTTTGACGTAGAGCTGTCTGTGACAGCATCATTGACGGACTCTGTAACTTCTTCCATCATCACAACTGCTGACTCAATCCACCATCTCAACCTATACAAGACGAATTCCCAATCATCTTCACCAAATTCCCTCCAACAGTAACCAACTAAAACAACCATTAACTTTGACGACAGCATCTGCACTATCGGCAGCTTATTAACTGTAGCAGGTGCTCGAGCACCATCTCGCTGCTTTAGAAATAAATCAAGTAGGAGATTTCTTTCCACAGAGCTGACTTCTCTCTCCGGTTCAAACCCTTTATTTCCACCCATTGTTCTTAAAGGATAACAGGATATAACCAGCTGAAACCAGTCTTCCATGTCTGCAAGAGACAGAAACAATAGAGTTGTATAAGAGTAGAAGAAACTGAAAAAGGAAAGGCTAAAATGAAATAAACAAGAGAAAGATATATACTCCCTCCGTCCCGCCCGAAAGGGCACAAATTTCCTTTTTGGGCGTCCCATTTAAAAAGGCACAACCCCAAAAAGGAAAGTTTTTATTATTTTTATACTCTTCCTACCCCACTCATTCTCTCTCCTACTTTACTTTTACACTCAGAACATTCTCTCTCCTAACTATTCCTCCCACTCATTCTCTCTCCTATTTAATTTTTCATACTCACAACATTTAACCTTTTTCTCTTTCTTACATCACTTTCCTTATTCATTTCTTAATTTCCGTGCTAGGAGGCAAAATTGCCCTTTCGGACAGGACGGAGGGAGTATATATATATATATATATATATATATATATATATGTATATATATATATATATATATATATATATATGCATGCATATATATATATATATATATATATGTATGCATAGATATATATATATATATATATGTATATATAGATATAGATATATACTCCCTCCGTCCCATAACAAGTGACACACTTTGCCATTTTGGGCGTCCCACTAATAAGTCACACTTCCTAAAATGGCAAAGAATCTTTACTATTCCCTCCACTCATTCTCTCTTCTACATTATTTTAATACTCACAACACCATTATAATTTACTATTCTCTCCACTCATTCTCTCTCCTACTCAACTATCTACACTCACAACACATCAACCTTTTCACTTTTTCCTTAATTCCCGTGCGGAACAGTAACTGTGTCACTTGTTCTGGGACGGAGGGAGTATATATATATAGAGAGAGAGAGAGAGAGGGAGGGAGAGAGATTCTGACAAAGGAAACTAAAGGACGCTAAGAATGGTCTTTTGTTGTTTGTGAAGGGGAAATGAGTAAAGGCAGGGAGAGAACAATCACTTTTTCCAACTATGGACAATTACACATCTAAATGCACCATAATGAAGTGAAGAGTGTCGTTGAAACGAATAAGCATTCCGTACCTTCTCCTGTTTGCCATGTACTTAAAGGTGGGAAAGACACAGTTCTGCGGAGCCAGTCTTCAATGGAGTCAATCAAATGATTTCCCATAGAAATATCAGAATTGCCATTCTCAGATTTATCAGATTGGGAACTCATTGGTCTAATAAGAACACTCATAACCAGAGGAAATATTTTCAAACAATTTGAGTTTACAGCTTCACCTACAAAAAGATGGTCTCGAAGCAGATTAAAGAGTTCAACAGCTTTGTCTTTTCCCCATATATTATTCTCATAAAGAGTGTGAAGCAGTGACACAAGAGCTCTCACATAAGGCTCTTCAATACTCTCCAGCTCATCATATGCCGCAGGGGATAAATTGGAGAAACTTATTTCACTACTTACTCCTTGAAAAAGAGCTCCATCAAGCAGGACTTTGGCAATGAAATCCAACAAGCTGTCCTCAGATGAACAATTTTGACTCTTTGCGTAGACAACCAATGATGGTAAGAATGAGGTCAAAGCACTGCCACCTTGCCATTTCCATGTGCATAATATTTCAGCAGCAAGCCAGGCACGAGGAAAACAATATTGTGAAAGCATCGTGTCCGCTGGCTCCTTACTTGGAGATGGAGGACAAGGAACATAGCCCGCAACAACTCGATCTATTCCAAGTTTTCTTATAAGCTTGTCAATTAGTAAAGCAACTTTAGCATCCCCAATCACCTGTAAATAATAGGTTTTGCATCTTTGTTAGTGCTCACCATTTGAACCCAGCAATATGAGAGATTCCATATTCTTCTCATATTTCTAAGATATATCCATAATCAAGTGGAAAATCATATTATACAACTTCCAACAAACAGAATGAATGAATCACAAAATCAAAATTAATGAAGAAAAGGTACGCAAGCCAAAATTCCAAGCAACACACACTTGTCTGGTTAACTTACTATGTGCGCCAACAATTTACAGCCCCAACTGAACCAATTTCGAACTCGAAAAAAACTGTTGAGACTGAAGATAATCATCGACCCGCATGCTATTTGCCAATAGAAACCAGGTATTGAAACAGATAAGCCAGCTTAAGCATAACAGACTATTACCAGCTAAAAGAATAAGAGAGTGATATAACCATACAAGAATTCTGCTGTACTTCAATGGAAAAACAATTAATATTTTTATGTGAGGTTCCCAGAGTCCAAGATATTTGGTATTAACTATTTTTCTACTCGTCTAATCTTTTTTGGAACTTTTATACCAGAAACTAAAAATGTCAATTTACAACTCAAAAATTACAAATTCAATCATTCTCTACATACCCAGCTAATGAAAAATAAGTCCTGAATAAACCTCAATATTCTCATCTGACCAAATTCAAAGTGCTGGGACCTTAATCCAACAATTGCTTGGGCATAACAGATAAGCCAGTTTGAGCATAACAGACTATACCAGCTAAAAGAATAAGAGAGTGATATAACCACACAAGAATTCTACTGTACTTTAATGGAAAAACAATTAATAGTTTTATGTGAGGTTCCCAGAGTCCAAGGTATTTGGTATTAACTATTTTTCTACTCGTCTAATCTTTTTTGGAACTTTATACCAGAAACTAAAAATGTCAATTTACAACTCAAAAATTACAAATTCAATCATTCTCTACATACCCAGCTAATGAAAAAGAAGTCCTGAATAAACCTCAATATTCTCATCTGACCAAATTCAAAGTGCTGGGACCTTAATCCAACAATTGATTGGGCTTCTGAGCCTCCAAAAACCATTGAAATATCCTTTAAGGCACGTTTTTTGCTGTTGGCCTACAAATGCAACAGTGACATCCTTAACAGCTCCTGCCATCAACATATCATCTGACCGCTATACCACTCAATCAGTAATGAGAAAACAAAAAGACTCCAATTCCCCCCCACCCCACCCCACCCCCTTATCCTACCAAAGAAAAAAAGGGGGGGGGGGACAACAGACCCATAAACAAGGCAAGGAACATGATAAGTAATACTGGGCTAAGCAAAAGAGGAACTACCATAACCCGTGACATGATCCTGGGAATGTGAAATAAGATGCATCAAAGCAATGAAGATGAATAAATTTCTTGAAGCATATGTGAGAATGAACCGGAGCATATGACCTAGTATGAAGTAACAAATGTTCTAGATGCAGAGAGTCGCAATGATATTTCTAAACACATACAACATTGCATCAGCATCTCAAGAAATGATGTCAGTAGAAGTAGCAGCAAGAGAAGGACCACTCACATTGGTAGAAACAGTTTCAAATTTAATAGTTGCAGATCGTTTTCCAGAACTTATATCCGGCATAACCCACAAAGGCCAAAAATCATCCTTTCTTAGTAGTTGGTCTAACAACTTTTGCTCCTCGACTTGATCAGGACAGAGACACTCGAGACATTCAATCACCCAAACACAGCACAAAGATGTGATTTTATCAGTGTCTAGATTATCTTCCTTGATTACAGCACAGCGGACAGATTGAATCAATATACTTACCAGTCTCTCCCGACCGGTGAGGTTGAGACTGGCAACGGATTTCTTGTAAATCTTGCTTCGAAAAGCATGTATGGATTGGCATAATTCCAGCCTGTTCTTAAATTCAGAGGTAGATTTATCAACAACTCCATCATCGAAAGCTGTTGACATGCTATATTCCCAGTCAATCACAAAAATTGCTGCCAAAATACCTGGAAGCAGTCCACTGCCATCTGTGTAAGTTGTCAAGCAACTGAAGCTACCATCAAGTATTTCCAAGGCAAAATTAGCCATTTCATTCACACTCCCAGTAGATTCAGATTGTGAAATAAGGTCATTTCCATCAGCAGATAATAACTCACATGCATCTCTAACCCAAATATAGTTGGAACTCATCATGAAAAGGCACAACTTTTCAAGAACCTCTTGGAATATCAGGATGGCTGTATTTCTATTAACCAAGGAAGTTTGGTCTTCTTCTCCTGAGCCTCCAAGAACCGCACTACAACATAAAATAAGGAAAAGGGAAGAATTAGACAAAGCGAGACAAAGCGAAAGGACATAATATGTAAACACAAAAGTTGAAGAGATGACCAACTCAAACATTACAGGTTCAATATTCACTAGTTGGAAGCCACAAAATGTGGCAACGGATAGGTACATAAACACCAAGGATTAAGTAAAAGTGTAAGTAAGTTCACTTACCATTTTCTTTTGGTTGTCTATGTTTGTGATGAAGTGAAAAGTCAAATTGGTGGCAGAAAAGAAAAAGTATTGTACCTTTGCTTCCTTATATTTCTTTTAAATAGCATTAAGTTATAATCCCTACATTTCTGAAAAAGATTCCACTATCCCTCAAAGGTGTTCCCAAATAAGTGTGCATCCCTAAACAAAGCAGCGGTATCATTGCTAGTTATCCTTTAATTTATTCAATTACTTCATCAAATAGGAGTTCCAAAAACTACACACCATTTATTCAAACTTTGAGTGAGCTCCAAGGGTTAAAGTGGAGCAAATGACTATCTTTAATCAGTATACTAGTCAAAAAGGATAATTTTGGGAAAGGACCAAGTATATTTTTTAAGGAAATTCCAAAAAAGAAAAGGAAAGAGAAAAAACTATGAGCATTTGTAGTTACATTTTTGAAACGCTAAATCTTCTTTTCGGAACAAACCAAAATGGAAAGTGTGACTCTTTCTTTCCTCTGGAGGCAGTATCTTTATGACACGTTAGGGAAGTACCATGATTTTTAAGAAGAAAGCTTTAAAAATATTAAAATTTATAGACTTCTTTTTCTTTTTTGGGGGGAAGGGAGGGGGAACACATATGGAGGACTTTCTTTCTGATACATATGCCAGGTTTCAACATTAACTTTTATACTTCAGTTTTTAAAGACAATACATCATCTTGTTTATTGCCTAAAAATTTCACAATTTCTAACCTTTAAATATCATAACCATGCTACAAGGGAGAAAACATGAAATCTTGATTATAATAAAAATGCTCTCCATGAATTATGGTTTGGATACACTACAAGAACCCAGTTTCCTAGCCTAACTCAAGCACTAAGAGCTTACACATATTCTTCCTGCCTTTTATGCTTACATTAGTTTTGTTTTGTTTATCTTGATTAAAATGGCACAAGTAGAAACATAAGGGGGTTAGGGTCGTTTCACATGCATTTAGAAAAGGTTCCTTTAAACCTACCAGATAAAGCGGGCATCAGAAGTTCCAAAAGGAGGAGATGACCGGGCAACAAAACTAGCAGTCGAATCTAAATGCTTGTGACGCCAGTCATCAGGGTGAGATCCCTGTCCATGATATAAATCCACGTCCGCCTTTCTTTTCCTAATTTCCTTTCTTGTTTTCTCCATGAGCAGGGCCAATACAAATGTGCGATCGGAATCTTGAGCACTATGAATACCGTCAAGATGCTCGGGGCCAGTCGCATGTAAAATAATACTGTTCCATTGTTCTGAAAAGCACTCATTATCAAGCAATGCTAGCAAGAGGTCTAATCGAGCAGAAGTGGAGGAACTATTTTCTTGCAGGCACAACGGGATAAAAGTTTCCTCAAATACTTGCAAAAACCGCTCCAAACTCAGGTCTTTATTCCTGTCCTCCAATTCGTGTTTATTTGACTGGCTTTGATTGCAGACAATTTCTTGAATTATCTTGCGCGGTCCAAAAGCGGAGACTGCAGCCACTAGAAATCTGACAGTGTCTGGTGAGTCCTGATATCAGTACGAGCAAATCCAATCCAAGATTAAAATTTATTACGTAAAGATACACAAGCAAAATAATGAAATGGAATATTTGAACTGTCAAACTTAAATATTACCGTTAATTATATCTTTATTGAGCTGATCAATGCAGAAAAGGCATTCACATCTCACAACATTTAGAAAAACAAGTGTCACACTCATTTAACTAAGAAATTATTATTTATTTATTTTTTTCCTATCAAAAAAAAAAAAAAAGATCCAGAAGTACATTGGAGAACATAAGTTTAACGACGAATACAACGAATTGTGTTATTAACTACTCCCTCCGTCCCATTCGAAAAGGCACAAATTTTCATTTTGGGTGTCCCATTTAAAAAGGCACACACCCAAAATGAAAACTTTTTAATATTTTTTTATTCACGAGACCCACTTGTCATACTCACAATAACTATCCACTTTCTCTCTCCTACCTCACTTTCTCTCTCCTACCTCACTTTTCATACTCACAACACTTGCTACACTATACACTTTCCTTAATTCTCGTGCAAGGCCAATTTTGTGTCTTTTCGGGTGGAACGGAGGGAGTACATAAGAAGCTTTATGACACGTGTACCTATCCGAGCAATAGAAATACATTCAATTAACAATATTAATGCCGCACTTCTAGAAGACACAAGACACGCCTATGTAGGAGTCCAAAGTCATTGTTTTTAAGTCTATTTCCTTGAAAAGGCAGTTCCAAGTGGTGAAAAAGAAAGCAAACACCCTCTGAACAAAAGTGTCGCTTTTGGTCAAACATGGATATCTCTATTAATTCTTTGCAATAGTTCAAACACGTGTTTCAGCTTCAAGTTTCAACCTTTAGTTCTCCTTTGTAACTTACTGGATAAGTAGATATCATTCCTAACTTACTTTAACAAACATCGTAAGCTTTATATTTCCAACCAGAAAAAGAAGCAAGAAACCCAAATCAACCAAATATGCATTTACTTTGGGATGGAAATAGTAACACTCCAAACTCTAAGCTGGCTATTGGTTCTTTTTTACACATAATTTGTACCTCATTTTCAGATGGAATATAAAACTTCACAAGAATGTGGAGATATTCACGATTAAAGCCCCATGTTTACATCGTCCTAAGATATTCATAATTTACCCAGATAATCCAACCATGTAACACCGATTCTCAAAGCAAAACAACCTAAAGGATCTAGTTGAAAGAATAACCAAAAGGTTTATTAGGTTCGACTAAATGCCTAGCTTTGCTCAACAACCAAGGTAAAAGTTTAAAAGAGATGATGGTGTGATGCTCTTTAACTTACAAGTGTTTGAATTAACTGGAATGACTTCGGCAATGTAGGTCCCACTACGTAGCGCAAGGGCCATGTTTCACCTTGCTTCATTGCATGCTGTTCCAGTAGTATCACAAATCTATTGATTTGTCTAATATCTTGAGATTTTTCAAACTGCTCGGCTTGCTGAAATATATTGAGGAAGTTCTTTTCAAATTCTGCACCAAAGACCAACAGAAGGCTAGGCTCAAAGGAATGAACACCTGAAAGGACTTTAATAATGCATTTTCCCAGATCTTGTACATAGGCCAGTGGATAACCGGTGTCGAGCTTTTCTACTTTTTGCTGAGAAGGCCGAATGCTCCCATCTGAGGGATTGTGGAACTGCCCAGAGATAACGCTGTTTTGATTTTGAGAGATGGGAAGTAGCAGGTAGTCATGCCACAAGATCTCCAATAGGATATTGTCAACAAGGGTATGCCGGAAATAATGGATGGCCTCTACCCCATCACAATACCTAACATAACAGAAATGCACAACAAACAATTCAAAACTAAAGTACAACATACAGCATAAAAGGGACTAGCACGGGGATAAGTTTGCCAGGATCATCACATGGGGTTCACTGAAGGAAGCCCAGCACAGATTGACCTTTACAATATCACAGGAAAATTACAATTAAGAAGTAAGACAAGAGCAAAGCATAACCAACCTCCCAGCATTCTGGATTACCCACATGAAACATTCTGTAAATGCCTGAAAAAACGCGACTCGGTCAGCAGTTAAGGAATGGGATGGATTTCTTCCGGCCCACATATTCCGGAAAAACTCAAGGAAGAACTCATCCCTTTTTATCAAATTAGGAGGCACAGAATCTAAAAAGAGAAGCAAAGCGGGATATGAAACTTGTTGCGATCCAAAGCACCCATTTCTAAGAAAGTGCCACAACCTGTTTAGCACAATTTTTTGAACACTCAGTGTACTCCAACTGTTTGGAAATCTTTTGGAAAATAGCAGCATTGCTTCCCACATAGACGGATGACAAGCTGGATCCTTTTCCTGGAACGCACCAAGTATAGCAGGGGCAAGTGTTTTCATTTGCACTTCATCAAAAGCATTTGGAATGTTTTTAATGTAACTTCTAAGCACTGAATATGTAGCTGAGCGAATAGCAGAGTTCTGAGATTTAAGGAAGTCCATAAAACATCGATGACTTGAAAATAACTTTTCTGCATAAGAAATAGCTGTTGAACTAGCTTTGGAAGCACGTTTCGATTCAGAAGTTGAGGCTTCAAGATCTGGCTTGTCCAAGTGCAGGGACACCATGATATCAAGGAGAGTGCCCAATGCCAGTAATGATGAAGAGATCACCTGCAAAATAACAACAAAAGAACATGAGTCAGGATAATAGCACAAAATCTATGCCAGACATCTCGTCCCCCAAACCACCAGCTCCAGACGTGGGGAGAAGAAACGTGTCCGCCATCAGCCATTCAAGAGAGAGAGAGAGAGAGAGATCAGGGGACTTTGATCGAAACTTTAATTTTTGGACTAAAACACGATACTGATGAAAAAGTAACAAAGGACAACTGACAACTGATTCCGCGTTACAATAGATAATAAACAATACTCATTCCGTTCCTAAATATAGGTCATATTTAGGCTTTGCATTTTGTTCCAAAATACAAGTTATTTTAGCTATTTTCTCTCTTACCTATAATCACACTAACTACTTCATTTAATGATAGTAATAATATGATAACAACAAACGAGGCTGAAAATATTTCAAGAGCCTAAATTTGTATGAGTGCACCAATGACAATAAACGTTTGACCTACCCCTCTTCTTTTTTGGTGTACTCATTCAACAATAATTTGAAAGCATTAATTAGGACACTAAAATTATGGTAATTATAGGTACTTTAGGAGTGCCATTATCATCGTAAAACTTATCGTAAAATGTTGTGAAAAGGTCTAAAAAGACGTATACTTAGGAACGGAGGGAGTATTATGAATTAAAGTTGTAGGTTGAAGCTTGTACGTCATATCGACTAGCCTCCAACTGTAGAATCATCTGGATATAAAATCACTCCTTTACATGACCATTGCCTATCCAGAATCAGCAATGCAAAGGAGGTCATGAGATTTAAGAGTCCAGAAAGTGCAAACAGAAAGAACATAAAGGAAAAAGAGAATGAGATGTTTAAGACATCAGAAGAGTGGACTAAACTATCAACTTAAAGTCTCCCAACTAAACTATCAACTTAAAGTCTCCCAAAAGTCTTCTTTGGACTACTTAAAATAGGAACAAGAGAAGCCTGCTCAACAACAACGACAACAACAACAAAGCCTTAGTCCCAAAATTATTTGGGGTCGGCTAATATGAATCCTCGTATGTGTCATCATGAAAGAAATGATGAAAGAAAAAGAAGAAATAGGAATAAAAAAATTTAAAAAAAAACTCTACCCCATCACCCACATGAATTTTTGCCCTCTGCTCCAGCCTCTTCAACGCCATATTTTCATCCAATCCAATTAAACTCATATCATTTTCAATCACCCTTATCCAAGTTTGCTTGGGCCTTCCCATACCCCTCACCATTTTATCACTTCTCCACTATTCAGGCTTGTTAATCGGTGCATCACTCGGTCTCTGTTTCACATAACCAAACCACCTTAGACGATACTCCCTCATTTTATCTTCAATGGGCACAACTCCTACTTTCCCCCAATCACTTCATTCCTCAATAAATCATTTCTTGTATACCCACACATCAATCGTAGCATACACATCTCCGCCACATTAATCTTGTGAAAGTGACACTATTTCACGGTCCAACACCCAGTGTCATATAGCAGTGCCGACTTAATTGTCGTGCAATAGAATTTTTCCATTAATCTTTTATGGCGTGCCCGGATAAAATAAAAACCTTATGGCACTCTTCCAATTCAACCAACCTACTTTAATTATATGAGTCACATCTCTATCAAACACTCCATCTTTTTGGATAATAGATCCAATATAGCGAAAAAAATCAAAAGCTTGGACAATCTTCCCATCGAATGTGATCACCCCTGTCTCCTTGCTTCCAACTCTGCTAAACTTACACTTCAAATATTAGGTCTTCCTTCGGCTCAATCGAAAACCTTAAAATTCCAAAGTTTGTCTCCACAATTCCAACTTACTTTCAACACCCCAAATATTTTTTTCTTGTAACTGCTTTAGTGCCATTTTCAAACTTAACGTCAAATGCGATTAACACACAGATAGAAGCAGGGTAAAAAGGATCGGAAGAACTTCGGAGGAACAAAAGATGGCGTACATTCCATGGCATCCACTTTGTCCATAATCTACTCGATGTTTGCAAAGATAGGCATAAGAAGATTAAATAGAGGTTACTTTCAAATATCCCCCACTGAAAGGTGGAAAAGGAAAACAATCATAGTTTGGTCACTTATCCCAAATTTATGAAATGGAGTCTGAAACAAAATGTTGTGGCAGAAAACATGGTTCAAAGACAACCTGGTCAAGAATCCACCAGAATATCTTTTGAAAAACTATTTTATCAGTTTTGGCCAATAAGCAATACTCCCTACGTCCCTTTTTAAATTGCAAAATTTGCCATTTTAAGTGTCCCACTTAAAATTGCAAAGGCTCAAAATGGAAACTCTTATAATATTTTTAATCAGCGGGACCCAGTTGTCATACTCACACCAACTTACCACTTACTATTCCCTACCCAACTAATAATTACTATTCTGTTTTCTATACTCAAAACATCTTAATATTATATATTTCTTCTTAATTCCCGTGTCCGACGATTTTTTTGCAATTCGAAATGGGACGGAGGGAGTATGCATTACTTGCAGAAAAGATCAAGAAATAATCATAGAAAACCAGGAAACGGTAAGACGATATGATAGTACTATTTGATAATCCCTCCGGTGCAAAATAGATGTCGTTTATTGACAAAAAAAATGGTCCAAAATAATTGTCAAAGTATTCAAATC
The DNA here is from genome assembly GCA_022495995.1 of Adenophora triphylla var. japonica. Taxonomy (NCBI): domain Eukaryota; kingdom Viridiplantae; phylum Streptophyta; class Magnoliopsida; order Asterales; family Campanulaceae; genus Adenophora; species Adenophora triphylla. The sequence goes on from JAFEMH010000073.1 coordinate 609,392, forward strand.
TCTCTTTTACCCTTGCATAGGAACTTGTGTCATTTTATTGAATGAGGTAATGTAGGAGAGATGGGCAATAAATAAGGGTAAATTTGGTACGTTGATAATTATATTGTGGTAATAATTGTCTTACTTAAACTTTGTAAGAAGTCCAAAAGCGACAACTAATTTGGACCGGAGGGAGTACCATAGATCTCCTCCCATTACGTACAGCATTAGTAATCATTCCAGGTTGTTGGGCTGCATACCTGCTGATGCATCTCTTCTCGTTCATCTAAAGCAACTGCCTTGTCAGACATGGTATCCGGGGTGAGCCTTAGATTTTCTTCCAAGTATAAAAATACTTCTCCCATACATAAAATTAAGGCATCCAATCTTTTCTCTTGTGCTGAAAATGCAACCTGTTTAAGAATTGAACAATAAGATCAGCTGACTGAACAAGGCTTTCTGATTCATATGATGCATAAAAGATAAGCCTGCTAGATTTGCTTAACTAGGAAATACTACAAGTGGGTCAAATATCCTTGCTGCATAAACATAATGAGAACATTAACTGATTAACAAGTCTTATACAAGAAAGCAATCATATAACTACATATTCTCCTTCTTGAGCTCAATATCTCTCATCCTACTGCATAAGATTTAACATTGGGATCTCCATGGTAAACATTAACTCTAAACTCAGCATAACCTTTCTACCAGCTACATAAGTCCCTTTCTCCATTCAAGATCGTCCAAAATAGATATCAAGTAGATCATCATATCCATCAACTACTGCCTTCCATGTTGGTTTTGGTCTTCCACTACCTCAAGCACTATCGTCCAAAATGATGCTATTACTCTTCCTAACTGGAGCCCTTGGTATAATTTCCATGGCAACTAACTAACATGATAGATTACTTTCAATGGACTCTGCAAACAATTCTCAAACTCAAAGTGAACAACTAGACTTGAATTAAGAAGTTGATGGAATATTTTGAGACCTCCGAATGATATATACTAAATTATTGTTCAGGCAATTCACTGTCACTAGTATACATTATACTCAAATGAACCCAGCATAATCACCTTGTTTAGCTTAAGTCATACAGATGTAATGCTACTCTACAGTGCAGGCATTAACTATGTGTCAAAAGCAATGACATACCTGAAATGACCGTTTTGCAGCTTGGGAAACTTCATAAACTGCATCGAACTGGGAAAACCACCAAGGTCCCATCAAAGACTTCAAATGTGGAGCCAATTCCCTTCTGAAAAGAGACAGGATCAGGAGAAAAAGGAAGATATTGAATAACTGAGATGGAAAAAAAGGCACTAAACAGAAGTCTTCAAAATAAGAACAGTAACATGCAGCAAAACCCATCTCTCCACTTTTTCATTGTTTTTTCACCTCTCTTTGACGATTACATATGACATTTCCTGTTAGCCGACTCAAATCATTTTGGGACTAAGGCATTGTTGTTGTTGTTTCTAAATAAGGAAATAACCTTAGTGTAATTTTACTATTGTACAAGCAATGTATAAACAAATAACGCACATTCCTCAAAATACTGACAAGTCATATGCGACATTTATTATCGGATAGAGGGAGTATTAAGTAGCATCTTATTTCGTATCGTATGTTTTAGATCGCTTGGAAGAAATGCATCTTCTCCTTGTAGTTATTTCCAAAGATCCATTCACTCTTCAAAAATAAACAATTTTTGAAAACTGATAAATGAAAACTGTGTGAAACAAAGGATTAATAGAATGTTGGTGCTTAAAATATTATTCCTATGCATAGAACTGAACGAGACAATTCAAAACAGTGAACAGCGTCGGGGCCAAGGCCTTCCTCACCGTAGTCTAGTCGGAGGAACTCAAACCAAAGAGTTCTTTGGCAGGGAAGGCCTAGCCTAGCAGGCTCCAGGCATAAAATAATTTTCTTATCCGCACATTTTAGACTCTGCGTGCTTGAAAAATCAGGCGAATATGTGTTATTCTCGGCCACTAAGACAGCAAAATCTATCTGACCCAACAAAGACATCCTCAAACATAAATGCATATATCTGATTAACATAAGAAAAGCTCGAACCCAACAGCGCTGACGAGATTAGTCATGGTTTCATGAGTAGCTCGGCGAACCTCTCTATTGTAGTCCAGCAACAGCTTCTTGTATTCAAATGCCTAAGCCAGGAAACATAGGTACACTCGTGTCAGATACAACTGGTGTGTGCAAGATCAAAGAAAATGAACTCCAAACTCAATATGAAACAAAATTTTGCTTTAGTAACAATAAATTACAATTCTCAGGCAATCAAGAAACTTTGTCAGTTAGTATTCCAAATTCATCAAAGTAGCTCCCGGCTTGATTATTGTTACACATAATCAGTCTGGTCTGATTCTAGTGCTGTTTCATAATCTCAGTGAAAATATGAGCAATATTCTTTGGAGAAAATAAGGATGGATTCAATTATTAACTGGTCCATCAGGAGAGTATTTTTTTTTTCACGATGACATATGAGGATTCATGTTAACTGACCCCAAATTATTTTGGGACTAAGGCTTTGTAGTTGTTGTTGTTGTTGTTGTTGTATGAATATGGGGACTCACTGATGCATGTGAGTGCTTTGGAACAACAAGTCGAGAGCTTCTCAGGAGTCAGGATACACATTTTTTGGGCCCCTGGCTGGAGTAGACATTTCTGCTCTTTTTTGTTTATGTTATATTCTCTATGTTTACCCACCCCTTCTATTTTCGTTTCAAAAATATCAATTAATATGTCAATATTATACATACTTGAAACATACTCAGCGTAAACTAAACAATTCAGAATAACAGGTATGAATTAAATTTGTTCTCATGCATATACTCAATTGCATATCTATGGCATACATCGTAATTTTCTTAGCTCTGGGAAGCTAGTTTTATTGTTAGCAATTTATTTTTGTTGAATGTTAATTGTATGATACCCTACAAGCTCTGTAAGGTACCCACTTCGGGCGCCCGCGCCAAAATATTTTACTCTACATTTCCTCCTCCCAACATGTTACCTGGAAACAGAATCGTTTCTGTCTATGGAACAGATATAGGCTCTACAGTCAGAAACACAGAACGCTGAAGTAGCTTCATTTAGATGCCAAGTCAGGATGAGTATTCATGAACTAAAGTGTTAGTCCCATATAAAGGAATCGTAGCTTCTACAATTTTGTTGATATTTTATTAACCGTGTGGAATAATTGTGATGTTTGTGCATTCTACATTGATCTAAACCAGTTATACTTTGTTAAGTAGACAAGATATAACATGTCTAGAAATGTTTGTTTCCAAAACACAATTTGGAAGAAGCAATTTTTGGCAACTTTGCTCCGCAGTCCAGCATAATGCTTAAAAATAGCTAGATAGTCCAATAGGAGAATTATACCCATTGTGGAATGATTGGTAGTATGTCCTTTGCTGACCTCTGCTTGAGCAGTAAAGACAAAGAACCCAACGCCTTCAGCTACAGAATCATGATAAAGAAGTCAATAAATGCAGGGAACAAGGTTGAAAATTACACAAAATGTTCAAAGAGGTACAACATTACATCTGGACTTGCTGAGGACAGTCTGTCCAAAGAAACCATTAGCAACAAGGAGAAGCCGATAGGTCACAAAAAATATGAGCACTTTATTGACAAGAAACAGCTAGTATTTGCAGTATTACTAAATGGTTGGAGACGTTCTTGTCAAACCACATATCTCAATGCATTGATTTTGTGCTAAGATTATCTTTGTAAACTGTGATTTTTGAATAGTTCAGATACATAAATATCAAATCAGCCTTCGTCCAGGTTACTTGGGATTGGAATACATTAATACATAAATCCACTTTCATTCTAGCTGGATAACTTTCATTTAAGCTTTAAAGCTATTGGTTGGTCTCTCGCCCTTGGTCATCTGTAGACTAATGTTTGGAGAGAGAGGCATAACCCTAACAAGGCTTTATCTCTGCACGTTTGAGTATTGAGCATTCACTAAAGTCAGAGACTCAAATTCCTTCAGTACCTTGCCAATAGAGGTACAGGTAAGCTAATTGGTATGCTTGCTTCTCACTTAGATTGATGGATTGTTTGGACACTGGATTTAAGCATTTGAAGAAGAAGATGATTAATTTATAAGCTTTAAACAAATGGGTGTCTTTAAAGTCACAGCCATCACTGATATTTAAAGGAATTGGAACCGGAGCCCAATCAACGGTTTTATTCCTTTTGCTTTCGCGTTGTTCTCCTTTTTTCCTGTTCTCGATATTTTCCTCTTTCTCCCAGAAGGTAGACTATTAGTCATCCTTTTTGTGTAATTTCCCCTCTTATGATTTTTTTCCTTGTAAAATCCAAACTAATCTTCACTCTAAAAAGGAGACCAGAAAACGAAAAAAACATATCATACTTAGCCAACTTGAGCTTGATCATGCAAACGAACCCTAATGATAATAAAAAGAGGTCTGAGTCACCCGTCAGGGTTGTTTGCTTATTTAGGAGTGTTGTATAGAAAAGATACCATATTTGAAATGAACAGAATATGACCTGCTGTTGTGAATATGCTTCCACTATCCCTCAACAAGTGTAATTTAAAAATCAAAGTTTAGAAGTACAAACAGAAATTGAATTTTTTCCCACATGAGTGTCAATTTTCTAATGAATTTACTTAATATAAATGTGCCAATGATCATGCCTGAATGTGTACTTGCAAAATTGCGAACACTGACGGTAGGTCTGTTTATATGCTAGTAAATTGCTGGATATTCAACATCATTCATTTCTGTCAGAAAACTAAAACCAAGCACTCATTTAGAGACAGGGGGAGAAGGTATAGGACCATACAATATATCTAGCTGCAAATTAAATTGACAGTATGGGGTCAAAATCCCATTGTTCCGTCATTATTTTTTCAAGTTCAAAACAAAAACATACAACATATATCTATGAATGTTCCATACTGATTGCTATTTGTAAACTATCTAAGTTGAGCTGCAGGGGAAATCTATCTACCCATGCTTCTTTATTCTCTTTGACACTCTAAAAGGGAGACTAACCAGGATTTGATTCAATTTAAGACATTCATATGCTTACATGAGGTTAGACCTGCCGAGCTACATATTACGGCTAACCTTTACCATGAGATGCCTAGATGTGTAACAGGAAAGCAAGGCAAGTCTTAGACCTTATCAGTTATCAATCTACCTCTCATCGTATGTGAAATGCAATATGTCAAGTGAACTTTCCAAATTTAGAGAAAGTTGCGGGACAGAAGGTTACCGGCAAACTTCATATCAACAAAAATATATAATCCACCTTGTTAATCACTGCCCCACACAAGCATACTTTCAGTGATAGATGATGCATGATGTGGACCTACCATTCGATCAAATGTGACTTAACTGCACGTGTTTTACTCAAAAAGATCAATGGTGATAGTCTGGTTGATTTATGACCAGAGATGGCTTAGACAGTTTATTGCTTGATGTTCCATTATACTAAAATTATCTGCGATGGCATAGGTCAGCTCACATAATTCAAATGCATCATTAATAAACAACATCTGAATTATGTTTGAAATTGTAAAAAAGAACAATTTGCATGTCATATACATAAAGAGGAAAGGATGAGGTGGGGACTTGATAAAAGATGTAGGGTTAAGACGGTAAAGGTATGAAGGCCATATACATGGGGAGATGTCACTATTAGGAACGAATGTTCAGCACATTACGCCAATGAACAGTAAGATGGAAACAGCCAAATTTGTTCTAGAGCACCTTGATCCTCCAAAACAAGATATGATAGAGCCCACATCAACTCATATAAGACTTACACTATTACCTTGGTGGTGGGATCTTTTCTGGCAAGTCTCTTCAAATGTTGTGCCATTTCACTATCAATATCCTGCTCACAACAATGCCGAAGAATCGAAGATCAATAGGACATACGTCAGAGCAAATTAACGAACTGTAGTCCTGCTAGGGCTCATTACAGTATCCAAAAGCCAAATTCCAAGCAAAAACAATACTCGAGCTACTAGCAAGCCATTGACAACCGAACCCAAAATCAATCTTACATTCCATGCAAAGAATCCTCTTTTTAAGTTTTTTACCAACTTGATTAAACAAAGACTTGCATCAATTGCTTGTATTGTTTGCAAAATTATAAAAGACGCAATTCACAACACAATTCATGATTGAAATTTTATTAGACAAAATAAACATAGGGTTTTTATATGTTGATTTTCAGATATAGGAAGAGCATTCTTTGAGCGGAATCGAGAGAGTACATCATCACAATCACAATATCGTTCCTACAAAATCCTACTTTCACTTTCATGGATAGCATATTACTTTTAAGCGCCAAAATTTACTTGTTTATTTTGACAATTCAAAACCTACAGATACAAGTTAAGAGATCTTAAATACCATAAAAGGAGCAGCATCTTGGCTAGTAATAGAACTATCGAGTCGCGAATTGCCGACATAACCCCCAAATCCAACCGTTGTAGCACCCGACGGCAGCAGCGACGCAGCCATACTATAATCAAATCCAATTAATCAACACCGATTTATTCATCATCATCAACAAATAATTCACACACATATAAACAAGTAGCGATTAATTACCTGCTGCTAGAGGGGCGTGATTTACTTCTAGCGGCATCTCCTTTAGGTCTTCCCATTCTTTCTAAATTCAATTCTACAGAGACGGAGAACTGCCCTAGTGTTCAATTAAGGACGGTGGAGGGAGAAAGGGGAGCTGAATATTCACGCTCAAGTCGGAACAATATACTACTCCTTGTCAAAGTCGGGAGGCCAAATTTATCGCCGCCGTGAAAACATTGGTTAGGGCTATAAACGTCCTTTTTGAGTTTCAGCTCCCTTTGCCAGAATCTTAGGGGGCATTTGTATGCGATTATTACCAACCGGTCCCTCAACCTAGTTAAAACATCCATTTAGGACACGTAATAATTAATTTTACCACCTAGTCCTATGCCAGAAAATATAATACCATAGGATACTTGAACCCACTTATAACTATTCTAAATGACAAAATTACCCCTTATCCAAACAAAACACCCCTCCCCTCCATATGCACACACACATAAAGTACACGCTCCCATTCTATCTTTCACTTTCGCTTTTTATGCCCCCACCTCTGGCCTTCATCCCTCTTTAACCTCTAGCCTACCCTTCCATCCCTTCTTATTCAATGTCCTCCTTCTTCTTTGGCACCCTGCGTCGTTCTCTGGTGCAACTCCATGTCTCTGGCGCCTTTCTCCGATCTGGTGTCTTCCTGCAACAACAATGTCGACTTCTTCTTTCTTTTTGCGTTATAGTCCAGATCCGCTTCTCCGACCAATTTTAGTCCACGCCTGAAAAGGTACGATGTTCTTTTTCTCTCACTTACTCTCGTTTTGTGATACTCAAGCTTCGTGTTCATAAACGAAGATGAAGTCGAGTTGTGAAAAAGGTTCGGCGTCCAGATCTATCTGAAAGTTGACTTAGGGGAAAGAAAAATCATAGATCTTGAACTTCGAGAGGGTGCTTTTCTAAAAAAACGAAAGAAACTGAAAGGAAAAAAATAATTGCATATGGGGTGCTAGTTGTCGGTGGTGTATGGGTGTGACATGTGGGGGAAAGGGGATGGAAAGGAGGCGAGAAAGGATAGGAAGAGCATGCGGGGATGGGGAAAGGAGGAGGCGGTAGTGGGGTAGGGAAGGGGAAGGGTTTTATGGGAAGGAGCACATGGATGGCAATGGCATACTTGTAATAGTTACTCCAATGTCGTAAATGGACAGAGAGGGAGCGACCGGAGAGCTTGGAGCCTAGAGAAACTGCAATGGACCGGAGACGAAAATATAAATCACATCTGCCAGAGGTGAGTTGGATTGAGGTGTTGCAATGTTTGAGTAGAGGGTTGTGTGCAGTACGAGGAAATTGGAGTTGAGGGATTACGGTGGCGGCCATGGATATTGATGAGCCCGAACCTTTCAGATCAGGCCTAAGCTCAATCTGGTCCAAAGGCCAAATATGACGTGGCATAATCCTAGACCGCGAGCATCAAAATCGCGATCACAAAGATCGTCAACAAGATGATCGCGCCAGCTATGATCGTGATTATTCAAGACCTCCTTGACTATGCTGATCGCGGTCTCGTGCCAGACTCCCGATTTTACCACTATACTCTCGGTTAAAGTCAAAGCCAGTAAGACAAAGTTCCATACCTAGTCTAACATCAAGGACAGACCCATCACTGTCACATTAAATGGTGACTCAAGCGCCTATCATGCACGTAAGGCGCCGCACCAATTGTCGTATGTTCCCATGTCCTTGTCCAATCAAATGCATCCCTCTACAGTAATCCTCACTTTATTGTACGAGCCAACCAGGCACGAACACGTGTCCTAGGTCAAAAGGCAAACATCTCCTCCAGGGCTGACGTCACCAACGGCTCTCTCTTACTATATATACTATCCCTTGTCCCCATGGATAAAGTAAGTGTAAAATCACTATTGTAAGCCACATTATCTAAACTCTAGCACACAACACACTAAGACATTCCAAGTCTTATTCTCAGTTATTAAAACCTCAGAGATCTTACTCTCACACCCGAGGGTTTGAGCTGGATTAAACTACGGCTTGATCTCTAACGGTGCTTTTTATCTTTGTTGTGTTCTAGGTATAATCATCTCATACAAGCCAAATATCCGTATTTAGTGAGACCCCAAAAGTTGTGGCGTTATCAGATATCGACTTGGTTGTAGGGGAGAGGAAAGAGGGATGCGGATCTGGTGTGATGCAAAGTTGGATGGAATTGATGTTATTCTATATTAATAATTGTGTAATACTTAATAATGAGTTGGTCTTATAAAAGAATAGTTCATTTTTAACCAAAGAAAAATTTTGTTTTAGAACACGATCGGTCCTCTGTCCCTTCCGCCTAGCTCGTCGCTGACCGTTGTCGTTGATACTTGATACACTTTCACTCGGAGTACTACAAGTCTCGAAAACTTCATCGTCGACGGTGGGATTAGGATTAATTGAAATGTGCTATGTCATTTATCAATACATTCGAACCTCATGGTATGCCAATTTAAACCTGGGTGGTTGTTAGAGTAGGTAGTAAGAGTATCCACGGTGGTGAACAAAAAATTCGTTCACCACGTGAACGAGATTGACCTGTGAACGAAATTTCGTTCACACCAGCTTACATGTTGTAGTGGTGAACGAATTTTCGTTCACAGATATATTGTTTTAATAATAATTTCATGTTATAAAATTAATAATATACAATATTAAATATTACTCCCTCCGTCCCACTTCAATAGTCATACTTTTCCTTTCGATCTGTCCCAGACTTAGAGTTTCATTTCATAAATGACAAATTTTGAACAGTGTTTCAGACATTTACACCCTTATAATGTAAATATATTTACAAAAAATCATTCATTATGCCCTTATAATGTTAACATATTTATAAAAAAAAATCAAAAAAAGATTTTATCATAAATGTTTTAACTTTTACATTCTCTCACCTCTAATCTTCTAGCCACTTGCAATTCTTTATTCATTTAAAAAAAAAAAAAATCGTAAGAAGCGTGAAATACTACCCTAGGACTCTTGAAATGGGACGGAGGGAGTATGTTTTATTAACATCATTAAAATAAGAAAGTTAATGATCATGATTATTTCCGTAATTATGAAAACTATTCCCATAATTATCCATGATCAAAAAAAGAAAATCTTGATTTCACTTTTGCTAATTATAGAGAGAGGAAGAATGGGAGAATAGGTGTTACTGTAAATAACCTACTCAATCTTCACCTCGATTTATAGAAAAAAAAAGAAAGTAAACGTTTTTTATATTTTGACATAAACGACGTCGTTTGGCATAAGAGAAAACTTAAATATATAAAATATTAAAATTGTGTCAAATATATACAATTAAAAAATTTAATCATTTTTAAATAGTAAAATATTAAAATTATGTCAAATATTACGAAATTAGACTCTATTTATAGAGAAAAAGAACTTATAAACATTTTTAATATTCTTATTTAAATAATATAAATGACAAAATTATAAAATACATATATAGCTTTAATCAATTTTCGTTCACGAATTCGTTAATAAAATTAACGAAAATTTTCATTTATGACCATGGACGAATATTCGTTCACCCACCACTAATTGTCATGAATCAAATATGGTTCACAAAATTGTTCTTGGTGAACCAAAATTGATTCACCACTAATCATGATCTAAAGTTCATGGATAGAATAGCGATGGCAAGCTTTTTGCTTATTGAGATGCAAATATTTTATGTTATGTAACTAGATATTTTTTGCTTATTGAGATGCAAATATTTAATGTTATGTAACTAGATATTTATCCATTAATTGTTGATGACACAATTGGTAATCTATAGTCCTAGCAAACTGAGTGTATGAAATTTTATGAAATTTTGCTATTAATTTGGTGTTATTAAGTATCGACAGTAATATTAAAAAGTTCCAATAGAAATATTAAAATAGTGTCGGTATACGTGTAAAAGAGTGTCGATTTTATTGTAAAAAGGTATCAACGCTAGTGTAAAAAAGTATCGGTGCATGCGTATTAGTGTAGGTGTTAGTGTAAAAAGAGGATTTTTTTTTAAAATATAGCTTTTTAAAAATTTATATATTAAAATAACATTTTTAAAAACTTAAGTACCATAGTAGCACTTTTGGCTTGAAATTCGGAACTGGTAATTCCGGATTATGAATTCCGGAATTACCAATTCCGGAATTGTTTTTGTTTTCCAAAATTGAATTTCCCAAAATAATATGTCCGTAAATAGGGAGCGATCGCGTCCTTATATAGAGCGATCGCTCCAAGTGTACTCCGGCGTCACCAATTTCGGATTCTATTTTTTTTTTTTATTTTCCAAAGCTGATAAATGAGGAAAATAATATTTTCTGGAAAAATAGCGAGCGATCGCACGTTTATGGGGGCGATCGCTCATAGTGTAATCCGGAATTGATAACTCCGGATTCTATTTTTTTTTTTTAATACTAAATATAACTGAATTGAATTAAGTAATGTTTTTTTTTGAAAAATTCAAATCCGGAAATGCTAATTTCGGATTTGCTTTACAAAACCCATCTTCCCCGGCAAATCTGTAAAGAAATCTAGCATAATAAAAATCCAGTGAAGAAGAAGGAGAAAAGAAGGAAGAAGAAGAAGAAAGTAGGTGAATTTTTTCCAAAAAATATTGAAAATTCAAGAAGTTGATTAAGAAGTTCAAGAAGAAGAGAAGAGAGGTGATTAAGAAGGTACATTTAATCCTCTTATTTTTTGTTCGAAATTTAAATTTAGTATTTATTTAAATTTTTTTGTGAATGTAGTGATATTGTTAAATTAGATTTTTTATAATTTTTTTTTCAATTTTTAGGAATAAATATGGCTGGAGTTCCACTTATTTTCATGTGTTATTGGGGAGGAAATGATGAACACCCGTTTGAAGGTGAACATTTTGAAAGGGGACCAAAATGTGCACTTAGGGCTAAAACTCGGTGGAGTTACAAGAAGTTGATTAAAAAGTTAGCTAAGAAAATTGGGGTAGATCGAGCTATTGTTCAGTTGCAAGTTACATGTAGATATCCTCATCTTGTCGCTCCCGGGATTGCAAACTACATTCCATTTGTAATCGACAATGATATGGGTATGGAAGTCATGTTTGATGTTTCTGCTCAGTTTGGTGGGTTGAGTAGCTTACAATTGTATGTTAAGATAAATTTAGTTGATAATGTGAATGTTGAGGAGTTTGAAACCTATGAGGAGCCATTACAAAATGAGTATGTTAATGACATGGATACCTTCCAGATGGGTTCTTTAAGCTGCTATAGTCAGAGGGATGCTGGAACAAGTACACAAACATATGTGGAAGAGGAAGAGGGAGAGGAAGAGGAAGAGGAAGAGGAAGAGGGGGAGGAAGAGAGAGAGAGGGAGAGGGAGGGGGTGAGGGTGAGGAATTGTATAATGATGATGATAATGATTCAGATTATGAAGAAAATATTGGGTTGCTTCTAAATGAAGATCTTGACGATGGATATGATGATTGCAGTAGTCCTACTGATGTTAGCGAGAATGAGGGAGAAGATTTGGCGTTACATTTGGTTGCTTACGAAGAACCACAACATCATGTGCATGAGAGAGTCGGGTATCAATTTTATCGTGATATTGGAGAAGGATCGGAGATATATGATGATAACCAATATGACTTTGCTGAATGGAATGTAGAACATCATGACATTGCCAAAGGTATTCGGTTTTCAAAGAAGTCAGAGGTGCAGCATAAAATGAAGTTGTTTCATATTAAGAAAAATCTGCGCTTCAAGGTAAAACGAAGCACAACCCGAAAGTGGACTATTGAGTGTTTGGTGAAAGATTTTCCGTGCAATTTTTATGTGAATGTGAGTTTGAAGAATGTCGGGTATTGGGAAATTACCAAATACAAGGGTCCTCATTCTTGCTTGGCAACTGAAATTAGCCAAAATCATCGAAACATGGATGCTAAGTTCATAGGGCAGGAAGTTTTGGAACTGGTTAAGGCTGATCCCGAGTTGAAGATTGTACTAGTGAAGGCGGAAATAAAAAAAGCCTATGGGAAGGAAGTTTCATATAGAAAGGCATGGTGTGGCAAACAAAAAGCTATTGCAGAGGCATATGGAGACTGGGAAGAATCTTACATAAGACTGCCACGTTTGTTAGCTGCCATCCAAAAGTGGAACCCTGGAACCATTGTGGAGCATTCTGATCCTCCTCCTCCCGGTGCTTTAGGTATGTTTGATCGTGTGTTCTGGGCATTTGGCACTTGTGTGGAAGCATTCTCTCATTGTCGTCCTGTTATTTCTGTTGATGGCACATTCCTGCATGGAAGATATAGAGGGGTTATTCTTATTGCCATGGGTGTCGACGCAAATGATAGTCTACTTCCTCTCGCATTCGCTATTGTTGATATAGAGGGGTTATTCTTATTACTACGTTACTTAAGTTTTTAAAAATGTTATTTTGATATATAAATTTTTAAAAAGCTATATTTTAAAAAAAAAATCGTAAAAAGAGTGTGTATTAATGTAAAAAAGTGTTGTTCATGTGTATGTAAGTGTCAATAATAGTGTTAAAAAGTGTCGATTTTAGCGTTAAAGACTGTCAATACATGTATATTTGAGTGTCAGTGCATGTGTGTTTAAGTGGCAGTTCATGTGTGTTTGAGTGTCAGTGTTATGATAAAAATAACTGATGCATATGTATTTTAGTGTCAATGCAATTATAAAAATAGTGTCAGTGTTAGTGTAATAAAGTGTTAGTTAGGCCCGTTCCAATATATATAGTATATATATATAATAAGTTTTTGAAAGTACTTATCTATACATACATACATATATATATATATATATATATATATATATATATATATATATATATATATATATATATATATATATATATATATATATATATGTATGTATGTATGTATAGATAAGTACTTTGAAAAATTTGTTATATTGATCATAACTTTTTAATACAACTTAAATATTTTATTTGAAAAAAGACATCCTTCGAACACTTTTTGAAGCAAAATCATCAATCAAGTCTTCGTATTCTACACTTTCCAACAGCTCATTATCAATCGCTATCATTGCTAATTCATTAAGTCTTTCTTATAACATTGTAGAACGCATATAAAACTTCAACAACTTGAATTTTGAAATTCTTTTTTCAGATACAATAGTCACAGGAATAATCAACAAAATTCTATAACCAATAAACACAGTGGGAAAATAATCCAAATCTTTCAAAATTTTCATGTCTCTGAGTAAAACCTCCCTAAGCAACTTCAATTCCACAAATAATTCATTTCCATCAATATCATATAACTCATTATGCTTAAGTGCATTTTCAAATTGAATACAAGAATTATTCAAACTCATATCATCCAATGACTTAAACTTGCGAGAAGTAAACAAGAACTCAAAAATACTTTCATATTTTTAATTGCTCAAATCTCCTAGTAAAAGAACTATTTGCTTGATCGACTATTTAAAGAAAATAATTTACTATAAATGATTCCTCTCCGGGTAAAGGAGTAAATATTGATGATGTACTTGAATTTTCATCAAAGTATTTTTTTTCTTCGAATTTCACGCTCTTACGAGGAAAGATAGGATCAATATTCATTTAAATGGCAAGTTCTTTAGCACAGTCTAAGACATTATTAAAACCATTCTCCCTATATGCCTAAAAAAATCAAATCATTTATTTTTTTAATAGCCACGTCAATAAGCATGTACCTTGATTGTAAAAATTTACTCACAACATTAATAGCACATAATATTTCATATCAAATAATTATTGCAATCAAAAATTCAAAATCACCAAATTCATTGGTTGCTAAAGATTTAGCTTCACTTTTTACTTTGAAATCATTATCATTATCCGCTACTTGAATCAAAGCTTCTCGTAGTTTCGACATTTGAAATCTTATAGCTTTTACACCATCAACATGACTTTTCGAACGAGTAGATGACAATGATTTTAAAGTCAATCATTTCCCATTTTCTTTCAAAATTTGCCATCTTTTTATAGAACATGCAAAAATTGTATATATGTGTTGTATATGCAGTTCATGTGTGTTTGAGTGTCAGTGTTATGATAAAAAAGAACTGATGCATATGTATTTTAGTGTCAATGCAATTATAAAAATAGTGTCAGTGTTAGTATAATAAAGTGTTAGTTAGGCCCGTTTCAATATATACATATATATATATATATATATATACATATATATATATATATATACATATATATATATATATATATACATATATATATATATATATATACATATATATATATATATATACATATATATATATATATATATATATATATATATATGTATACATATATATATATATATATGTATACATATATATGTATACATATATATACATACATACATATACATATGTATACATATATATACATATATATATGTATACATATATATACATATATACATATATATACACATATATATATATATATATATATACATATATATACACACACACATATATATATATATATATATATATATATATATATATATATATATATATATATATATATATATATATATCCTTCGAACACTTTTTGAAGCAAAATCATCAATCAAGTCTTTGTATTTTACACTTTCCAACAGCTCATTATCAATCGCTATCATTGCTAATTCATTAAGTCTTTCTTATAACATTGTAGAACGCATATAAAACTTCAACAACTTCAATTTTGAAATTCTTTTTTCAGATACAATAGTCACAGGAATAATCAACAAAATTCTATAACCAATAAACACAGTGGGAAAATAATCCAAATCTTTCAAAATTTTCATGTCTCTGGGTAAAACCTCCCTAAGCAACTTCAATTCCACAAATAATTCATTTCCATCAATATAATATAACTCATTATGCTTAAGTGCATTTTCAAATTGAATACAAGAATTATTCAAACTCATATCATCCAATGACTTAAACTTGCGAGAAGTAAACAAGAACTCAAAAATACTTTCATATTTTTAATTGCTCAAATCTCCTAGTAAAAGAACTATTTGCTTGATCGACTATTTAAAGAAAATAATTTACTATAAATGATTCCTCTCCGGATAAAGGAGTAAATATTGATGATGTACTTGAATTTTCATCAAAGTGTTTTTTTCTTCGAATTTCACGCGCTTACGAGGAAAGATAGGATCAATATTCATTTCAATGGCAAGTTCTTTAGCACAGTCTAAGATATTATTAAAACCATTCTCCCTATATGCCTAAAAAAATCAAATCATTTATTTTTTTAATAGCCACGTCAATAAGCATGTACTTTGATTGTAAAAATTTACTCACAACATTAATAGCACATAATATTTCATACCAAATAATTATTGCAATCAAAAATTCAAAATCACCAAGTTCATTGGTTGCTAAAGATTTAGCTTCACTTTTTACTTTGGAATCATTATCATTATCCGCTACTTGAATCAAAGCTTCTCGTAGTTTCGACATTTGAAATCTTATAGCTTTTATACCATCAACATGACTTTTCGAACGAGTAGATGACAATGATTTTAAAGTCAATCATTTCCCATTTTCTTTCAAAATTTGCCATCTTTTTGTAGAACATGCAAAAATTGTATATATGCGTTGTATATCTCTAAAAAAATCTCTGTCTTTAACATACGTGTTTGCCATATCACGTAATGTCATGTTTAGACTAAGACAACCACAAGGAGTATAAAAAGCTCTAGATTTTTTTTAAGTAATCTATTTTGTACTCCTTGTTTTTTTCCTTTCATATTTGAACCATTATCATAACCTTGTCCTCGCACATCAAGTATATCAAGATCAAGTTCTTTTAATTCATTTTTGTAAAACATCAAAAAGTCCTTGTCCAGTTGTATTATTAACATTCAAAATTTCTAAAAAAGATTTTTCAATAGTAACAGAATTTAATGAAACATCCACATATCTTAATATCAAAGACATTTGCTCTTGGTTACCCACATCGGGGGTACAATCAAGTATCATTGAGAAAAATTTTGCTCGTTTAATATTTTTAATGATTTCAGTTTTAATTGCAGAACCAAGCAAAATTATTAACTCATTATGAATGGAGTGACCTAGATAATGAATATTAATATTATCATTAGTAATACGTATAACATGTTCTTGGACAATTGGGTCAAACTCAGCCAATATTTCAATTAAACCCAAAAACTTACCATTGCTTTTTTCATACAATTTCTCTTTAGAACCACGAAAAGATAAATTATGCTTAGCAAGAAATTTAACAATTGAAATAATTATTTGCAACACTTTCTTCCGGTGATCTTTTTCTTTCTCGATTATTCTTTGAGCCGTCTTATCAATAGTTTGATTCTTTTGAAATCTTAGACACAAATCATACCAAGTGGACATATTTTGTATATGATCCATGCTTGTCTCATGTTCTTTAAGTCTTATGCCAACATGCTCAAATCCGAAAAACCTTCATTTGTTAATAGACCTCTACCAATTTCTTTTTAAAAAAATTTACAACAAAAGCAAAATATTTTATCAAGCTCTTTTGAGTAAACAAGTCAATCTCTATCGCACTTTTCTCCATTCGATAAAACTCTGTTATACTATTTACTAGTAAATATCCTATAAAAATTATCTTTGGGACCTTTCACAATAGAGTAATCCCTTTTGTGACCTTTTTTCACTAATAAATCAATCAATTTTGAATCAAGACTATCCCATGTTCTTGGATCATATATATTAGGAAAATGAAAAGTTTGGGACGGAATTGTTTATTCCACAATATCATTTTCAACAAATATGTCGTCAAAAATAATATTTGAAAAGGCTTTCTCGAAAATAGCAAAATAATAACTAATAATAATAAATGCGGGAATTGAAATAACCGAAAATCGAGTCTTGTGTTGAACACAATTTTCGCAAGAAGATATTGCCCCGTCCAAGTGCTTACGATTGCTAGCAATTTTCTCGTAAGATAAAACGACTTATCGTCTTTTGATAGAAGCACTTGAAATCAAAAGACTCGGCGAACTTAATCGGTGTTTAGAACTTCTGAACTTTGAAGGGAGGAAGAATGCTACAAGATGATATTTAACTGAATATCTAATGCTTTGGATGAATTGATGAAATGAATTGACAACCTGGGGGGCTTTTATAGATATTGAAGAGTTAGGGTGACCTTTCTGTTAAAGGTCACAACTTTGGATCTGGCGAATCTGGACCGTTGGAACGTACCTGATGGGAGATACACACATGATCTGCCCACTAGAACCGGTTCCATGAACCGTCCGATTCATCCGAACCTGACCTGGTTCATTCGGACGTGACCCTAGGCCAACCGACCCGCGCCCTAGCGAGTTGGTACGGATCCGATCCGCGGGCCATGGCCGCTCCAAACCCATTCCACATGGGCCAATGCCCATCCAACCTAGCGCAAACCCAATCGCCACAGGCCCACTGAACCTGGACCGAGCCACCATTAAACTGGTCCATGCACGAGCCAACTTTTGTCAAAAGTTTAAGGCTCTTTAGCTCCTAGAGACGATGCGCACGTGCAAAGTGCGCCCTAAAATACCCATTACGGCCTTCGCGCGCTTCACGGTAGTGATCCAAATTGAGCTAGTACAAAATTAGCACAATTGGGCTACTACTTGCATGGTTGGCCCAATGGTCCAACTAGGTTGACCCAAGGAGGAACAACTTGATGGCTCCTCTTTGGAAGCATCCACTTTAATACTAGCATTACTTTATATTTCAAAGCAATGTCATATCCCATAAACTCTTCATTTACCCATTTCATTTTGCATACTTTGAGCATTAATTTCTCATTCACCACAAATTGGTTTTGAGAAAATAAATATATCAAATTAATCTACTCCAAAGATTATTAATATGCAATCAATTTTCATTTTTCTAAAATGAAACCTTATGGAATTCTTGATCAAAAGTCGGTCAAACCTCACTTTTTCAAAATCAAAATTCCAACAATAATTTCATCATCAATGTTGTTTTCAATAGGCACATCAACATTAACATTCTCAATAGGTACATCACCAAAATTATAATTTTCGACAGGTATTTCATCAAAATTATCATTATCTATCGGCAAATTATCAATACTATCTTTTTCAATATGCAAACTAGCATCAATAGACAAACTAGCATCAATAGACACATTATCAAGATTTTGGTCTTCAACCGAAATTTGTGGGTCTTTTATAATAAATCTATTAAGTGCTGCTCTTTGAGATTTATTCAATTTTTCAATTCTTTTTCTTTTCTTACGTGTTTCATGACCAAATTCTTGTTTTCTAATTTTATGACTAGATTCTTGTTTTTTAATTTTAGGAGGCATAGTTAAAAATATAAAAAAATGTAACACTTTTAATAATAATAAAATAATATTATTAAAGTACAAATAAAAGAAATGAAAAACCTGAAAGACTTCTTTGGCTTTCTAGGGAGAGAAAAATATCAATCTACCACTTGTTGAATCTTCGGAGCAAATTCTTCAACCTATATAGATTAATTAAACACTTAATCATTTAATGTGGGCTTCGCCCAAACAAACCCACAAATACAGACAGAAGACACACAAACTCTCACAATCATTTTAACAAACATATAGCGTACATGAACTGATAAACAATGAAATGAATGACATATAAACGGGAATTGTGCTTGCCGGTGCTTGATTGCAGTATTTGCAGAAGAAATTGATCGTAGAAAAAAAGGAAGAAACGCGATTTTCCTAAATCAAGATTGTGAGTGATATAGACATTATTTGATTTTACCGTTGTTTTGATTAATCAATCGCTCTTCAATCAATTCGCAATTTTCGAGTTGCCGTTTGATCTTCTTGCGTAATTTTCGAGCCATAAATCATCTGCGTTATTTTTCCAGTCAGCGCTTCTTTGTTTGTTGAGCGCCGTTTCTAATTTTCTTCTACAGGGGTTTTGGGCTAGGTATTGGGATGGGGGAAATATGGGGCCCTAGAAAAAAATGAGCCTTGTGCAGTTGGACTTTTTGTACACCCCCAAAATTGGGTCTGGTGTTAGTGTTACGGTAAAAGAGTGTCGGTGTATACTCCCTCCGTCCCATGATAATATATAAACTTTCCTTTTTGGGCGTCCCACAATAATATATACTTTCCTAAAATGGAAAGGAATCTTTACTATTCCCTCCACTCATTCTCTCTCCTACATTATTTTAATACTCACATCACCATTATAATTTACTATTCTCTCCACTCATTCTCTCTCCTATTTTATTTTCACACTCATAACACTTTCAATATAATACTCCCTCCTTAATTTTTATGAAAAACTAAAAGTCTATAAAATATTGGGACAGAGGGAGTATGTATTTTATTGCTAGTACATGTATGAATCGGTGGTGTTAATAACGCCATTTGCTTTTTCTATTATCAGTTGAGAGCCATAATATCTTTAGAATTGTGTTTGTTAATTGAGAATATAATAATTTTATATTGAAAGTACAACAGACCCGGATCTAGAAAAAGACAATTCCGTTGAAGAAGAGCCGTATTATTGAGCTACGCAATCAAGCCAAGCCGATCAGATCAGATCAAACAGAACTAATTAAAAGTCAACACACCTACTACTTCTGCATGACGCCAATACACCTTCGGTTTAAGACTATCCACAACTATCGATATTGGTTAGAGCTTTGTTCGTGCGAGGATCGGAAGAGTAGCCATCGATGGGAATCGTTCGGACGGACGAGAGCCGGAGGCTCGAGATCCAAGAATTCTGCCGGATGCTGCTAGCTTGTGCCGGCTTCCGCAAAGCAATGGACGGTCAGGAGTTCCGTAGCCAGCGAGTAATCACCGGCTACAACGGTGGCGATACACCGGATCAGAAGCTGGTCTGCGTCACCAGCGGCGTATCGTTTCTAGGCATCGCCATCATCAACCAGCTTCTGCTTCGGGGGTACGGCGTCAGAGTTATTATTGATAATGAAGGTTAGTGTGCTGAATCT